>BSBK01007734.1:0-438551 GCA_027943335.1 Chamaecyparis obtusa
TTCAAAATTTCTGTTTGGGTTTGAAAGGTTATCTTGAGCCGACTATGATATAATAAAATGTAAAATAAAATAATTCTAAGTTTGGTCGGCCTTATTGGCTAAAATTCTAGAACCTTCCCAGGCGGTGGAAAGTTGCCTATATAAGGAAGTTTGTAATATTGTCTTAGGCAGTTCGGAATAGTTCTGGGTAGTAGATGTGGCTTTGCATATTGTAATTCTAAAAGTTTGTAATTCCACATTTGTGGAGATAATAAGAAGCCAATTTTCTGTTCTTGCATATTACCGTTGTTGTTTCTCTATTTCTGTTATGTGTTTGTGGTATTAAGGGGAGCACCCTTCATCAAGTGGTATCAGAGCAGGTTTTCTTGAGTGTGTAAACAGAGCGCCGACTGTGAAAACATGGCAAAAGAGCTAGTGCTGTGACACCTGAGGTTAGAGAGCTACAGAGACAAGTGTGAGCATTGCAAAAAGAGATTCACAGAGGAATGAATCTTAATGTCAGAGACGAAAGCGAGGATGAAGCCAAAGAAGAATATCAAGAAGGAGAAGTTGAAATTGTGGACCAGGAGGAAGAAAGACTTTTTCAGGCGATTTTCAAGATTGGAAAAAGACCTAAGATTGAGGTTCATAAATTTTTTATAAATCTTAACCCAGAAGAATTGATCGACTGGATCAATGAATGTGAAGAATATTTTGAGTATGAAGATGTTGAGGATCCTGATAGGGTCAAATTTGCGAAGGCCAGACTGAAAGGTCATGCGAAGATATGGTGGCAAGAGATTCAGTTGGAGTAAAATAGAAGGGGAAAGGAGAAAATCACAAGACGGGATCGGATGGTGGATAAATTGAAGTGACAGTTCATTCTTGTTGATTATGAGCTTGACCTACTGAAGAAAATGCAGAGTTTGAAGCAAGCAGGAAGATCTGTTCAGGAGTATATAGAGGAGTTCTATCGACTTCTCATCAGAACAGGCCATGCAGAAGCTGATAAAGAGAAAGTTGCCCGATACCTTAATGGGTTAAGGCCAAGCATTCAGGAGGAGCTGAATCTGGTTCGAATGAACAGTATTGAAGAGGCATACCAGTTTTCCCTAAAAGTAGAGAAAAAGTTGAACAAGAAGTTTGAGAGCAAAAAAAATGCAAAAGGTCGCGGTGGACAATCTGGTGGATGGTCATATGGTGGCCAAAATGAAGATTTGAAAAAGAAGGATGAGGCAGTAGTAGTCAGAATCAGCGAGGAAATAATTCCAATCGCTTCCAAGATCAGAATAATAGAGATCAGAGAGCAAGAGGAAGAGGATAAGGATCTAGAAGAGGTGGCTTTCGTGGAACATGTTTTCACTATGGAGAAGAAGGTCATAGGGCATTTGAATGTCCTCAGCACCAAGGCAGAATAGATAGGAGAATGAAGGCCAGGCCAGAGTTGCACATATAGATGAACATGCCAGACCATCAAATTTTGAAGATGCTGAAAAATGAGAAATGTTGATTAACAGAAGAGTCCTGTTGAGTGGTGAGAATGAACCTGAGCAAAGGAGGAGCCTGTTTCGCACTAGATGCAAGTGTGAGGGTAAATGCTGTGATGTGATTATCAATAGTGGAAGCACTGACAATTTGGTGTTAGAAGAGATGGTGACAAAGTTGAAGCTCAAGAGACAGAAACACCCACATCCATATCGGATTGCCTGGGTGCAGGATGACCACAAGGTCATGGTCAGTGAACAGTGCCTGGTAAAGTTCAAGATCGGCGAGTACCAAGATGAGGTACTATGTGATATCATCTCTATGGATGCATGTCATATGTTGTTGGGTAGACCGTGGCAGTTTGACAGATGTGTTGTACATGATAGTCGTGCGAATACCTATTCCCTGACAAAGGATGGAGTGCGACATAAGCTAAAACTATTGAAGGAGACTGAAGAAAAGGTATGTGGTAATGCAAGGATAACTTTTGTTGATAGAAGAAATTTCCTAGATGGTATGAGGCATCAGCATGTATATTTTGCTTTAATTCTAAAAGTTGGTAAAGAGGAAGTAGAAGATGTTCCTGTAGAAGTTGTAGATTTGTTGAATGAGTTTCAGGATATTGTATCCGATAACGTGCCTGATGGATTACCACCAGTCAGAAAGATCAGTCATCAGATGGACTTGATCCCATGAGCGAGTTTGCCGAATAAGGCAGCCCACAGAATGACACCTGCAGAAAGTGAGGAGTTGAACAGACAAGTGCATGAACTGTTACAGAAAGGATTGATCCGTGAGATTCTGAGTCCCTCTGCTGTACCAGCGGTATTGGCACCAAAGAAGAATGGAGAATGGAGGATGTGTACAGATTCTAGGGTAATAAACAAGATCACAATCAAGTATAGGTTTCCATTGCCATGAATGGATGATATTATGGACTGTTTGAGTGGAGCTGTGTATTTCTCAAAGATAGATCTGAAAAGTGGATATCATCAGATTCGGATCAGAGAAGGAGATGAATGGAAGACTGCCTTCAAGACAAAAGAAGGACTGTATGAGTGGTTAGTCATGCCTTTTGGGCTAACCAATGCACCGAGCACTTTCATGCGGCTCATGAACGAGGTTCTGAAAGAATTTCTGGGTAAGTTTGTCATTGTTTACTTAGATGATATTTTGATCTTTAGTAAGACATTGGATGAGCATATGATGCATATTCGTATGGTATTTGAGAAGTTGAGAGAAGAGAAATTGTTGATTAATTTGAAGAAGTGCAGTTTTGTGAAGAAAGAGTTAGTGTATTTGAGATTTGTAGTTTCAGCAGAAGGTCTAAAAATGGACCTAGAGAAGGTACAGGCTATCTTTGAATGGCCTACTCCAAGGAGTGCTACTGAGGTAAGATCTTTTCATGGTCTAGCTAGCTTTTACAGAAATTTTATCATAAATTTTAGCAGTATTTGTGGACCCTTGACTGAAATAATGAGATGGGATAGAAAAGAGTTTAAGTGGACTAAAGGAGCAAAAAAAATTTTCAATTATTGAAACAAAAAGTTACAGAACAACCTGTTTTAGCACTTCCAGATTTCAATAAGGTGTTTCAAGTAGATTGTGATGCTAGTGGTACTGCAATAGGAGCTGTTATGAGCCAAGAAGGTAAACCTGTTGCTTATTTCAGTGAGAAGTTAAATGATGCCAAGAGGAAATATTCTATTTATGATCAGGAATTTTATGCTATAGTTCAGGCATTAAAGAAGTGGAGACATTATCTGCTTCCTAAGGAGTTTGTTTTGTATACTGATCATCAAGCTTTGCAATATTTGAATAGTCAAGGAAAATTGAATCAAAGGCATTTGAAATGGGTTGAGTTTTTGCAGAGTTATACATTTGTTTTGAAACACAGGAGTGGAAAGTCTAATAGGGTTGCAGATGCTCTTAGCAGAAGGCAACTATTGCTGACATAAATGCAGATTGAAGTGGTTGGGTTCAAGGAACTCAAGAATTTGTATCCAGAGGATCTTGATTTTGGTGAAGCTTGGAAAGCTTGTACAGAACCTGTTACTCTAGACAGGACGAAATGGTTGGATTTCATCATCGAGGATGATATACTATTCAGAGGGAGTCAGTTGTACATTCCATGAAGTTATATGAGGGAGAATCTCATCAAGGAGAAGCATAGCGGGGGATTGGCTGGACATTTTGGTCGTGATAAAACTCTTGGTTTGGTTAGTGAGAATTATTATTGGCCACAGTTGCAGCAAGATGTGAAGAATTTTGTACAGAGTTGCAGAGTATGTCAGATGGAAAAAGGAGTGAAGTAGAATACAGGGTTGTATCAGCCATTACCTGTACCAGAGAAGCCTTGGGAGGATATCAACATGGACTTTGTTCTTGGTTTACCGAGGACACAGCGAGGACATGATTCAATTTTTGTAGTAGTTGACCGATTTTCAAAGATGGCACATTTTATTCCCTGCAAGAAGACTAATGATGTTGTTCATGTAGCAGAATTATTTTTCAGAGAAGTAGTGAGACTTCATGGTTTGCCAAAGACCATAGTTTCAGATCGGGACACTAAGTTTGTTGGATATTTCTGGCGTACATTGTGGAAGAAGTTGAAAATAGATTTGAAGTTTAGTTCATCACATCATCCACAGACTGATGGACAGACAGAGGTGGTGAATAGGAGTTTGAGAAATCTGCTGAGATGTTTGGTTGGAGATAAGCCAACAAGATGGGATTTGATTTTACCACAGGCAGAATTTGCATACAATAATTCTGTCAATAGGAGCACTGGTAAATCACCATTCCAGATTATATATGGAAGTAGTCCAAGAAATGCATCTGAGTTGAGAAAGATAGATAAAAGAGAAATAAGTAGTGCTGAGGCTAAGGATTTTATAGAACATTTGAAGAACATTCATGAAGAGGTGAGGAAGCATATTACCAAGATGAACGCACAGTATAAGGCTAAGACAGATGAGAAAAGGAGGTATAAAGAATTTCAAGTTGGTGACGAAGTCATGGTTCATTTGCGGAAGGAGCGGTTTCTAGTTGGTACATATAACAAGCTGAAAATGAAGAAGTTTGGGCCATGTAAGATACTGAAGAAGTATGATTCAAGAAATGCATATGAGGTAGAATTGCCTAGTGAGCTGAATATTTCACCAGTGTTTAACATTTCAGATTTGACAGAGTATCATGAAAGAGGTGTTGAAGATGAGGTTGCAGCAGCACAGTGGAGTATTCCAGCAACTAGTTCAGACACTAAGGAGATCGAAGATATACTGGACAGTCGTGTTGGCAGAAGCACAAGGAACAGGACATATGAAGAATATCTGGTCAAGTGGAAAGGACAGCCTGTTGAAGATTCATCATCGCTGACAAAGGAGGTGGTTAGCCATCTTGGTTTTCCTCTGCACACCTGAGTCGTGACAGGGTCACTTCTCAAATTACCCTGGGTGTCTGATGCAGGAGCATCCTGTGTGTAAGAGCAATCTTGCATCACCCAAAAATATTTTTGGTTTTGAATTTAATAAGGGCTATCTTGTGCAGAGCTCCTATTTATGAAAAGTTACTATTTTTGGTAATTTTCGTATGTGCTCAGAATGATCTAATTTCTCTCTTGGAGGTTCATTTTGGTCATATAAGCCTGCCAGTAAAGTTCCATTGCCAGATCAAGTGTATATTGGAAGATATTAAAGATTTTCGGTATTGTCAGCAGGGTACAAAAAAACTTTGAACTCAGTTTTGAAGGCTTTAGAGGTCCCGGATGAGGTCGAGAATTTGGGTGACGGGCGCTTGCGCGGGTCAAGCCTGTAGAGCGCTTTGTGGCGTTTCTGAAATGGGGTTATAATAGCCGATCGGGTCAACTGGTGATGACTTATGGTCTTCGGAAGTTGGGCCACCTGAAATGGCGAAAAATAATTTTCTTCAAAATTTCTGTTCGGGTTTCAAAGGTTATCTTGAGCCGACTATGATGTAATAAAATGTAAAATAAAATAATTCTAAGTTGGTCGGCCTTATTGGCTAAAATTTTGGAACCTTCCCAGGCGGTGGAAAATTGCCTATATAATGAAGGCTGTATTATTGTCTTAGGCAGTTTAGAATAGTTCTGGGTAGTAGATCTGGGTAATAGTTCAAGGCTTTGTCCTACAGAATATTGTAAGGGAATGCCCATGTGGCTTTGTATATTGTAATTCTGAAAGTTTGTAATTCCACATTTGTCGAGATAATAAGAAGCCAATTTTCTATTCTTGCATATTGTTATTGTTTCTCTATTTCTGTTATGTGTTTGTGGTATTAAGAGGAGCACCCTTCATCAAGTGGTATCAGAGCAGGAGTTCTTGAGTGTGTAAACAGATCACCGACTGTGAGGCAGTTTGCACCAGGACCGTGGCTAGGTTTTCAGCGCGCATCTCGAAAATGCCTCCACGAAGGAAACGTGGTGGAAGAGCTGGTGTTGTAACACCTAAGGTTAGAGAGCTGCAGAGACAAGTGCGAGCATTGCAAGAAGAGAATCACGGAGGAATGAATCTTAATATCAGAGATGAAAGCGAGGATGAAGACGAAGAAGAATATCAAGAAGGAGAAGTTGAAATTGTGAACCAGGAGGAAGAAAGACTTTTTCGAGCGATTTCCAAGATTGGAAAAAGACCTAAGATTGAGGTTCCTACATTTTCTGAAAATCTTAACCCAGAGGAATTGATCGACTGGATCAATGAATGTGAGGAGTATTTTGAGTATGAAGATGTTGAGGATCCTGATAGGGTCAAATTTGCGAAGGCCAGACTAAAAGTTAATGCGAAGATCTGGTGGCAAGAAATTCAATTGGAGCGAAATAGAAAAGGGAAAGATAAAATCACAAGATGGGATCGGATGGTGGAAAAATTGAAGCGACAGTTCATTCCTGTTGATTATGAGCTTGACCTACTGAAGAAAATGCAAAGTTTGAAGCAAGCAGGAAAATCTGTTCAGGAGTATACAGAGGAGTTCTATCGACTCCTCATCAGAACAGGCCATGCCGAAGCTGATAAGGAAAAAGTTTCCCGATACCTTAATGGGTTAAGGCCAAGCATTCAGGAGGAGTTGAATCTGGTTCGAATGAACAGTATGGAGGAGGCATACCAATTTTCCCTAAAAGTAGAGGAAAAGCCGAACAAGAAGTTTGAGAGCAGACAAAATGGAAGAGGTCATGGTGGACGATCTGGTGGACGGTCATATGGTGGCCGAAATGAAGATCTGAAAAAGAAGGATGAGGACAGTAGCAGTCAGAATCAGTGTGGAAATAATTCCAATCACTTCCAGGATCAGAATAATAGAGATCAGAGATGAAGAGGAAGAGGACAAGGATCTGGAAGAGGAGACTTCCGTGGAACATATTTTCACTATGGAGAAGAAGGTCATAGGGAATTTGAATGTCCTCAGCGCCAAGGAAAAACAGACAGAAGAAATGAAGGCCAGGCCAGAGTTGCACACGTAGATGAAGATGCCAGATCATCAAATTCTGAAGATGCTGAAAGAGGAGAAACGTTGATTAACAACAATTATATAAAAAAGGGCAACCTCAGACCTCAATCCATCCATTATATCCCGCCTCAACCGCCATCTCCATCTAATAGCATAGCGACTATAGAAAGTCGATTGTTGAGCATTACATTATATACGTTGCCCTATGGATAGTAGGGGCCGAAACTTTAGCCCCCACCCATCCCCACAGTGGTTCGGCCCCCGCTTTATACATGTATTACTGCCCAGCCAGAAGCAAACAAACACATCTCCCTCGGCCCATAGAATAGTAGGGCCGCCGAAGAGTCCTGTTGAGTGGTGAGAATGAACCTGAGCAAAGAAGGAGCCTGTTTCGCACCAGGTGCAAGTGCGAAGGTAAATGTTGTGATGTGATTATTGATAGTGGAAGCACTGACAATTTGGTGTCAGAAGAGATGGTGACAAAGTTGAAGCTCAAGAGACAGAAACACCCACATCCATATCGGATTGCCTGGGTACAGAATGACCACAAGGTCATGGTCAATCAACAATGCCTGGTGAAGTTCAAGATTTGCGGATACCAAGATGAGGTATTGTGTGATATCATATCTATGGATGCATGTCATATGTTGTTGGGTAGACCATGGCAGTTTGACAGATGTGCTGTACATGATAGTCGTGCGAATACCTATTCCCTGACAAAGGATGGAGTGCGACATAAGCTAAAACCATTGAAGGAGACTGAAGAAAGGGTATGTGGTAATGCAAGGATAACTTTTGTTGATGGAAGAAATCTCCTAGATGGTATGAGGCATGAGCATGTATGTTTTTCTTTAATTTCAAAAGTTGGTAAAGAGGAAGTAGAAGATGTTCCTGTAGAAGTTGCAGATTTGTTGAATGAGTTTCAGGATATTGTATCCGATAACGTGCCTGATGGATTACCACCAGTCAGGAAGATCAGTCATCAGATGGACTTGATCCCAGGAGCGAGTTTGCCAAATAAGGTAGCACACAGAATGACACCTGCAGAAAGTGAGGAGTTGAACAGACAAGTACATGAACTGTTACAGAAAGGATTGATCCGTGAGAGTCTGAGTCCCAGTGCCGTACCAGCGGTATTGGCACCAAAGAAGAATGGAGAATGGAGGATGTGTATAGATTCTAGGGCAATAAACAAGATCACAATCAAGTACAGGTTTCCATTGCCACGAATGGATGATATTATGGACTGTTTGAGTGGAGCTGTGTATTTCTCAAAGATAGATCTGAAAAGTGGATATCATAAGATTCGGATCAGAGAAGGAGATGAATGGAAGACTGCCTTCAAGACAAAGGAAGGACTATATGAGTGGTTAGTCATGCCTTTTGGGCTAACCAATGCACCGAGCACTTTCATGCGGCTCATGAACGAGGTTCTGAAAGAATTTCTGGGTAAGTTTGTCATTGTTTACCTAGATAATATTTTGATCTTTAGTAAGACATTGGATGAGCATATGATGCATATTCATATGGTATTTGAGAAGTTGAGAAAAGAGAATTTGTTGATTAATTTGAAGAAGTGCAGTTTTGTGAAGAAAGAGTTAGTGTATTTGGGATTTGTAGTTTCAGCAGAAGGTCTAAAAATGGACCCAAAGAAGGTACAGGCTATCTTTGAATGGCCTACTCCAAGGAGTGCTACTGAGGTAAGATCTTTTCATGGTCTAGCTATCTTTTATAGAAAGTTTATCATAAATTTTAGCAGTATTTGTGGACCCTTGACTGAAACAATGAGAGGGGATAGAAAAGAGTTTAAGTGGACTAAAGGAGCAGAAATTTTTTTTTAATTATTGAAACAAAAAGTTACAAAACAACCTGTTTTAGCACTTCCAGATTTCAATAATGTGTTTCAAGTAGATTTTGATGCTAGTGGTACTGCAATAGGAGCTGTTATGAGCTAAGAAAGTAAACCTGTTGCTTATTTCAGTGAGAAGTTAAATGATGCCATGAGGAAATATTCTGTTTATGATCAAGAATTTTATGCTATAGTTCAGGCATTAAAGAAGTGGAGACATTATCTGCTTCCTAAGGAGTTTGTTTTGTATATTGATCATCAAGCTTTACAATATTTGAATAGTCAAGGAAAATTGAATCAAAGGCATTTGAAATGGGTTGAGTTTTTGCAGAGTTATACATTTGTTTTGAAACACAGGAGTGGAAAGTCTAATAGGGTTGCAGATGCTCTTAGCAGAAGGTAACTATTGCTGACAGAAATGCAGATTGAAGTGGTTGGGTTCAAGGAACTCAAGAATTTGTATCCAGCGGATCCTGATTTTGGTGAAGCTTGGAAAGCTTGTACACAACCTGTTACTCTAGACAGGACGAAATGGTTGGATTTCATCATCCAGGATGATATGCTATTCAGAGGGAGTCAGTTGTGCATTCCATGAAGTTCTATGAGGGAGAATCTCATCAAGGAGAAGCATAGCGGGGGATTGGCTGGATATTTTGGTCGTGATAAAACTCTTAGTTTGGTTAGTGAGAATTATTATTGGCCACAGTTGCAGCAAGATGTGAAGAAGTTTGTACAGAGTTGCAAAGTATGTCAGATGGCAAAAGGAGTGAAGTAGAATACAGGGTTGTATCAGCCATTACCTGTACCAGAGAAGCCTTGGGAGGATATCAGCATGGACTTTGTTCTTGATTTATCGAGGACACAGCGGGGACATGATTCAATTTTTGTAGTAGTTGACCGATTTTCAAAGATGGCACATTTTATTCCCTGCAAGAAGACTAATGATGCTATTCACGTAGCAGAATTATTTTTCAGAGAAGTAGTGAGACTTCATGGTTTGCCAAAGACCATAGTTTCAGATCGGGACACTAAGTTTGTTGGATATTTCTGGCGTACATTGTGGAAGAAGTTGAAGACAGATTTGAAGTTTAGTTCATCACATCATCCACAGACTGATGGACAGACAGAGGTGGTGAATAGGAGTTTGAAAAATCTGCTGAGATGTTTGGTTGGAGATAAGCCAACAGGATGGGATTTGATTTTACCACAGGAAGAATTTGCATACAATAATTCTGTCAATAGGAGCACTGGTAAATCACCATTTCAGATTATATATGGAAGTAGTCCAAGAAATGCATCTGAGTTGAGAAAGATAGATAAAGGAGAAATAAGTAGTGCTGAGGCTGAGAATTTTGCAGAACAATTGAAGAACATTCATGAAGAGGTGAGGAAGCTTATTACCAAGATGAACGCACAGTATAAGGCTAAGGCAGATGAGAAAAGGAGGTATAAAGAATTTTAAGTTGGTGACGAAGTCATGGTTCATTTGCGGAAGGAGCGGTTTCCAGTTGGTACATATAACAAGCTGAAAATGAAGAAGTTTGGGCCATGTAAGATACTGAAGAAGCATGATTCAAGAAATGCATATGAGGTAGAATTGCCTAGTGAGCTGAATATTTCACCAGTGTTTAACATTTCAGATTTGACAGAGTATCACGAAAGAGGTGTTGAAAATGCGGTTGCAGCAGCACAGTGGAGTATTCCAGCAACTAGTTCAGACACTAAGGAGATCGAAGATATACTGGACAGTCGTGTTGGCAGAAGTACAAGGAACAGGACATATGAAGAATATCTGGTCAAGTGGAAAGGATGGCCTGTTGAAGATTCATCATGGCTGACAAAGGAGGAGGTTAGCCATCTTGGTTTTCCTTTGCACACCTGAGTCGTGACAGGGTCACTTCTCAAATTACCCTGGGTGTCTGATGCAGGAGCATCCTGGGTGTAAGAGCAATCTTGCATCACCCAAAAATATTTTTGGTTTTGAATTCAATAAGGGCTATCTTGTGCAGAGCTGCTATTTATGGAAAGTTACTATTTTTGATAATTTTTGTATGTGCTCAGAATGATCTAATTTCTTTCTTGGAGGTTAATTTTGGTCATATAAGCCTGCCAGTAAAGTTCCATTGCCAGATCAAGTGTATATTGGAAGATATTGAAGATTTTCGGTATTGGCAGCAGGGTACAAAAAAACTTTGAACTCAGTTTTGAAGGCTTTAGAGGCCCCAGATGAGGTCGAAAATTTGGGTGACGGGCGCTTGCACAGGTCAAGCCTGTAGAGCGCTTCGTGGTGTTTCCAAAATGGGGTTATAATAGCCGATCGAGTCAACTGGTGATGACTTATGGTCTTTGGAAGTTGGGCCACCTAAAATGGCGAAAAATAATTTTCTTCAAAATTTCTGTTCGGGTTTCAAAGGTTATCTTGAGCCGACTATGATGTAATAAAATGTAAAATAAAATAATTCTAAGTTGGTCGGCCTTATTGGCTAAAATTCTGGAACCTTCCCAGGCGGTGGAAAATTGCCTATATAAGGAAGGCTGTATTATTGTCTTAGGCAGGTCAGAATAGTTCTGGGTAGTAGATCTGGGTAATAGTTCGAGGCTTTGTCCTACAGAATATTGTAAGGGAATGCCCATGTGGCTTTGCATATTGTAATTCTGAAATTTTGTAATTCCACATTTGTGGAGATAATAAAAAGCCAATTATATGTTCTTGCATATTGTTGTTGTTTCTCTATTTCTGTTATGTGTTTGTGGTATTAAGGGGAGCACCCTTCATCATATCTCCAAGGATAGACTGATAAAGTGCATTATGCAAACCTAGATGTATATTAATCCTTGGCAGGTAAAAATGATGAGGGGATAAAATTCAGCTATAATGGAGGAAGCCTTGCTAAAGCTGTGGATCTTCTGGACTCTATTATCATGACGACAAGAAGGAACTGAGATATATAAGTTATAATGGCTGTAATAACATAAATGCTTGATTAGCTGTATTGAGACTACCAAGTTATCATTGCCAGCAGTGACACCTTCATCCCAACTTAGTTAATGATAGCTATCCCTCAGTCCGCTTCTAGGAGGGAAATTTGTAGCAATCATGATATCGAAAGGTGCTAAGTGGAGGAAATATATAAAACTCAATAAATAGAAAGGATAGTTCATCAAAATATATCTGAACCATCTACTATGGGTAGAGATGAAGGAAAGGATACAATCCTTAGGTGAATATGCTAGAGTCATAATTGAAATCCTGAGATACATATGTTATAGTTAATGATATAATCTCTGATCGATATCAAGGGACACCTTGCTTTATTATTTAAATGAGCCCATAGCTTGAGTATTACTCTAACAGGGGAGTATTGCTAAACTCGGGGAGGAGAAAGGTGGGCGTGAGTATCTTCATTAAATAAATAGGCAATATACCATGATTCTAGTTACTATAGTATACATACTTGGTGGGGTAAGAGGGAACAAGAATCAGAATAGCTAATTTTATGTTTTGATTACTGGGATGAAATTAATTAACAAGTTAGATTCTTTGTTTATAATCCAATAGCAAGAAGCTATATTAGCTAAGAGTATACTGGGTTTGATGTTCACCTATGATAGTTAATAAACCTCTATTGTGCTAGATCTTCTGATTGTATTGTTGTAAAGGCCAGAGCTAAAAATTTGATCCACTCTCTTGTTAGAACTAACCAAGAGACTCAATATTGCATTTTAAAAGGACAAGAGATTAAAGGAATGTGGAGCTACAATGTCTAAAAAGGAAATGGCTAAGTTTGCGAACCTACTCATTATCTCTGATTAATCTAATTTATTATTAGTTAAGGGTCCCATATGATTCTTTAGTAAGCTATCTTCCCCAAAGAGCTCCTATATTCTTATAAGTAAGAAGGGTTCCTATGGTTAGAATGTCTCTATATGAGGATCCTATATCCTCATAGGAGAGTCAGTTTCCCAATCTTCCTACTGAGGTTAAGACAGGGTAAGGTCTCTGCCTTAACCTTATCATTAAAATACCTCTTAAACTATTATACATGTTGTTCCAATGTTACTACTCCATTGGCACCTAGATTCACTAACTTATCAGCCTCTGTGTTTCCTTCTCTGAAAGTATGTCTGATTTCATAATTGGGAATACTATCCATTAATAAGTTAATCTCTTCTATTTTTGAATTTAAAACCCAATTAGGAGTTTTTTTAGTGCGGATGGCATTGATAATAATTTGGGAGTCTCCTTCAACAATTACTTTTGAAATGTTAAGATTCTTGCATAATTTAAGCCCTTCTAATGCCGCTACACATTTGGCCATATTGTTGGTTGTAGGGCTAATGGGTCTTGAGAATTTTTCTACCACTTCTCATTTCCAATTACGGATGATCCCTCCTATACCTGCTACCCTAGGATTGCCTCGGGACACTCCATCAAAGTTGAGTTTATACCATCCAACTTTCCGTGGTATCCATTTACAGGATGCTCTGTCCGTTTTAGTTTTGGATCCCCCTTTACCATAGAGGGGAGGGATAGCTAGTTTTGTCCATTTGCACCTGACTCTGTTATCCCAACTCTTAAAGGAATCTTCATAGCTCTATTTGTCCCTGAGTTTACTGTTAATAATTTCTACGATGGATGCTTCTATCTTGTTAGCTATTGAGTTCCAAGTTAATTTTTGGTCCATAAAAACCCTTCTATTTATTTCTTTCCATAATTCCCATACTAATATAGAAGGTGCTATTGTCCATATGTCCTTGAAGAGATTGTCTTTATACAGAGATGGCCACGCTTTAAGGTTGCTGATTAAATCACAATGAGAAGCATATTTCCATCCTAAACTTTGATGAAGCCAATTCCAACAATTTTGAGAAAAAGGACAATTAAGGAGAATGTGATTGACATCCTTAGAATGGTTTTCGCATAGCGGGCATCTAGATGGTCCTTCAAATCCTAATTTATTAAGCCTGTCTGTAGTAAGAATTCTATTTTGTAATGCTGCCCATAAGAACATTCCAGCTTTAGGGAGGCAGGATTTGTTCCAGCAAAGGTGAAAGGGTATATCGATGTTATCCATATTTTGGTCCTTAATAATTGTATTGTAACCCTCCTTAACAAAGTATTTTCCATTGTTAGATCCTATGCATATTAAAGTATCCGATCTATCTTTAAGAATTACTTCTCTACCATTTAAGATTGTTAGGAGGTTGTTCTTCTTTGGCCAAACATCCTCAATTATATTTGTAACATTCCATTTATTGTCTTCCATCTTGCCTAGGTAGTCCTTAAGGTAAGGGACAGTGACTCTTTTCCATTCTTCCATAAACTCCTTTGAGAAACCTAGTTTGTTAAGGGAGGGAAGACCTGCCCACGAATCCTCCCAAAATAAAGCTTCATCTTCTGCTCCTACATCCCAAGATAGGAATTTGCTGATAATCCCTCTACATTCCTTAATAAAATTCCATATCCGTGAGCCCTTAACATGTGATTGAGACCTGAAAATTTTGATGGGATCCACATCAAGGATGTACTTATGTAATAAAATTGATGCCCACTTACTGCTTGATTCTTTGAACATTCTCCATATAAGTTTAGCCCCAAGGGCTTGGTTTTTCCATAATAGATTTTTAATGCCTAGGCCCCCCTTTAGAAATCGGTTTACATAGAGTATCCCATTTGATAAGGGAAATTTTTTTTCCTTGGAAGGACCTTGCCAATAGAATTCTCGAAGAATTTTGTCTAATTCCTTTTTAACGCAAATTGGGAGGGGTAGAACTGATAAATGATACGTGGGAATGGTTGAAAGGACATATTTAATCATAGTTGTTCTACTTGCTTTAGTTAACCACTTTCCTTTCCATGAACTTTTCTTGTTTTTAACTTTGGATATGACTTGTTGCCATAATTTGGATGATAAGAGACCTGTATCTAGATCAATACCTAAGTATTTACATGGAAATTTGCCAATTTTATATCCCATCATACCACAAATTTCTTTTTCAATTTTTGAGCTAGTGTTAATAAAGTAAATTTCTGACTTAGAAGGGTTGACATGTTGACCTGAGGCTTTCGCATAAAGACTTAGAATGCTTTTGAAGGCACTCGCTTCCTATCTACTAGCTAATCCAGGTAAAATCATATCATCCGCAAACTATTGGTGAGTTATATTTGGAATGTTTTTCGAGGCTTTCAATCCCAAGATTTTCCCTTCTAAACGAAGCTTAGTAATTGATCTCCCCAACACTTCTGCCATAATGACATATAGAAACAGGGATAATGGATCTCCTTGCCGGATGCCCTTGGATATACTGAAAAAGCCTTTCGGGGTACCATTGACAAGAATAGAAATCCTGGGAGTTGAGATGTAGTTAAAGATAAGATTAATTCCATTGTTTAGAAAAACCAAACGCTTCCATACATTTGCACAGGAATCTACAATCTACTTTATCGTATGCTCATTGAATGTCAATTTTCATTAACATACTAGGTTCCTTTGTTATCTGAGCAGTATGAACTATTTCTTGCGCTATAATAATCCCATCTAGAATCGATCTATTTGCTACAAAGCATGTTTGCTCTTCTGAGATAATCATTGGAAGGATGGATTTGATTCTATTAGCTAAGCATTTTGATAGGATCTTGTATATGGTATTACAAAGGGAGATAGGTCTGAAATCCCCTGGTTTCGAACACTCGTCTTTTTTTGGAATAAGAGTAAAGAAGGTATTATTAATTTCACTTAATAAAGATCCTAAATTTCTAGTAGCTTCCACAGCTTGCCATAATTCTTCTCCAACGAAATGCCAACATTTTTGGATGAAGCTGGCTTGGAAACCATCTAGGCCTGGTGCTTTATCCGGATGTAGTTGAAACATTGTTGCTTTGATCTCTTCTATTGAGAGCTTATTATTCATCATTTTGTTGTCAGAATTTGTAATTAGCTTAGGAATAGCTTTAAGCATTTCATTTTGGGCATGAAGGTCAGAAGCTTCTGCGGTGTTGAGTAGGGAGTTGTAAAAATTCATTAGTACATTTGAGATTTGTATAGGATCCTCAGTAATAAGTCCCTCAGCTGACTTAATTTCGGTTATTCTATTGATGCCCCTTTTAAAATTAGTTGTATTATGAAAGAATTTAGTGTTACTATCACCCTCCTTAAGCCAAGATTCTTTGGATTTTTGCTTCCAGAAGATTTCATCTTTGAGAAGGATATCATTGTATCTAGCCATCAGCTCTTTTTCCTTATGGAAACTAAGATCGTTCATACCTTGTTCTATTACTATGTTGTTAAGGTCAGAGATTTCTTGTTCTAACCTTGATTTTCTCTTCGAATATGTCATTGAAGTGATTCTTATTCCATTCTAACACTTTATTTTTAATAATTTTTAATTTAGCTGTTAAGCAGAACATTTTCGATCCTTTGACTGAGATTTGTTTCCACCAATCCTCAAGAAGGATTATGAATTCTGGATTTTGGAACCACATAAATTCAAATTTAAATGGATTCCTCGAGGGTTTAGAATTTTTTGTTATGGTAAGCCTGACAGGGAAGTGATCTGATCCTACTTCAGGAAGTATCTCCACACTGACTATTTGATTAAAGTTTTCAAAATTAGTTCTAGTAAAGAATCAATCTAATTTTTGAGCTATGTAGCTGAAGCCTGCTCTTCTATTATTCCAAGTATAGATTCCATTAATAGTATTTATGCTTATTAGATGATTATCCTCAGCCCACTTGCCAAAGTCTTTATGAGATTGCAAAATATACTGAGAACCTCCAAATTTTTCTTCTAGATTTAAGATAGCATTGTAATCTCCTTCGATGATGAAGGGATGTTCTCATTTTTCAATTAGAAGATTTTGTATTTCCATCCAAACTTTTCTTTTTTCCTCATTAGGGATTGGCCCATATATGTTGATCAGGTTAAATTTTAAATCAGATTTTAGGCTATTAATTGTTAATGTCATGCATCTATCGTTAATGAGTGCGAGTTGGGCCATTACTTTACGGCGATCCCATAGAACTGCCAAACCACTAGAGAGGCCTACTGATGGGACATATTATGACTTCCATATACCTAGTATTTTACTAAACTTGTTAATTTCATCTTTATTAAGCTTAGTTTCTTGTAACATAATGATTTTGGAGTAAAAGTTTCTTAAGTATCTTTTGATTAATCACTGTTTGTTAAGGGCATTTAGACCCCTAACATTCCAAGTAGTGACTTTCATTGTTCTTTGGGAAGGAACTTCCCTTCCCTGTGTTCAGAATATCCACTATCTTTTTCTGGTTACTTGCATTACCATCCAACGTTCTCAACTCAATAGGTAACTTCCTACCTCTTTTCTTTTTGAGTTTATTAATATTGGGTGTACTTAAACTACCTTTAATCATGGCTATGTTGAATTCTCTGTTTTCATTAGTGATCCCGAAAAGGCCTTCTATTGCTTCTTTAACCAAAGTTATTTCTCCATCAAACCTTATTATAGAATTAACCTGGTTGTCTGAGTTTTTTTGCTCATTTAAGGAACAATCTAGGGGTTCATCTCTATCTATGATCTCCTTGCCATAAATTTCCACTATATCTTCATCATTTCCTAACAAATCCAGATTTAATGCTTCTAGCTCTAGAGGAATATAAACAGCTAGTTCCTTCCCATTAACACATGTAGGAACATTTAAGTTTTCCTTATCATTTATATTATTCTCTTTTGTGTTATGCCTGTCTATAGCTTCTTGACTAATTTTTTTATCTGATTGGTCTGAATTTTTGTCAGGGTTATCCAAAAGTACAATTTTTGAAGCTTCCTTTTCCGGGGAAGAGGGAAGGAGATGCTGATTCGAACTATTATTCTATTCCTTATTTTCTTCTAGGATGCATTCCTGAATTTGTTTAATTAGTATTTCCTTTTGGAGTTTTAGTTCATCAAAGTCACAAATTTCATCAAGAAACATGTCCATAAGTTCATCTGTTAGCGATTCTCCTAAGTAATTAATAATTTGATTCACCTCCTCTTCTGTTATGTTTACCTTCTCAACTAATTCTATTGCATCAGCACATTCTGGCTTCAAAATCAAATTAGTTGGTAGTTCAGTCCTATTACCTTCATCTTGAACTTAGATTTTATTATTATTTGTTCCAAGTGCTATTTGTTCTGATTTACTCTCCCTATTGAATTTTTCATATGGTTCTTGCCTTATAATGTTAACTGGGTTATTATTTATTGGAAGCAATGCTTCAAATATTTGGGGGTTTGTTAGATTAACCATAGGTAAATTAATTGGGTGTTGATCGGGTATTGATTTGTCTGTGTTATTAATTTTACAGCCATAGTCCAAACTTTTTTGTTTATCATTCTCAGTTATATTTTCCATGTTCAAGCTCAATATTTTCGTCATTTCTATCCTCTTTAAAGAAGTATGACAGTTGGATGAGTCCTGAGGAATGTCATTTATAACCGGAGTGTTGATTTTATACAAATTGGGAGGAGGAATCTCAGAATACTCCTCTTCGTTATTCAAGATTTCAAAACCCCCTTTTTTATTTAAGAAGTTTACATTTATTCTATTATTTGTGCCATGGTGAAAATCTGAGCAATCTCTAAGAGTAAGTGAGAAAGGATTTCCTCCTTTCTCAGAATCTTCTATGTAGTTATCTAAGATCTGGGGATTTATAATTATGGAATTAGAGTTAAAACATAGCTGAAGGGGAGGAATGTAATTATCATGATAATTTAAATTAATTATGATAATCACATCTATTTTGTTATGTTTAGTTTTAACTATCCTTTTAAAAATTCTGATTCTATTTCCTATATTTTTAATGGTTTTTGGATGATTAAACTCTAATGGCAGATTTCTTAATAAAATAGCTTTTTCTACTTGGAAATCGGCTTCTTTCATTGGATTAAAAAAGGGAAACCACTAACATACAAAAAAGGAAATATCTCTAAATTTTAGATAACATTTCTCTAAAATATCATTTTTGAGCTTACTACTCTTGCAATCTACAAAAATAAAGTTATATGTCATGATAGTAGTACTTACCTCAGGGGGAAGAAGCGATGCCAAACCTTTGATTGTATCCTCTAAAAGGGCACCTGTACCCATCCATTTGCATATGACACCTATTTCTACATAAACATGCTGATTTTGCACAATGTATTTTTCATCCAATGTTATCCTAAGATGATTAGGACCATGATTACCATATTTTGAAAGTGTTGAATGGCTATGGTTAGTTGAACGCCTATGTGGTGGGGTGTAAATGCTATCATTACACTTATCATGAGACGGATTACCCTCATTATAGGGTTTAACCATATTATATGGCTTCTTGTTCATAGAACCCATATTTTCCTTCCTTCAGTGAGGAGGGCTGTAAGCATTTGGGGATCTATGAATAAAAGATAGATCTTTAATATCCTTAGAAGTTCTATGTGCCATGCCTAGATTTTTGGGTAGGGGGAGGGGGGAATTTCTTATATCGGGTTGTGCAGGTTCACCTTCCAGATGTGATTTCCCCCAGGAAGCTACTCCCCCTCCCAAAACCCTACTACTCTGATGATTTACTAAGTGCTAAAGCTTGTTACTAGGGTTAATATCCCTACTTAGTATTTCAAAATAATTTTTAAGAACAATATTATTGCTATTGTGATTTATAGGAGAAGATTTTACCATTTTCCTACATTTGACCATGTGCCATTTCTCTTTTCTTGATCTGCCACCATCAGAAGATGCCTTAGTCTCTGTCAATCCTCCTCCCCTCGTAGCAGATAGAGGTTCATAGGGGCATTTGGCCAGAGATGTCCTGGATGACAGAGCCTTTATGGTCCCAGGGTGACCATACCGCTTACTTTCTGATAGCCGTGGATAGGGTTTGTACAAACTGCAAGTGGTAAGGTTCTGAGAAGGTGCCACTCCATCTTTCCCCACTTTGGAGTTAGCTTGAAGTGAGACCTGCTCAATAGACTTTGCCCTTACCATCTCTGAATTATTTTTCATCAAATTCGCATACTTGGTTTTTGCAAAAAAAATTATTTGTGCATCCAGTGATTTGACAGAGAAAACCTTTAGCTCCATAATCTTGTTTTGGAACCAATAGCCATTGGAAGTATGGTTTTTAGAACTGGGTTCCAAAACCCTAGTTTTAGTTGGTAAACACTTATCAGATTTCTTAGCGATGTGCTCTTTGTAACCATTGTTCGGGGGATTAACTGTATTAGCATGTGAAGCAATGATCTTGGCCTTAGATTGCTCATTTTTCTGAGCATCCTGCAAACTTTTTGCCTTCTGCTTCGCAATGAACTCATTGAGGTGATCGTAATTGGGATGGAGATGTCGGACATCCCTGCGTTTGCAGTCTTTATGTTTGTGCCCATATTGCCAACAATTAAAACAATAACTGGTGAATTCCTTTTCCGGGCTAGAAGATCTGGTATCCGAATATTGAGCAGGCTTGGAGGACAATTTCGCCGAGGCAAAATCCAGATTTTTGGCTTTCGCTAGGCCATGATGAATAAGTCCTAGCTTGACCTGACGATTCTGCAAAGCTATTTTCCTTTGAAGTCTAATTTTTCGCATTTTCGCAAACAGATCATAATGTGGAAAGGAGGAGATACAATTTGACTTACTTTAATCAATATTGATAAAATAAATTGAATTCTAAGAGCAGATTCAGAAGACTATAACATAGCGCATCATAAAACCTACTCTTACTTTATTGGGTGCTATGATACCTCATCAACAAGCATGGCCGACATCACGTTGCCTCTTTTAGAAATGACTGTGCGTATAATGAATACCCACATCTCTCTAAAAATGAAAGAGAAGATAAGGGGAATAAAAGCAATGGGATCCACAAAAGGTTCAGCAGCCATATCTACAGTTGTCCTTAAACCTTGTAGGGTTATCGCAATGTATTACAATTCGGCTGATTTTAATTAGAAATTGAAAACGTGCGTGATATTTAAATTGAGGTGTTTATTTAACTCAGGTTAGTTAAGCATACAAACATTTACGCTTGAATTTAATTCCTTAATTAACAATATTAATGACAAAATCCATCATATTACATATAATCTTAATCACAAAATCTATCATATTATATATAAGTACCAATGTTCAGTGCAATACGGCAGATTGAAATGAAATTATTGATACCCAACTTTAATGAGTATAGTTTCAAATCACTACTACTTTATGGAAACACGTGTTTTTAGACTGTCACAAAACGGATACAAGAATTTTTGGGAGAAAACTAATGACCTCTGGTCAAGACGAACTGAGAAGCACATGTGTACATGATTTAAAAAACAGTATTTAAAATAGCCTGTCAGCAAATTACAATCAATGTAAAATAGCATAATTAGTCACCGAGGCAGGGGAAAATACAAGCAAAAGACTCTTTTGGAATCTAGATAAAGTTTTGTCGACTGTTTGGTTTACAGGGGTGGGAGACAGGGAAGAAATTTGAAGAAATTGTTGTGCGAAGTGAAAGCGGGAGAATGATTTAAAGCATTTACTTATTGTCAATCACATCAACGTGAATCTCACAGAACTTTAATGGCATCAACTTTATGCCTGTTGGATTCTTCTCTCAACTACTATAAGAAAGCAATTTTGTTTTGCAGTTTTCCATTCCGAGTTGCCCGGTTTCTCTTGTTTTCTATAGTTTAGTGACAACCAGAGCTGGTTAGCATGACGAAGAGGAGTCTCATTGTTTGCATGGTCTTTATAATGTTTTGTGCGATTGAGGTGCACGGGCATCTACGTTCCAGATTTTACGATAATAAATGTCCAAAGGCATTGTCGACAGTGAAAGCTGCTGTTAAACATTTAGTCGACAAGGATAAGCGGAATGCTGCTGCTATGCTTCAACTTCAGTTTCACGATTGTTTCGTTCATGTAAGAATTTTTCTTCTATTTTCCATCATTTGGCTCACTGGGTTCCTTTTTTTAAGGGATTTGGAGGAGTTATGTCTCTGAAATGGGTTTTCAGGGATGCGATGGGTCTGTACTGTTGGACGACTCGCCGACTATAATAGGAGAAAAGAGTGCTGCTCCCAATGCAAACAATTCTGTTCGAGGATTCGACCTTATCGACGCCATCAAAGCTCAAGTGGAGGCTGTTTGCAGTGGTGTTGTGTCCTGTGCAGACATTGTTGCCATTGCTGCTCGTGATTCTGTCGTCGCGGTAAGCTTCCTCTCTCTGCTGCTTGGCATATCATTTTTGTTATAGATTGATAAATAGATCGTTTTAATGGTAAATTAGTTTTGTTAAATTCTTCCATTTAAAAATAACATATTAATTAAATAGTTATCGATTAAAATGATTAGCATATTTTTTATTTTATTTCACAATAATATTTCATCAAACATATATTATTTTGTTTTAAGGAAGGTAATGTTTAACATCACTATATTGACACTCAGTTTGCTTAACGAATTTGCTTGCCAAGTTTCTTTATTTTAAAACATTGTACATATTAATTAGAATCTTTTGTACTTGATTTTCTAAGTTTTTAATTAAAAACTATCATATTTACTTTTTTTTAAGATAATTATATTTTCTACATAAGCT
Source organism: Chamaecyparis obtusa (assembly GCA_027943335.1). Classification (NCBI taxonomy): domain Eukaryota; kingdom Viridiplantae; phylum Streptophyta; class Pinopsida; order Cupressales; family Cupressaceae; genus Chamaecyparis; species Chamaecyparis obtusa. The sequence goes on from BSBK01007734.1 coordinate 22,358, forward strand.
TATGATTTTTAAACATCGGACTTGTGTATTTTAATGTTGTTAGACTCTCAACGTAAGCATTTGATTTAAGAGCATCCTATTTGTTAACATAGTTATAATCTCAATAAAGACTTTTCATTTCAAAATATCATTCTTGTATATTTGAGAACTTAGATATAGTCTTAAGATAATAAAAAATTAGCATGTAGCAACTAGCTATCTAAATTCTTCTATTTAAAAGTAGAATATTAGCTAACATTGTTGTCAATATTCTTTACTATATTTATCACTAATATTCTATCATCTATGATGTTTTTTTTTTCTTGAAAAATACAATTTTATTGGTTTTGAATTTAGATGAAATAAGAAAAAGATTGATTTTGACTATTTTAAAATTTATTTATAAAGGAAAGAAATTTATAAATAATAATAATAGATCTTTGATTATATAAACTTTGATTTAATTAATGTTTTGGATGATACAAACTTATCCTCACCAAAAAATTAAAATAGAAAAATCATAAAATATTATTCAAAACTTTAAGAAAAATATATACAATCAAATTTAAATATTAAAATTTTGATTGACACAAATTATCATAAGAAAGAGTAAAATGAAAAAAAAAACAATAAAATATTATCAAAAACTTTATTAAAAAACTTACACGATCAAATTTAAAAATACGCAAACTGTAATATTATGTATTAATAAAATGTTGACAGCTTAAAGTTTTATTTTATCCATAAAATACAATTATGTATTGAAGACTTATATATAGAGAGAGAGAGAACTGTTGTCGAAGCTTGAAATTTTATGTTTTTGGTTTGTAGCTGGGAGGACCAACATGGAAAGTGATGCTAGGACGGAGAGACTCGACAAATGCCAGTCTAAGTACTGCTAACACGCAACTGCCACCCTCTTCATCCAATCTGACTTCTTTGATTTCATTTTTCAGTGCCAAGGGTCTTTCAACTAAAGACTTGGTTGCGCTGTCAGGTAAAATAGAATATTAAATATTGAATATGAATATGATATTAAGTTTTATAAGATAAAATATTAAACATTGAAAGCTGAATGGTGTTTAGGTGCTCATACAATCGGAAAAGCCCAATGCAAAACGTTCAGAACTCGCATTTACAATGACACCAACATAGATCCTGCATTTGCAGCTTCAGTCAAGGCTATCTGCCCAAGTACTCGCGGCATTGGAGATTTCAATCTTTCTCGCCTGGATCTTCACACTCCCTTTGTTTTCGATAATAGCTATTATAAAAACCTGATAAACAAGAAAGGACTTTTTCACTCTGATCAAGAGCTATTTAATGGAGTATCTACTGATTCTCAGGTCATGGCCTATTCTACCAATCAAACTCAGTTCTTTGTAGATTTTGCAAATGCCATGATGAAAATGGGAAAAATCAATCCTCTCACTGGAAAAAATGGGCAAATTCGAAAGAATTGTAGAAAACCAAATTAAATGTATTCTCTATTATTTGAGTAGACATATAATTGATAGTAGAAACATTAATCTTTTTTAGTTGCAATTTATTTAACTACCATTCTAATATTAAAGCATTTCTATAAAATTGTAATCATTTTAGTATTTTGTTGGGAATTGAGACCAGTATTTTGGTGCATGCCAAAAGAATATTTATTCATTTTTTAATATGAACAAAGTCAAATAGCTCTTTAATTATGCATAGTTTAGTGTGAATATATTAAAAATATATTTATTTTAATTTGGAAAACAATATTTTTTATAGTCTTATATGTTTTCAGTTATGTATTATTTTTAAAGTGTTTGTAGATCGAATCTATATACTTTAGAAAACATTCAAGTATTGCAAGAATTATCTAATACATCACATTTATCTATAACCCCCCAATCAATCTAATAAGATGTAGATTTCTACAACCAATGTCACCTCAATTGCTAATATTTGAATATATGCAAGGACTATAACATGTAGAAATACATTGTGAGATGTTTCTAGATTGCAAAGGTCATACACTTCACAATCAACCTCTTGTTAGATTGCTTTTATGGCCATGGGTAAATTTTTTGGGGACAATATCCTCATGTACGTATATCTTCTATATGTACATCTTTTACACAATTGATTCTTTTAGTGCACCAAATTGTAATCTTCCTATGAATAGACTATTGTTGTGGTTTAGTAATAAGTTATAATTATTCCTTCTATATGTTTAGTTGCACAAATGAGTGGCTTTGAATACCAAGACATTGAAAAATTCATGTAAGTGTACATTGGCATGGCCCACAACACCTTATGAGAAATAGAATGTGTTTTTAATTTAAATTTTAATGTTTTAAATGTTTGGGACAATATTGAGTGTTTCAACATTAATAGTGAGTATTGTGGGATTGACTTTAGATAGGAATGAATGTGTGTCTGCGTGTGTACATGCCTATGCATGTGAATGTGTGATGGTAGGTCTTGAAAATAAGCAATAATGGATAATGTGTGGGAATGCATGTAATTAGGAATGACATAAATTTGAATGTATAAAGGTGTGTGTAAAAGATCTTAACATAAAATGTAATTGACATGGGTAAAAAGTTCCATGATTACATTTTTTCCTCACTTTCAGTTTTGCATCTATTTCAAAGTATATGACCATTATATACTAGCATAAAAGAAAAGTATCAAAACATCAAAGGAGATGGAATCTAGGTGAAGTAATGGGGCTATCTCACATCCTTTGCATGTTTGTATTCCCAATCTAAATACTCCCTAGGAGCTAGTAAATAAATATAATGCATGCAATGATTATCTTATGTAGTTCACATGTACAAAAAAGTGAGATGAAAATAATCTACCCAATGTGGAAATAATGTTTAATGTCATTTAGGAAAACCCATGTAATGTTATAAATATCTAAGAATAAATATAACTCCTCTCTATAGGTGCAAGACATTTTCTTTAAAATCAACATTATAGTGTTGGTGATAATGTCTTTGTTATCCGCTTCCATCTACAACATGTAAGAAACATAAATATAAATACCTACAATAAAGGTAACATATAAACATGTAAGAACATAAATAATGTAATGCAAAATTATTTACAAATAGAATCATATGTAAAGAAATTAAGAAATATGAAATGATAAACATAAAGATCATGTAGACCAGAGACAATCATCAAGGTACACAATTTTATATTGAAAATTGAAAAATGGGAAATTAAAAGTAAGTATAGAATGAGCCACTGATTATGCAAGTATATATAAATTAGATAATTGATATTTATCCATTGAAACCTATTTTTTGGTGTGAATTAGTTGTTTTATCTAAATTTTTCACCCATTAGGTCCTATTCAACCATTAAGTTTATTTCATTCCCAAGAATCTTTCTATAAGTGTTACTTTTCTGTGAGACACTATCTTACCTCATTTACTTCTTATGTCCTAGGTCATATAATAATTATTATGTTATTTTTTTCATGTGATGGGATTAGGACACATGTCAATATAAAATTTAATCATATCTCTTACTAGTCCTATATTATAAAGCTCATATATATACTTTGCATCAAAATATATTTATCATAATATTAGAGTTTTAGAGCCATGTACTATGATTGATCCATTAATAGTTGTACATTATATGCATCAAGTTAATCATACAATGCTATTTTATTTTTCTAATCTCTTGTAGAGGGACATCCTTTATTTGAAAGTGATATTGGGATGTGTGAGATAAATTTAAGCTTCTATATGGTGTTGGAGATCCTAATATACAAATTCCTTCATATATCCAAGGGTAATTTTAGAATTGTTTTTTACTAGTGTAATAAAGGAAATAATCTTCATTAGATTATATGGATAATCTAGGAACCTTAGTCCTATCTCATCTTACATGAGAAGGAAGATGATCCACTAAAATCAAGGAGGTTCAAGCACTGAGATGATGCAATAATCCTTCACTATTGTGAGAGATGACTATACAATTCAAATGCAATATTGAAATGGAAATGCAAGATCTATGGTAGGTACAGGCAGAGAGAAAATTTCTACAAATATATATAGTTAAAAAACTGAGAACCTAATTCTAATACTAAATCTAGAAATCTAAAATAGTGACTTACCTATGATTCAAATTTTAATCTTTAATGGAAGGAATGGGGTGACCTGAAGGGTATGGGGTCACTAGACTTTATTGTGACTTAGGGAGACACCTTAGTCATAACAAATTCTAATTAAACTTTTGTCACCTATATCTCTCTATCAGATCTTCCTATATCCTTTTCTATAGTTGTGTCACCTTACACTTGCACACAAAAATGGAGGAAAAATATTGTGGAAAGGGGTTTTCTTCAATCAACCCCCTAATTTAGAATCAACAATAAAATTAAAATAGTAAATTCTTAAAATGAAAGTGTTCTTATAGGAAGTAGAGGCTATATTTGAGAAACGAGATGTCTTATACATTGATGATGCAAATGCTCATGGAATGGAATCACAAGTGTTGACATAATAGTATGATTCGACAAAAACCTAATAAAAAATATAAAAATATACTTACATAATGGTTGTTGAAGCTTTCGACAATGGAAGGATGAAATTCCTTCAATGATTGAATGCTTGAACATGAACGAATGCTTGATGGAAGCGGTCATGAACGCTTTCTTGTGATTTATTAAATGAGGGAGGTAGATTTTCTTTTATACCCCACCAAACCATTTTGGGACTCTAAACTTAAGCGAGGTTGATGTGGGTTTGAACATCCAACTAAAATTAGGTGATCATTATACAATTTAAATTTGGGCCCCATTTAGTTTGCAAGGAACAAGGTGCCTCCTAAGGTATGGGGTGACCTATCTCACCTTGTGCCTTATGAGTTCCCTATTTGGGGCTTAGATTTAAATCGAGAGTCAAATAGGATATGGGGATACCCAAAATGAACACAAAATTGAGGTTTAAATTCAAAATAAATACAAAATCCATCCATAAAAAAGGGGATTTATATGCAAATGATGATAGAAAGAATGAAATAATTAAAGTGGGTGACCTATAATTAAGGGTATTCATATAAATTAGACTAAGATAGGATTCATATGTATTAGTTTATGAATTAAATGCATATAAAAATGTAATGATGCATAGGATAAAGAATAGATGCAAAAATGGGTTCTAAGAAAGCACAAAATTGGACACCTTAATTAAGTGTGTAGAATTTAAGACCCTACATTTAGTCCCCACTTTAGAAAGAGTACAAGCCTTCACACATGCTCATGCTAAAGTAGAAGAAAGAGAGTTGAAGAGAGAGATGATCTTGGGAAAGACTTCAAAGAGATAAGACATCACTAAGTTCTAGGAAAGAGACTCCCAAATGAAGGATCTTAACTCATACAACCATTCTATCATTAGGTCCTTACAATTTATGTTATGCAAGTAAACTTAGCCTTAAAAGTAAAAATATCCAAAATATTTTCAACAATGATGCCATATATGGCCCCCACCCCTGACATGGAAAAATATGACTATATTTTTATTTTAAGGAAATAAGAACTAAGTTAAACACCTTTATTACCAATGATATAGATCTTTTAAGTAAACTTATTCCAAGCCAAAGAGGTTACAACTCTTACATGTTGGCATGTTTGATGTTTTGTCATTGATTTCCAAATATCAAAGGAATCAGAGGGATGTAAACATGTTAGAGAAGTTAGAAGAATTGATTAGAAGAAATATTTGTCAGATGCTAACCTAACTATTGTTGGTTAGCCAGTGGAACAAGATTTTTAGAGGTCAGGTGAGATTTGGGTATTTAAGATATCGAGTTGTGCACATGGGATATTTTTTATGAAGGTCAATACTTAGTTCACTCTAAGTTTTAGAGGATATCATGAAGATTTGAATATGATTCAAGTTCAGAATTGGTGACTAGTAGAAAATTTGATAAACAGTGTTGATAAACAAACATAAAAATGTATAGTGTGGTAAATCAAGTTGGAATCTATTGGAGCACACATAGGAGTGTGTTAGGGACATAATTAGGTGTCCTCAATTCAAAAGGTTAGTACTTCATAAGTACGCATGGCATAATTTTATTACATCTCAAAGATTTGTGACAACATTCTTGAGGAATAAGTGAAAAAGGGTTGGAAAATCATATGGCTATGATGGATTTGTATACAGATGAGTGTTTATCATGATTCTACAAGATGTTGTTGAAGTATGTTCTTGATGAGTTGGTGACATACATAGATTAGAAGGAACATATTGGTGGAATTCTTAGCTAATAATAATATATTTATTATTATTCTTGTTCTTGGTTGAAAAGAATGGTAAATCATATTGCACAAGTGGTAAATGGTGAAATCTAAGAGATTTATGATTTTGAGGTGGTTGTTAAGGGTTGTGGCTTGGGTTTGATGGTTATATTTTGATCTCAATATGAGATTTGGTGCAATGATTTGAAAGAAGGTGAATTAGGTGTATGGTATCTAGTTGTTCATATAAGGAGATAAATTAGAAAAAATGATGGTGTGGATCATGGATGCAGATGCTAGAGATTGATAGCAGAAGAAGAGCATGATTGAGTGATGATCATAAGTGTTTCAAAAAGAGGAACTAAACATGGATCTACATTGTGCTACATTGGTGCTATATCAGACATGAGGTAGATGTCATTTTTCAGAGTTCACAAAATCTTAGATCATTGTAGTGATCAATTTGTAAGGTAGTGAGCCTTCTTCAAGGTTGTAGCCCAGTGCTTTTTATTTGAGTAGTGAGCTCTAGGTAGTGAGCCTAAATGCATGTGTATTCCAAATATATTGTAATGATTTTATACTTATAACTAGGTATTTACTTATTGTGGGTTATCATCCCCATTGTGGTTTTTCCCCTAATAGGGTTTCCATGATAAAAATATTGCATCAAGTTGTGTGGATGTGATTCTAGTTTTTGTATTCATGCATGTTTTATATTTCATTTAATCAAATCAGATTTAAGGGTACACAAGTATAAGGGTTTTAAGTTTGAGGTTTTGGAAACAACTAATTCAACCCCCCCCCCCCCCCCCACTCTTAGTTTTTTATTTCCATATTATCAAAAGGTAGTATAAAGACATTGATCCCTCCAAGGAATCATAATAGCTTGAGGGAGGTCCAATATGGTAGCTTACAAGAAGGACAATCCTAGATTTTAAGGTACAAACTACCCCATATGGAAAGGATGGATGATCACTCACTTAAGGTGCATTGAAGAAGATTACTAGACCATCACAAATAACTCCTATATACCTCCTATAGATATATCTACAACTACACCAGATGAGAAGAAGTATTTTGAGTACAACATTAGAGAAAAAGAAGTAGTGCTAAGTTCCCTATTGGATACAAAATATACAAATTTGATGGAGCCAAAGACCGCACATGAAATTTGGACCAAGCTAGAAACCCTACATGAGGGTGATGCATGTGTCAAGAAATCCAAGTTACAAAGCCTATAAAAATGAAGGAATGAATCCTTTAGAATGTTTTAGGATGATAACATCAACTCTTATATTCTAAAGATAAATGAATTAATTTGTAGTATCATATGTGCTAGTGGGGTATTGGATGAAGGAGAGATTATATAAAAAGTGTGGAGATCTCTATCCCTGACTTACAAAACAAAAGTTGTTTCTATTAAGGAAATAATGACTATTAGTGTTGAGATAAGAGAGACATTCGTTGGTAATCTATCTTCTTTTGAAATGAATGAGTTTGGTTATTATTTATCCAAGGTTGAATCTTCTTTAAAGGATACAATATTGGGCAGAGACATGTATAGATGATATCAATGTGAAGGCTCCATGAGAAGAGTAACAAAATATGAAAAAGAGTTAAGAGAACTTGAAGAAGAAGAAAGAGATCTTAAATAATTGAAAGAAATGGTGTTAAGGAGACTATCAAAAGGATATAGTAAGTAAAAAGGAAAACTTCCCTCTGAATTCTTTTGTTGTAAGAAGATATGACATATTGCCTCTAGATGTTTGGAGATATTTCATAAGACTCAATATGATAATTCTACAGATGAGAAAAAGTGTTATTATGTTGTTGATGATGAAGGAGTAACTAATGTTGAATATGATAATGTTAAGAGTGAAGATGAACTTGTCTTTATTGCAATCAAAGAAGATGAACCTAGGTCTACCAATATTATGTCTATCATTCTTTCTATAAATGTTGTTGATCTCATGCCTAATGTTTATGTTAGTAGTATGATTAAGGATGGAATCTTAGGCACACAATATGAATGCAAGTTACTAAATTATTAGTGTTAGAATTATGGAAAGGTGTGCACTGAAAGGTGAGGGGTGAATTAATACCCTTAAAAACTTTTCAAACTGAATCCTTGTAAATATGTAGCTCATTAACCAACTGTATCAATTGCATTCACCATACACTCAATGACATGACTGAAATGTAAATGCATTTATTCTAATCTATTAACCATACATGAAAATTTATACACATGACACATGTATTTGGGTATTTCCAAAACCCTTGTTAGAAGGTAAAAATTGTGGTGGGGATGGAACCCACAAAGCTTCACTTCTGCATAAATAAAGTTGTCGGTTAAGGCTTACAAAGATTTCATCACTTCTAGTGATCTTACCCTATTAGGAGTAACAATAAGATCAGCTAGATCTATGTGATTAAAGGATTTTAGCAACACAATTAATTTTACACTTGATTAAGAGATTTTACAAAAGACTCTCAAGTCTACTATGTTAGGATATTTTAAGTCTGCTAAAATGGTTAAAAAGAAATAGTAAAATTAATCTATAGATAGCAACTAATCTTGCCTGATGTCAAATATTTTGTGTACTTATTTGATATCACCTCAATATGATTGATCTCTTCTTTGACTACTGCTCAATAGCCTTCTATTTTTGATAAATTGAATACTTTGTCAATGCTTTTACATAACCCTATCAGATCTTCAAATATCTCCCAATGGAGGCTACTTCATGTGATGCATATCAAAATGGCATCTTTACAATTCATATATCAAAATGATTTGACCTAATTAGGGTTTGAAAATATCTTACAAAACCTAAGATCAATAGTTCAAATGATTAACATAGATCATCTTTACATAGGAATCATCAGTCATTAAATAATTACATCTGTATTAAATATTCACCTTGATCTTGGTAAACCATTTTCTAGCTCGACAAAAAATTGTTCACCTTGAGCTATGTGTCATTCCAAAATTTTATGTGAACTTTGGATTACTCAGTAAATGATGAGTCTCGGTCTCAGTATTAAACTGATGCTCGGTAATCCTATGTTCTCTATGACTTCCATGGTTGGTAATCACTATGCTTGGTGACTACACTATAGTTATAACTAACTATAGTGTCTTGCTTTCTTTACCAACTATATAGATTAATACTAATGACAACTCTTATTCCACTTAGGAGTAACATCCTCCCCCTTTGGCATTAGTATCAAAAACATATGTGTATGCCAACTATTAAAGTTTGAAATTGAAAAATTTATGAACTATGAGAACTCCCGGTTTGAACATACTCTCGGTATATATACATACATTCCCATTTTTTTGAAAGTAATGACAAAGAATGTACTTAAAATTTTTCAAATATGTTCTAATATATTTTCTTGAGGGTGTCCAAGAGGTTCTCTCACTCCTCTTTAATATTTTCTAAAGAAATCTTCTCTAATCCTACTTGTGCATGCATATAAAAAATGTTCTCAATTACTGATATCTCACGGGTGGAAAATAATTCCTTTTCCTTATTCAAATTCTTTTGCATCACCTTTAGGTGGGGTAATAACTCAGCCTAAAGCTCGATTACATGTTCTCTTATCTCATCCTCTTCCTTCCTTAACTCAAGTCTCTACCGCTAAATGTTTCTAATCTTTGTATAATGCTCATAAAATGCATTGGGCTTGGTTGTGAGACTAGATGCACTAATCTTTAGATCTTCATCTAATTTCTTTATCTTTTCACTAATCTTAGTAGTCAATGAGTCTATAGTGCATAACTTTTTCAAAATTGGAATAACCCTTTGAATGATACTATCTATCTCAGTTATTACCTAGAAAGTTTGAACTTATTGTCTACCATTGTTTGGATGATTTTCTCGATCAGTTTGTATTGAATATTTGTTCTTCTCTCTCTTCAATCATTTTCTCTGCATTAGTAGTCGGTCAATTGATGGTATCGGTGAGCAATGTAAGTTGGTCAATCATAGGGGTCAATTCATCTACATTGAAGTCTAGGGAAAATTGCATTAGGATTTCATTGAAATGTTCTAGCACCTTGGAATTCTTGTATTCTTGCCTCATCTTCTCTTGAGCTTCTTTTTGGATGCATAACGCTCCATATTTCTTAAGAGCTTTGGGGTCAAGTGTCCTTGGATCACATGTTGGTATTTCTATTATTTCATCAAGAGTGACCAGACCCTTACTTCCTCGTTTCCTCTTCTTCTTTTTATCTTTCACACTAGATGTTGGAGATTGTGCAATAGAAACTTGAGCCTTGTGCTCCGAATTAGTCTTGGGTGGCTAGGTGGATTTTTATGCCTCTTTATTTTTCTTGGTTGTTGATTCTGTAATTTTTGGTACTAGGGTTTTTGACCTAGTGTTTATGGTAGAAGTGTCTATCATTGTATCTATTTATGTTCCTTGCACATTGTCTGCCACAATAGTGGTCTCGATGGGTGCTTCACCTTGTGTAGCTTCTCCACTGTGCCTAGTCTCCTTACCAAACTAGTACATTTGAGGCCATATTCTGATGGTCATGTGTTGGATTTGCAATGAATATTTGTCGATACTTCGACAGATGTTTTTGTCCGCATTTTTGCATTGGAAATTACAATGGAAGTGATAATTGTTGGTATTCTGACATCATTTCCCATCAGAATAGGCCACATAAATAGTAACTTTACTATGGGCTTTCATACGATATCTCTATCGAAACTCTAAAAAACAACTGTTAGAATGGCGATGCATATGCAATGACTTTTAGATAGGATAAACTGTCTGATGTATAGAAGTCATGTCGCACATATCTGTCAAAAATGAGTTTTCTTCGACATTTAACCTATTAGAATGATGATGGATAGGCAATGAATGTCTGATAGAATAACCATTAGATGTATAGAACTGCTCTCGAAAAAAGTTCCATGCATGTTAAAAAAGTGATGGATATTCACATTAAAGATAACAAAGCTCAAGAGACCATCATAGTTGGTCTCTTTCTTTAGTCTATATTATTGACAAAATAGTTTACCTTTCATTAGCTCATCAAATTCGGGGATTTGAAAGAACTGAATAGAATATTTTCATGATAATGTAACTTATTTAAATTAATGCTAAATGAATTTATCGACTTCACGCAATTGTAGACTATGAGCACAATGATAAAGAAGCATCTCCTCCCATGGCCTACATTACTCAAGCCATAGGAGGAGATGCTTCTTTATGGCTGTGCTCGATGTCTACAAGTGCATGAAGTAGATAAATTCATTCAATATAAAACTAAAATAATGTACATTAGTGATGAAAATATCATCTATTAAATTCTTTCAAATCCCTGCATTTGATGAGCTAATGAAAGGTAAAATGTTTTGTCAGTAATATGAGACCAACTATGATGGTCTCTTGAGCTCTATTATCTTTACTCCTAGCTATTAGGTAAGGCCTAGAAGACTTATACCTGTTGATCATCGAGAATAATCACTGCCTTGCCTTTATGTACACTACACAATATCCAATATAAGAGAAGGTGGAAATTTTGAATGGATAAAAGAAATGAAATATACAATAATATTATTTTGTTGTTTACCTTCTCATAATTGATCCCAGTCTTGCAAAAGTAATTTTATACGATCACTAGAACATTTCATGCATGGATGAGAAATAGTATCCAAATTTTCTAGATACTGAGAAGAGGTATGAGTGGAGGCCAAAAAAGGGATTTTTATGAAGGTTTTATAGATGTAGGTTACTGAATCATCATCTCTGCACTAGTACTCAATCTGGAAACCCTCTCTAGAAAATATCCACATCTAGCAAATCTCCACAAAAATCCCTTTTGGCCTCCACTGCATATACATCTTCTCAGTATCTAAAAACTCTCCATTGATTCCCATCATTTTTTCAGCATCTCCATGGAATGAGACCTTAAAATATTGAGCTTCTCTTTGTTTTGAGAATAGTTTAACATTCTCTACTCAACAGGGCCAACCACATGAAGGTGGAAGCTCATATGGCCCATCTTAGGAGCCTCTTATGACCATTTATGACACTTTGAGACCTCTAAGATGTATCCATAGGGATCGTAAAGGGTCACAAGGGTCCTCGGACACAACATCTGAGAAACATAAATGTAGGCATCATGGGCAGAATGGTTTGGAGACACAACATAATTGAATGCTATACCTAGACAATGAAACACAACCACTACTCCAATTCTAGGTTGACACTATAGGATCCAGAAACCAAAGATAAGGAATAAATTTGGAGAGTGTAGGAGAAGGGAAATAACAACCAAAATAATATAGGGACTCCTATATTATTTTAGTCGTTACAACCCTCCTCCACTCTCTAAATTTATTCCTTATCTATATATGGTTTTTGGATCCCACAGTGTCAACTTAGAACTAGAGGAGTAGTGGTTGTGATGCATCATCTGGGTATAGCATTCAATTCTGTTGTGTCTCCAAACAATTGTGACCATGATGCCTACATTTATGTTTCTCAGCTATTGTGATATCTACATTTATGTTTCTCAGCTATCGTGTTTATTTGCATGTTCTTTATGTGTTTTTCTTCTCTCCCTCACATCCAAAATAAGATTTTCCCACTCTGAATCGAGAATGCACGTGTAACAGGTATGTATGTTTTATGAAACACCTATCCACAATAGAATGGGAAGACATCTTTCTAGCTTGGGCTTGCATCCTTCAGCAATTAGGTTCATAATAAATGAAGTAGATGAGAGCTAAGCAATTAGCTTCCTAATAAAAATGAAACAAGTTCTTGGTTCATGCTTGTTTAAGCTTGCCAATTGGTTCCATCAACCAAATTCTTGATCACCCCTTCAAATGGTAATTTGAAACCCTCCAAGGACATTAACACCTTTTTTTTTCCTATCTTCACTCACCATGCACTCACACTATGGTATTTTTACTCCAAAACTCAATCTGTCCATTCTAGGTCTTCAAACCCCAATCTTTATAGTACAACAATGACTCTTTTTTATGGTTTTCTCAAAAACATTCCAAATGAGTCAGAAAAATAATTACATATTTGAATACCCTTTTTCAATTTGTATAACATATGTCAAAACTAAGACTCTTTATTTTGGAACATCACACCTTAAAATTGTTGATTCATGTTTCCCAACTAGGCCTAATAGGCTCAATTAACAAAGCAACCACAAATGAACTATTTCCCATAATGCCAAATGACTCTAAAAAGGTTATATCAATGATATAAAGGTATTATGGGTCTAATGTTGTCAAAGTTGACAACTTGTTGTAGAGGCCCTAGGTGGACTTGCAATCAATCATGTTGTGAGGGACTTCACAAGTGTTTCTACAACACTAACCAAGCATCTTCCACTAGTACATTTGAGGCCAAATTCTGACAGCCATGTGTCAGATTTGCAAAGCCTATTTGTCAAAATTTCAACACATGTGTCCATCAAAAATTTTGCATTGCAAATGATGACAGAAGTGATAACTGTTGGTATTTCGACAACATTACCCGTTGGAATTGGGCACATAAATAGCAATTTTTCTATGGGACTGATGCGTCAAAAACTAATTTTTATGACATTTGGTCAGTTAGAAAGGTGACATATATCCAATATATTCTGACAAGACAGTCTGTCGGAGGTATAGCAGTCCCATCGCACATATTTGACGGAGCCTATCGGATATTTGACAGTCTGTAATATACTACCAATAGGACAATCTGTCAGATGTATGGCACGTCTGTCAGAAATGTTGTACTATGTGTCACAAAAGTGATAGATTAGCATAGTAAAGAAAACAAATCTCAAGAGACCATCATAGTTGGTCTCCATCTTTGGTCCATATACTGACAAAACATTTTACATTTTGTTAGCTCACCAAATGAGGGGATTTGAAAGAATTTAATAAAATATTTTCATGATAACATATATTATTAAGTTGACATTGCATGAATTTATCTATTCCATGCACTTGTAGACATCAAACACAGCAATAAAGAAGCATCTCCTCCCATGGCCTACATTACTCAAGCCACGGGAGGGGATGCTTCTTTATGGCTGTGCTTGATGTCTACAAGTGCGCGAAGTAGATAAATTCATTCAGCATCAAACTAAATTAATGTACATTATACATGAAAATATCATGCATTAAATTCTTTCAAATCACTGCATTTGATGACCTAATGAAATGTAAAATGTTTTGTCAGTATATGTACCAAGGACGGAGACCAACTATGATGGTCTCTTGAGCTCTATTATCTTTAGTCCTAGCTACTGGGTAAGGGCCGGAAGACTTATACCTGTTGATCATTGAGAATAATCAATGCCTTGCCTTTATATACACTACACAGTATCCAATACAAGAGAAGGCAGAAAATATGAATGGATAAAATAAATGAAAGATGCAATAAAATTATCTTGTTGTTTACCTTCTCATAATTGATCCCAGTCTCGCAAAAGTAATTTTATACGATCACTAGCACATTTCATGCATGGATGAGAAATAGTATCTAAATTTTTTAGATTCTGAGAAGAGGTATGAGTGGAGGCAAAAAAAGGTATATTTGTGAAGGTTTTATAAATGTAGTACTGAATCATCATCTCTGCACTAGTACTTAATCTAGAAACCCTCTCTAGCAAATCTCCACATCTACCAAATCTCCAAAAAATCCCCTTCTGGCCTCCACTGCATATACGTCTTCTCAGTATCTAAAAACTCTCCATCATTGATTCCCATCATTTTTCACCATCTCCATGGACTAAGACCTTAAATTATTAAGCTTCGCTTTGTTTCGAGAATAGTTTAACATTCTCTACTTAACAGGCCCAATGACATGAAGGTGGAAGCTCATTGCCCCTCCTAGGAGCCTCTTATGACCCTTTACGATATTTTAAGAGCTCTAAGATGTGTATTCTTAGGGGTCATAAAGGGTCATAAGGGGTCCTAGGACACAACAGCTGAGAAACATAAATGTAGGCATCATCATCACAAGTTTTTGGAGACAACATAATTGAGTGGTATACCTAGATGATGCAAAGCAACCACTACTCCTCTGGAACTAGAGGAGTAGTAGTTGGTTTGCATCGTCTAGGTATACAACTCAATTATGTTGTCTCCAAAAAATTATGACCGTGATGCCTACATTTATGTTTCTTAGTTGTTGTGATATCTACATTTATGTTTCTCAGCTATCGTACGTGTTTATGTGCATGTTTTTTATGTTTCGGAAGACACCTTTCTATCCTAGGCCTGGATCCTATGGCAATTAGCTTCATAAAAATGAAGTAGATGACAAATGATAAATTATCTTCCCAAGAAAAATATGTCTTCCCATGCTAGCAGTACTCTTCTTTAATCTGTGTTCGATGATAAGAATCTTCTTCTTCTTCCTAATTGTAGCCAAAGCTTCCTTTTCATCAGGATTCAACTCCACTTCCCCCATCTCATCATCCTCATCACCCTTAGCTTCCATCCTAAGCCCTTCTTCCCTCTCCAATTCTTCAAGCCTCTACAAGATATCTGGATCAATAAATTCTGCAACATTGTGTCCATCCATGATCTCAGGAATATCATCTTCTTTCCACTCTTCATTTTCCAAAATATACTACTTCTTCAAGCTTGTAGAGTAGTCTCTAGTGGTTGCAAATCAATCTTATTACAAACTACAATAAGAGGCTTATTGGCAAATAGAGGTTTTATGCTGTGAAATAGAGTTGCCTATTGTGCAATACTATAACCATAAGACCTCGAAACATCAAGGAAAAATAAAATAACCACCTTCAAATGAGCCAAGGTAATAATATTGAGCATCTCTATGGTGTTGTTGTCCTCCAAGGGGTGGTCCAAAATACCAAGGGTATCAATAAGGTAAATAGCTTCAAACTGTCACAGAGGCCTAATGGCTCCGCCTTGTAGCCCACAACATAAAGCATAGTGCTCAAAGAAAAGTACATGTCCATATTGTATAAATGGAAAAGAAAAAACAAGAAAACAAAGAAAAAATAAATTAAAAAATATTACAATTAAATAATCACCAACAACGATACACAAAATACCTCTGTATGCAGCCCATATTTAACATTTCATATGCAAGAATGAAAGAAAACATGGAACTAAGCCCACAGTTCATAGGCCCACAGAGGGACATTTATCATAGTCATAGAAATATGATTATTTTTAAATGGCATACACCAAGGAGTACCATAAAAAATATTGACAATTTACAATCATGAACAGTGAATAATCAAATAGCTCATTTTTTTTATAGCGTGTGTAGTCTCTGTATATATGAAAAATGAATGAAATATCAAGCTGAAATAAAATAGTGAACAAAAATTCAAATTCAAAGCCTAATTTATCAAGAGAAACAAACATTAGGATGAAAGAAAAATCATTAAGACTATAGCAAAATCATTAGGACTATAGAAAAATCATTAAGACTAGAAAATAAAGTTCTAGAAAAATCATTACGACTATAGAAAAATCATTTAGACTAGAAAATCAAGTTCTAGAAATGGACGGTTTTGATGCTTTGCCATTACAACAATTGAGCATTCATCATTTGGTACTTCTTGGTGTATTCCATTTAATTTTTTCAGCTCCTATGTTTATGTGCATGTTCTTTATGTGTTTGGCTTCTCTCCCTCGCAAGGGATATGTCGATAGGTAATTGATTTGAAAGCGTAATGATTTGACAATATTATTTTAGGATAGGCATAATCATCCCGCCAACCTTAATTAGAAACATTTGTGATATATGTCAAGTACTTATAATTAGTATGCCCAACAAACAGACTTAGTAGTAAAAGCATGTCCTTTGGTTTACTAGTTTACTTATAATTAGTATGTACTTTGGTTTAATAGTTTAATCTAGTTTAAGAATGGTTTGTTTCATGTTTGAATGTACCATTGAATGAAGCTTGGCTATATTAAGTACAATCGTAAGACTCATGACTTCAAATTCTCTTATTTCCTTCAAACCTCCAAACATGTGTACTATGAGATTTCCTCCAACAAATGGACTTGTGATGATTTTCACAATAGTACATGTGTTGGAGGACTACTCAAAGTATTGCTTAGGAAAATATGAATGTTCATCACCTATGCATATAAGAGTTGATCATAGAAGGTGTATGCATAGGTGAAAAACATGCATATTTAACCAAGCAATACTGAGAGCTAGACCTAGCAACAAATAGATTTGTGGTGATTTTCACAATAGTACATGTGTTGTTGGGTATAAGCTCCCAATAGCACTCAAGAAAATATACATGATCATCACCTATGCATATGAAGTGGCTCTAATGGAAGATACAATCACTAAATTTTGCATACTCCTTATTTTGTTCTGGGTTGATATTGTCAGACATGGTCTTTGTTGAATGGAATGACTCATTACTTGTACATTGACTAGAATGTTGGTGGAAGAAGGATGCTTTGTTTGCAGCCATTTTTTCAACTCTAATTTTCTCAACACAAACGGAGATTTATCATAGCCATAGAAACATGATTATTTTAAAATGGAATACACCAAGGAGTACCATCAAAAATACTGACTATTTACAATCATGAATAGTTAACCTGAATCAAATAGCTCATTTTTTTATCAGCATGTGTAGTCTCTGTGTATATGAAAAATGAATGAAATATCAAGCTGAAATAAAATAGTGAACAAAATTCAAATTCAAGGCCTAATTTATCAAGAGAAACAAACATAAGGATGAAATAAAAATCATTAAGACTATAGAAAAATCATTAGGACTATAGAAAAATCACTAAGAATAGAAAATTAAGTTCTAGAAAAATCATTACGACTATAGAAAAATTATTTAGACTAGAAAATCAAGTTCTAAAAATTGATGGTTCTGATGCTTTTCCATTACAACAATTGAGCATTCATCATTTGGTACTTCTTGGTGTATTCCATTTAAGTTTTTCAGTTGTCATGTTTATGTGCATGTTCTTTATGTGTTTGGCTTCTCTCCCTCGCAAGGGATACATGGATAGGTAATTGATTTGAAACAATAATGATTTGACAGTCTTTTTTCAAGATAGGCGTAATAATCCTGCCAACCTTAATTATAAACATTTGTGATATATGTCAAGTACTTATAATTAGTATGCCCAAAAAATAGAGACTTAGTAGTAAAAGCATAAGGTTTCACATCCACATCCGCCCTAGTAAGTATTAGAGCCTTTCAAATTTGTAAAGAACACAAAATTTGCAAATCAAATTGATATTTCATTAAAACCTATGTTCTTGATCAAGTTCTTAAAGATTAAAACATGAAACCATCAAGTTCTTCCCCTATGTTCTTCATGGTTGGGGAAGTTGTGATGGATTTATATGTAACCTTTGGAAGTCATTGTACGACATACTTAAGCCTAGAGTGAATGGCAGGAACACAGATTCAATAATAATAGAAGTTTAAATCTGCAAGTCCATTGTGTTATGCATTGTTGAAAGGATTCTTTACTTATTGTTTTGGTTTCTAAATTCAAGGATGGAATAGTAAGCAATCTCCAAGCATTCATTTCATCATTGAATGTATTTTGAGCACTTTAAAATTATGTTTCGTACGTTTTGACTAGTAAAACTAGTGACTATTCCAAGTAATGTTTTTAATCCTTTGAAGTTTCTCATGATCCTGATGTAAGTTGATTGGATTAAGAAATTTGGGGATCCAATAGGACTTTAGGGGAGCTCAATAAAATTTTTGGAAGACTTAGAGGAACTATTAGCATGATTGTTCCTTCATCCACAGTGAGTTAGACTGAATTTGTTAAGTTTTTCCTTTGTTTTGAAGAGTATTTTGTAATCTATTTTCTTTCCATGGACCCAAAGGCCTTAGACCCAAGAAAAGAGGATACTAACAATGTATTATACAACTCTAATGTTCTTGACTTGTAGAGATTTGAGAAAGTAAAGAGAACACTGGCTGGAACAGTGTGTTCCTTAAGGGAATTGATAGCTAGGGAGCAACAGTGAGAGTTTGGCCTTAAGGGCGAGGCATTTTTATGATTTGGATAGAAATATATTGGTATAGTAATGGTCTAAATAGTCATGATAAGTGCCTCTCAAACCTCTCCAAACATGTAAGATTCTCTTTAAATACTTTATTGATCTCTTCTAAACATTAACCAAATCAAAACTACATTTTAATAAGTGAATAAGTGAATAATTCAAACCACTAGTCTCCAAGCATTCAATAAGTGAATATGAATGTTTGAAAACTACTCCCAACAATTCTTAAACAAAATAAAGTATGTTTAAGAATTGTTGGGACTGGTCCTTTGGTGTGTATTAAACATAATAGAATTTTCAGCATATTATTATCATTCTATTTCTTTTAATCTACTGGTGTCGTGCCCTAGCCCATGCTTTATCTCCATTATTTGACGTTATTCACTATTTTGAAATGTTGATTGTGATTATCAAATGGAAAAAATAGAAAAAACAAATTTAACACGAATTTTTTTTTTACATAACTAAACCAATAGCATGCTTACAACAAAGAAATAGAATGATAATAATATGCTGAAAATTCTATTATGTTTAATACATGCCAAAGGACTAGTTGTATGAAATTGTCAATCACATAGCATTTCACTATTGTATGAGTGGATTGTGCAGGAACAATTAACATTAAACAAGGAGAAAACTCCTCAACACATCTTGGAAACTATTG
Source organism: Chamaecyparis obtusa (assembly GCA_027943335.1). Lineage (NCBI taxonomy): Eukaryota > Viridiplantae > Streptophyta > Pinopsida > Cupressales > Cupressaceae > Chamaecyparis > Chamaecyparis obtusa. The sequence continues at coordinate 42,274 of BSBK01007734.1, forward strand.
AATTCAATAATAAATGAAACCTAACACCAACACTATCCTTCCATTCACTTCTACCAAGAATAAAGCATTTAATCCATTCAACATTACATATAATAATTAGACAATTACATTTCCTGACTATGTAGAGGAACAGTTATGACCAAAATGATCAAAAGTATTTTCACCCTTGCACAAGCTATTCCAAACTTCAGGTAAAATGAGAAATATGATATATCAAATCATTTTTATTTATAGTAACCATTCAAAGGATCATTTTGTCAATGAACCCTCTGACTATACCCCTGTGGTAGAGAAAGGAAACCTCAAAATAGAGAAAGGAAACTTGGTAAAACTAGTCTATGCCACTATTTGTGATGGTACAGTCATGATAAGTTCCTCTCAAACCTCTCCAAACATGTAAGAATGTCTTTAAATACTTTATTGATCTCTTCTAAACATTAACACATGGATAGTCAAACCAGTAGTCTCCAAAGCATTCAATAAGTGAATATGAATGTTTGAAAACTTTCCTCTCAACTTCCCCAACCACTCCTAATTGGTTAGAAGGATTAGTTGAGTGTTTAGACACTAAAACTTCTTAAACATACTTTATCTGATATGATCAATTGTAATATCAACAAACATGAATCCAAACATTTCAAAACAGTGAATTGATATCCTTGAGCACAATAACCAATAACATCAAATAATGGAGATAAAGCATGGGCTAGGGCATGACACTAGTAGAATGCGATCATTTCAATCAGCATTCATGATCAAATAACATGCAATGCATTTGAAATTTGCAGTCAAATATGATGTCAGACGCTTGAAAGACATTTCCCATCAAAGATACCAATCAAAGATGAAGAAATCACATACTTTCTCTTGCGCTTAGCTTGCACGAAGGAAGATTTGATAGCCAAATCTTCCTTGTACCACACGAAGAACATGCTATTGGTTTAGTTTAGCATGTTATTATCATATTAAATAAAGTATGTTTAAGAATTGTTGGTAAGGATAGGAGTAGTGAAGATTTTAGAAATATCCCTCTAACTGATTAGGAGTGGTTGGGGAAGTTGAGAGGAAAGTTTTCAAACATTCATATTCACTTATTGAATGCTTTGGAGACTACTGGTTTAACTGTCCATGTGTTACCAGTGACTGAGATTCATTAAAGGATACAAAACCCTTCATTTTGGGTTATTGTGTGTGGATTTATCTGCTTTAGGTAGGAAGATCAAGAAGATAGGGCAGGAGGACATTGTGGTAGAAGAAGTATTTAAAGATATTTACATGTCCCCTATCCTTGAAATTGAGACTATAGGTGATGAAGACCATGTTGAGGATGAGGGGGATCTTAATCAGGGAGGGGAAACAAGAAGCAACAAAAAAGTTTTCAATAGTTTGGAACAACATTTTAGAATCCATGAATGGTATGTGTAAGGTGACCTTCATTCTTGGCCATGACTTCAATGAAACATTGGATATTGCTGATAAGAAGAAGGATCACTTATTGATAGTGTTCCTTGAGGGAAGGGGGATTTTGAAAGAATTTTTATCATTGTATTGCATATTTCCAATATGTTTGGATGTAGGGAAGACCAGGAGAATGAAGGATCACTCACTGATTGCATGATAACCCAGTTTTGAAGGGTCACTAATTGAGGGGACAGTCAAGGTCTGGATGTTGATAGTGTTCATTGAGGGAAGGGGTATTGTAAAAGACTTGTTATCATTCTATTGTGTATTTCTAATATGTTTGGATGGAGGGCATAATAGGAGAATGAAGGATCACTCACTGATTGCATGATAACTCAGTTTTCAAGGGTCACTAGTTGAGGGGATAGTCAAGGTCCAGATGTTGATAGTGTTCCTTGAGGGAAGGGAGATTGTGAAAGATTGTTATCATTCTATTGTGTATTTCCAATATGTTTGGATGTAGGGAAAACCAGGAGAATGAAGGATCACTCACTAATTGTATGATAACCTAGTTTTGAAGGGTCAGTGGTTGAGGGGACAGTAAAGGTCCAGATGTTGATAGTGTTTGTTAAGGGAAGGGGGATTGTAAAAGACTTGTTATCATTGTATTGTGTATTTACAATATATTTAAATGCAGGGAAGAATAGGAGAATGAAGGATCACTCACTAATTGCATGATAACCCAGTTTTGAAGGGTCACTAGTTGAGGGGACAATCAAGGTCTGGATGTTGATAGTGTTCCTTGAGGGAAGGGGGATTGTGAAATAATTTTTATCATTGTATTGTGTATTTCCAATATGTTTGGATGAAGGGAAGACTAGGAAAATGAAGGATCACTCATTGATTGCATGATAACCTGGTTTTGAAGGGTCACTAGTTGAGGGCACAGTCAAGGTCCAGATGTTGATAGTGTTCCTTGAGGGAAGGGGGATTTTGAAAGACTTGTTATCATTGTATTGTGTATTTCCACTATGTTTGGATGCAGGGAAGACCAGGAGAATGAAGGATCACTCACTGATTGCATGATAACCTAGCTTTGAAGGGTCACTAGTTGAGGGGACAATCAAGGTTTGGATGTTGATAGTGTTCCTTAAGGGAAGGGGGATTGTGAAAGGCTTGTTATCATTGTATTTTGTATTTCCAATATGTTTGGATGCAAGGCAGACCAGGAGAATGAAGGATCACTCATTGATTGCATGATAACCTGGTTTTGAAGGGTCACTAGTTGAGGGGAAAGTCAAGGTCTAAATGACTGGGCCATTTGAGGACCCTATTTCTTTGCATTAATTGATATTCAAATTGGATGCATAGATTTCTTGTGAATTATTGGCTACTATGTATCCTGCAACTGCATCCCTAAATCTGCATATACTTCTCTAGGGTTGTAAGCCACTTAGGGATCAAAATAGAGAAACTAAATCAAAATCATTCTTTGTCCTATTTCCTTTTAACAAAGTCTCAACTATAAATGATATAACAATACATTTGATGCCCTAAGCTATCAATACAAATGGCACCTAGCTAGAAGCTCAGGGCTATCCATTTGATAACTACAATCAATATTTTAAAAAAATGGATATCCTTGAGTAAAAGCACCAATAACATCAAATAATGGAGTTAAAGCACTAAATCAAAATAATTATTTGTCCTATTTTCTTTTAACAAAGTCTCAACTATCAATGATACAATACAGTTGATACCCTAAGCTATCAATACAAATGGCACTTAGCTAGAAGCTCATGGGCTGTCCATTTGATAACCATAGTCAACATTTCAAAAAATTGGATATCCTTGAGCACAAGCACCAATAAAATCAAATAATGGAGTTAAAGCACATGCTAGGGCATGACACCAATAACATCAAATGATAGAGATAAAGCACTGGCTAGGGCACAACACCAATAAAATACATTCATTTCAGAGAGCATTCATGATCAAATAAAATGCAATGCATATGAAATTTGTGGTCGAATATGATACCAGAGGCTTGAAAGATGGAGAAATCACATACCTTCTCTCACACCCAGCTTTCACTCATTTTCTCCCACTACTTTTCTATGCCAATCAAAATAAAAATGATTTGGTGCTTCACTTTTTTTTTTATGTATACCCAAAACTGTCAGAATTCTGATGGTCAATTTAAAACCCATTGGAAAAATGACATCATCGAGGCCTATTTTTTTAAAAAATAACAAATTCATTATAAAAAAATTTACCCGTCAGAAGTGTCTATCGAAATTTGGCCCCAAATGTAGTAGTGTTCATGAGGATCCTTCTCATTAATCCTATCAACACCAAACCTTATCAGAGTGCACACTATGTTTTGTGCCACCAAAGGCTCTACATCTTATCAACATCACCATTTTCCCTCCATATAATTAGTAGATTCATCTCAACAAGCCCATCAACCTAATACCTCACAACCGGGTACTCCCTAGGCTTAGTTTCCTAGTAGCCTTCCCGACTAGTTTTCTAAGGTTCTTGCCAAAATTTCCCAAAGGACTCAGGGAAAAAGCTACATATTTGGGTACCCTTTTCAAGGTTTTGTAATATATTTTAAATTTAGGTATTACCCTTTTGGACCAACTTTCAGAACTAAGACTAGTGCACTATGACTAGCCTTTTATTAGGCCTCCCTTTCCAAAGAAACCACTAACTTCTTACCCAAATAGAACTTCTCCACCATATACAAAGTTCCTACACCACCCCAAACCAAGGATTTTCACATTTTTAAGAACCATCAACAAGTTTTAAGGTTTCATTCATAAAACCCTCCCTTTAAGGCCTAATAACCTAGGGCTTTCCTAAACATCCACATCCACACCTTCCTAGGTCCTTCTAATGGATCAAAAACCATATTATGACCATATAATGATCATTCATACAAAGGAATAGGGTCCTCCAATAGCTCAATCATCTGGACCTTTACTGTCCCCTCAACCAGTGACCCTTCAAAATCGGGTTATCATGCAATCAGTGAGTGATCCTTCATTCTCCTGGTCTTCCCTACATCCAAAAATATTGGAAATACATAATAAAATGATAAAAATTCTTTCACAATCCCCCTTCCCTCAAGTAACACTATCAGTCACCCCTTCCACATAGCATTTTACTATGGTATGAGTGGATTGGACAAGAACTCCTTGAACACATCTTGGAAACCATTGAATTCAATAATAAATGAAACCTAACACCAAAAATATTCCTCCCTTTCACTTCTACCAAGATTAAATAATTTAATCCATTCAACATTACATATAATTATTAGAAAGTTACATTTCTTGATTGTGTAGAGGAACAATCACGACCAAAATGATCAAATGTACTTTCACCCTTGAACAAGCTATTCCAAACTTCAAGTAAAATTAACAATATGCTATATGAAATCATTCATATTCATAATAACCATTAAAAGGATCATTTTTTCAATGAACCCTTTGACTGTACCCCTATGACAAAGAAAGGAAACCTCAAAATAGAGAATGAAAACTTAGTAAAATCAGTCTATGCCGCTGTTTGTGAGGGTACAGTCATGATAAGTGCCTCTCAAACCTCTCCAAACATGTAAGATTGTCTTTAAATACTTTATTGATCTCTTCTAAACATTAACCAAATGAAACCTACATTTGAATCTACCCACACTAGCCCAAAATGAAGGGTTTTGTATCCTTTAATGAATCTCAGTCACTAGTAGCGCATGGACAGTCAAACTAGTAGTCTTCAAAGCATTCAACAAGTGAATATGAATGTTTGAAAACTTTCCTCTCAAATTCCCCAACCACTCCTAATCAATTAGAGGGATTAGTTGAGTGTTTACACATGTAACTCCCAAAATTTCACATACAAAATAAAATAAAATCCATTTCTGAATTAAATCCAATATGCCAAAGGACTCTTAGCTTGTGGTGACTGATCAGGAAAGTACTATACACTTTTCCTCCTACCCTCGCCCTCGTACAGTAATTTTTTTGGGGCTGACATATTTTTGGCTATTTTTGGGTCGACATGTTGTAACTCATTCTAACCCTAAAGTGATAAAATATGTATAATATGGCTTAGGGTTAGGGATTTCATAAAGTATGGTTTTAGTACTTGTGACAAAATTGAGTTGTAAGGGATTACAGATTGTAATTAGGTTGTAATCACTGGATAATAATAATATTGGACTCACTATTGGTGGATGCAGCCCAGGGATTGGGTGAACCACGTTAAATCTTTGTGTCTTCTATTCTCTTTTGTGTGGTTTATGTTTTTCTGATAATTGGTTATATTTGCATGTAATTGTTATTTTTGTCTTGTTAATCCTAACAAGGACTAGTCCCAACAATTCTTAAACATACTTTATCTAATATGATGAATTGTTAAGAAAGGTTTATTATACAATGTTCATGCTAGTAATATCAACAAACATGAATCCAATTTCTCTTCTGTGTGGTTTATGTTTTTTTGATAATTGGTTATATTTGCATTTAATTGTTATTTATGTCTTGTTAATCCTAACAAGGACCAGTCCCAACAATTCTTAAGCATACTTTATCTGATACGATGCATTGTTAATAAAGGTTTAATATACAATGGTTGTTCTAGTAATATCAACAAATGTGAATCCAAACATTTAAAAATAGTGAATCGATATCCTTGAGCACAAGCACCAATAACATCAAATAATGGAGATAAAGCATAGGCTAGGGCATGACACCGGTATAATGTGATCATTTCAGTGACCATTCATGATCAAATAAAATGCAATGCATTTGAAATTTGTGGTCGAATATGATGCCAAAGGCTCAAAATATGTTTCTCATCAAAGACACCAATCAAAGATGAAGAAATCACATGCATTCTCTCACGCTCAGCTTTCACGAAGGAATATTTGATAGCCAAATCTTCCTTGTACCACATAAAGAACATGCCATTGGTTCAGTTTTGTATGTTTTTTTTGTGTGTTAAATGAATTTAAATGGAACATTAAGCATAGTAATAATATGCTTAGTCAATTAGTAATTGGAAGATTAAATGCAGATAACACCTTTATCAATTCAACATGTTATTATAAGATACTAAAGAAGACTTTCTATTTGTTAGATAAATATTCAAATTACATCACACCTAGCAATCTACAGAATTAGACAAAGCTACAGATAGAGGTCTAATTTTGTAGACTGCTAGGTCAAATCTTCCTTTATGCTACCAGTCTACAGAATTAGACCTTTATTTTAAATGCATTCAACATAATTTTTTTTTTACAAAACTCAACCAATGACATGTTTACAACAAAGAAATAGAATGATACTAATATGCTAAAAATTCTATTATGTTTAATACACGCCAAAGGACCAGTCCCAACAATTCTTAAACATACTTTATCTGATATGATGAATTCTTAAACAATTAAGGTTGGAATAGACATAGTTATCACACAATTTTTTGTGTGGTACAAGGAAAATTTGGCTAGGTCAAATCTTCCTTTGTGCTAGTGGTATACAGAATTAGACCTTTATTAACAATTCATCATATCAAATAAAGTATGTTTAAGAATTGTTGGGACTGGTCCTTTGGCGTGTATTAAACAAAATAGAATTTTCAGCATATTATATCATTCTATTTTTTTGTTGTAAACATGACATTGGTTTAGTTTTGTAAATTTTCTTGTGTTAAATGCATTTTTCCAAACCAATTGTTAAACAAGAAAGCAGTAGCAATGAGGAGGGGTCTACTTTTGAGGAGATTAATGAAGATTGTGCACCTCAAAAACCAATTCATAAGGTACCAATCATGTTTTCTATTCATTTATATTTATGGATTAGTAAATGTCCTTAGTTTCATGTCCTTTCTTTTGATTACTATGTATGAGATATATATCTTACATTTAACATTCAACTTCTTTACATTTTTGAACATGTAGTGTGTTTTCTAAGGATTTTACAAAATCAACTTTTAACATAAACCCAAAACACCAAACTTATTTCTCGCACTTTCAACTTGACAAAATATTTGCATTTGACCAATAACTACAAGCAAGACAAGCCTATAAGGGTTGTAGAAGAAGAATGGTGTAAGTTGAATAGATCAGAGTGAATTGGGTGTTGAAACATGGTGAATAGACCATGATGAGATGATACTTGATGTTAGGATTAGGGGGGAAAGCCTAGTTGAGGTTTTGATTTGGTGGAGGCACTAGGTGCACTAGGTGGCCGAGGATGGCGATGGTGCTAGGAGGAATTTCCAAGGAATGAGGAATTAAATGTGTAGCAGGGTTGTGGAAGTGATTAACAAAGTCAGGGAACTCTACTTAATCCTTGAGCTGAGGATAATTCCTTGACTTCCATTCCAAGTTACTTGTTGAATCCTTGAGTTGAGTTGGTCTCCTTAAGGTGATAGTAGAGGGCTCTGCATCAAGATGTATGAAACAAAGAAGAGGAATATCAAGAAAAGATTAAATTCTCTGCAACTTTGGTAATCCACTATCGCATGGAACGGTGAATAGAATAGTGAATCCATATGTGTGTTTGATCATTAACATAAGCATTACATATCTTTGTACAAAGTTTATTCTAACACTATATTATATCTTATTCTAATTGAGATTTTTAATTAGGAAAAATTGTGTTTAATAAAATGGAAGTGGCCTCAATAGCATATAGATATAAAAAGAAAATAAATTTAGAGTTTAGCCCAAGAATTGTGGAATATAGTTTTTGTCATTTCTATACACATTGTTGATTTCATTGCATTGCACAATGCATATTGCATAGTGCATGAATAATGAGTAGATGCAAATAGTTTTTAAATGTTCAATTACAATCTACTTTGTATAAAGTCAACCTACAAACTAAGTACAAACTTATGAGAAATTTGACGTATTTGATGACTCTTGTTGCTATGAAGATAGCTAAAAGAGGTTGTAGAGCTTGATGATGAAGCTCTTGGGTCAAAGTCTCTCTTAATTCTTTCAGCCAAATCACTATCCTTTGAGTACAAGTGCTAGTATTAACTAGGTTGAACCTTTCATTTTATAGAAAGCTTATTTTATTTACAAATGAGTTAGAATGCTTCTTTGTTCTTACCACTAGGATTAAAAGGTCTTATTACAATGTTCTTTGTTGTAGGGTAGGAGGTCAATCTTCATTGTCTTCATTGTGGGGGACAATGAAAATTTGTTTGACAAATAGTAGGTCTTCTTTAGTATCTTATAATAACATACTAAACTGATAATGGTGTTATCTACATTTAATCTGCTAGTTACTAATAGATTAAGCATATTAATACTATGCTTAATGTTCCATTTAAATGTATTTAACACAAAAAAAAAATTTACAAACCTGAACCAATGGCATGTTTACAACAAAGATGTAATAGAACTCCCAACAATTCTTAAACATACTTTATCTGATATGATGAATTCGTAAACAATGAAGGTTGGAGTAGACATAGTTATCACACAGTTTTTTTTGTGGTACAAGTAAGATTTGGCTAGGTCAAATCTTCCTTCATGCTAGTAGTCTACAGAAATAGACCTTTATTAATAATTCATCATATCAGATAAACTATGTTTAAGAATTGTTGGGACTAGTCCTTTGGCGTGTATTAAACAAAATAGAATTTTCAACATATTAGTATCATTCTATTCCTTTGTTGTAAACATGCCATTAGTTCAGTTTTGTAATTTTTCTTATGTTAAATGCATTCTTCCAAACCAATTGTTAAACAAGAAAGTAGTAAAAGTGAGGAGGGGTCTTCTTCTGAGGAGATTGGTGAGGATCGTGCAACTCAAAAATCAATTCATAAGGTACGAATCATGTTTTCTATTCACTTATATTTTTGGATTGGTAAATCTCCTTAGTTTCATGTCCTTTCTTTTGATTACTATGGATGAGATATATATCTTACATTTAACATGCAACTTCTTTACATTTTAGAACATGTAGTGTGTTTTATGAGGATTTTACCAAATCAACTTTTAACATAAACTAAAAACACCAAGCTGATTTCTTTCCCTTTCAACTTGACAAAATATTTGCATTTGACCAATAACTGCAAGCAACTAAATGATAAATCCACATACCTATATCTTTGTAAAACAAATGGACCATCAAAAAGATGGCTGAGTGGCTTGCGCCATGATTTTTATCTACTGAATATGGGAAAAAAAAGTACCAAAAAGAATCGTGTTATGTTGTAGCTCAATATACTGAAAACCCTAGTGAAAATCCCAACTAAAATTCTATCACAATTGCACTCAAAATAAAAATCATGGCGGCAGCCACTTAGGGATCAAAATAGAGAAAATAAGTCAAAATCATTCTTTGTCCTATTTCCTTTTAACAAAGTCTCAACTATCAATGGTACAATACATTTGATGTCCTAAGCTATCAATACAAATGGCACCTAGCTAGAAGCTCATGGGCTATCCATTTGATAACCACAGTCAACACTTCAAAATAGTGAATCGATATCCTTGAACACAATCACCAATAACATCAAATAATGGAGATAAAGCATGGGCTAGGGCATGGCACTAGTAGAATGTGGTCATTTTAGAGAGCATCTCATCAATATATAACGGTTGTGCCAGTAATATCAAAAAACATGAATCCAAACATTTCAAAATAGTAAATTGATATCCTTGAGCACAAGCACCAATAACATCAAATAATGGAGATAAAGCATGGGCTAGAGCATGACACTAGTAGAATGCGGTTATTTCACTAAGCATCTCAGCAATATGCAATTCCCGTGCCAGTAATATCAACAAACGTGAATCCAATCATCTCAAAATAGTGAATCAATATCCTTGAGCACAAGCACCAATATCATTAAATAATGGAGTGTATCATCTTAAAATGGAATCACTTCCATCTTGACAGGTTTAGCACCCTCTTTTAGTACACTTATCATGAGAAACTTGTATTTAGGATGCATTTTAAACTTGATTCCTTCACTTTAGGTGAAATTAGGTTAGGATCTTGAGGATTCTCCTTGATTTCCCTTCTCTACAGATCTATTTTCTAGGTAGGATATAGGAATAGGTCCTCCTATCCCTCATCATGTTCATCGTAGGCCTTTGTGTCCTTTTTTGGCACTATGACCTGTTTTGTTATCATTTCCAAGTCTCTGGGCCTCCCCGAGATCTCCTATTTTCAATGTAGATTGAATCTAGACCCCTAGGTCAAGATCGAGGTTGACTTTGACCTAGGTCAAAGTTGAGGTCATCCTTTCCCTCTATTGGGATTTGATCCCCATTTTCAAATTTTGGTCCCAGAGGACCTAAAATCAATGTTAGGCTTTTAGATCCGAATGCAGAAGGGTTTTAATTTGAAATTCATTTAATTATTTTCCCTCCTTGGTTATTTTGATTGGACCATAATTCAAGGTGAAATTTGAATTATGGGCCCTTACATTTCCTGAGGAGCCTCACCTTGAAGCCACTATATAAAGACTCTCTCTTGCCTTCATTTACACAACAACTAGACATCAAGTATCCATCAAGTGGAGAGACAATTAAGCAACAAGAAGATCAAGATTTCAAGCAAGAAAGAAATTGATGGTGAAATGAAGATAAAATGTTGCAAGAGGATGATATAGAAGATCGATCCATTGTTGATATCAAGCATTTTTTTGAACACACAATTGTGAACATCTATTTGGAGCAAGAGAGATTCCTTCTTCCTTGATCCACCATTGTCAATATTTAAGCATTCAAAGATACAATCTTGGGGTAGAAATTATAGATTTTGAGTTTGGTGAGAGTACTTTAGCCTTGGGGGTTTGGTATGCTTTCTTATCTTATTCAAATCTATGTATTGCTTTCTCATAACCATTCATGCTAGGGTTTCAATCTAGAGGATTAGATCTTTGCATTGCACATTCAATACACACACATATTATATTAAAGCTGGCTATTCATGGAGGTGGAGATCACCAAAATGGGGGTTTGACTAAGGAAAAACCCTATATAGCCACTTGAAAACACCATTTTCAGATATCTACAGTCATTATTTTAAGGATCGTAGAGCGGACCTCAGTACCCTTTTCATCAAACTTCCAAGATCCATGAACGAAATTTCCATCAGAGTTGTTTCAGGTCAAGGTCAACTTTCAGTAGTGGTCAAGATTGTTGATGAAGGGTGCTCCCCTTAATACCACAAACACATAACAGAAACAGAGAAACCACAACAATTTGCAAGAACAGAAAATTGGCTTCTTATTATCTCCACAAATGTGGAATTACAAACTTTCAGAATTACAATATGCAAAGCCACATGCGCATTCCCTTACAATATTCTGTAGGAAAAAGCCTCGAATTATTACCCAGATCTACTACCCAAAACTATTCTGAACTACCTAAGACAATAATACAGCCTTCCTTATATAGGCAATTTTCCACCGCCTGGGAAGGCTCCAGAATTTTAGCCAATAAGGCCAACCAACTTAGAATTATTTTATTTTACATTTTACTACATCATAGTCAGCTCAAGATAACCTTTGAAACCCGAACAAAAATTTTGAAGAAAATTATTTTCTACCATTTCAGATGGCCCAACTTCCGAAGACCATAAGTCATCACCCGTTGACCCGCTTGGCTATTATAACCCCATTTCGAAAATGCCACAAAGCGCTCTACAGGCTTGACCCACGCAAGTGCCTGTCACCCAAATTTTCAACCTCATCTAGGGCCTCTAAAGCCTTCAAAACTGAGTTCAAAGTTTCTTTACCCTGCTGCCAATACCGAAAATCTTCAATATCTTCCAATATACACTTGATCTGGCAATGAAACTTTACTGGCAGACTTATATGACCAAGATGAACCTCGAAGAAATAAATCAGATCATTCTGAGCACATACAAAAATTACCAAAAATAGTAACTTTCCATAAATAGCAGCTCTGCACAAAATAGCCCTTATTGAATATAAAAACAAAAATATTTTTGGGTGATGCAAGATTGCTCTTACACCCAGGATGCTCCTGCATCAATTGTACCCCAAGGTAAGATCTTACCCCAGTCTTTGGGTCAAGGTCCACTTTCCTTAGAATTGAAAAAGTTTTCTCGGTTTTCTCTGTTGCAGTTTCTAGTTCAGAATATAGTTGTAGAATCTCCCGAAACTGTACACAAGCATAAGAAAATAGGTATTTCTAGATTAATCTCTTTATGAGGTATGTACCTTATCTTATCTAATTTCAAGCATTTCTATATTTACATGACTTATCATCTCAATTTATATGTATTATGGAGAATGTTGGTTTAGGGCCTCTATTAGGTTCATTGTTAAAAGCCCTACTTATTTTACTCCATTTTTCCACATTACATTTTGGTGAACCCGTTTACGACAACTCTTTCTTTTTGGTATTAGATTTGTCTTTTATGTTAAATCTTGCATGCTTATAAAACTAGATTTATTTTATGCTCTTGCATTTATTTCAAAAATACAAAAGAAAAAATTGCAAAATCTCTTTAAAAATACAAAAACATTTACATTTTCATGCTTTTAGTATTAATTTTTGTTCGACATTTATGATTCTTGTTTCTAATACTTTGATGAGGCTTTTATTGTACAAGAGGATAGACTCCCTAAGGAGGTACATGGATGTGAGGATGAAAATTGCTCGAATGAGATCTTTATTGATCCTATTCCTATTTCACATTCCTCCACAACCTCTCCAATTAATTTTTACCATAGGGTGTGTGCATGGGTACCTTCATGTCCCACTATTTGTAATATTGGTAAATGTAAAATGATATATCCTAAACCTTTGTTGATGGTAAAAGGATGTCCTTGAATAATAATTAAGGGTAAACCTAGAGATCCTTTGGATTTCTTTGATAACACTGATTCTGTTTCACATGATTTTTGCACACAGAATAACCCTTATCCTACTATTCCAGTTTCTTTACCACCTTCTCAACCTATGCTTCCTAAAACTCCTAGGTTTCCTTCTACCTTTAAGGAGTATAACTTAGTTCACCAATTATGTGCTACTCTTGCTAAGATATCTTTATGGGAATTACTTCAAACTTCCATTACATATCTTGAGGCATTGTAAAAAGATTTATCCACTCTTCCTTCTTTGTCTCCTAATCAAGAGAACATTCATTCTATTAGAGAGTGCATGGATACTATGCCTTTTATACCTCCTATTGTGTTTTCCGATAATGATTTACCTTCTCCTGAGGTGCAAAATCAATATGATGCTCTTATGGTTGTTGTTTCTATTAATCAGAGTATCATTTAAAGAATGCTAATTGATAACGGATGTGGGCTTAATGTTTATAGCATGGATATGCTTAAGGTAATTAAGGCTGATCTCACAACTATCCAACCTGATAATGTCCCTATACGTGAATTTGATAATATTGCAAAGAGAACTTTGGGCATTATTACCTTACCTATTAAAGTTGGTCCAATTATTCTAAATACACCTGTTCATGTTATGCCTAGACCTCTCAATTATAACCTTCTTTTAGGAAGACCTTGGTTACATACTATGCATGCAGTTCCTTCTACTCTTCATCACAAGGTTACGTTCATTCGTAACAACTTAATGTATACATTACGTGTAGATGATACACCAAATCCTTGCCTAAATGCAGAATATGCTAAAATTTATGAGCCTCTTCAACCAAGCAAAGAGATTGAAAAAAAACTGAGATACACCAACCTAAGATACAACAACCTAAGATAAAAAAAGTCTGAGATAGAATGATCTAAAGCTCCATCTTCTTCTTTGACTGAGGATGATTGGGGGACATTGGATTTTAATCCTACTTTCATTGGAGAATATAAGGTCTCTGATTTGGAATTCATGAAGCAAGTGAATTTGAGAAACAAGTTTTTACTCCTCTACTTTTTGAGGAACTAAAAAGTAATTTTGTTGCTACCTTGATTAAAGAAACAATTGAAACAATAAAACCTGATTGTTTTGATATTGTGACATATTCCACTCCTTGGAATCCATCTAATATGGCTAATGATATGGCTCTAGTTATCATTTTCTTAAGAAATTAGGATTTAATGGGAAAGGATGTGGTAAATATGAGCAAGGTATACAAGTACCTTTGGATAATGAAATTTATGATCATACGTATGGATTAGGATTTAATCCTTATAGACAACCATCAAATTTTCCTTCAAATGTTAATCATATATGCGGTGGATAGTTGAAATTGGTTAACCCACTCCTTATTAACATTAATCAAAGACCTACTTTAGATATTTTTCCTGAAGATGAAGTCTTGATGGATTTTTTAGGGATTTATGAGGATTTACCTAAGTTTCATCATGCACGATGAAAGCCTTATTGTTTAAGTACCAACACTTATTTTGGAGAACATGATAAACAAGATATTTCTCCTTTACCAATGGATTCTTTGATACAAAGTGATTTGGTAATGATTGAGACTATTGGTATTCAAATGGATGAGAACAACTCTAAATAGATGATAAAGATTGGGAAATGTTTGAATCAAGATGAACATGATCATTTGGTTTCCCTTTTACTTAAATTTAAGGACATTTTTACTTGGACATATTCAGATATGCCAAGTATAGATTCTATTATTTTTACTCATAATATTGTTTTAAAACTAAATATGAAATTTGTGAAGCAAAAAATTTGAAAGATGAATCCACAAATTGCTTTATTAGTTAAAGTTGAAATTGAAAAATTATTGGATTATGGATTTATCCATTCTATCGATTACTTAGACTAGATTTCAAACATTGTGCCTATTTCAAAAGGAGAAAAAAAGATAAGGATGTGTACTGACTTTAGAGACTTAAATAAGGCATCCTTAAAGGATAATTTCCAATTACCTAATATTGATATGATTGTGGATTCAACAATGGGTCATGCTTTGTTATCCTTTATGGATGGTTTTTTTGGGTATAATCAAATTTTTATTCCTCCCGAAGATCAATTTAAGACCATATTTATAACACCTTGGGGACCATTTTGTTGGGTCATGATGCCTTTTGGATTAAATAATACGGGAGAAACTTATCAACAAGCAATGAATTTGATTTTTCATGATTACATTCATAAGATTCTTGAAGATTATGTAGATGATATCTTAGCAAAGTCTATACAAAGAGAAGTTCATGTTACTATTTTATGACAAATATTTCAAAGGATTAGAAGTTACAACATGAGATTGAATCCTAAGAAATGTGTCTTTGGAGTTGATTTTGGTAACTTATTAGGATTTATAATCTCTAACTGAGGCATAGAAGTAGATACTGAAAAGATTGAATCTATTGTTAATATGCCTCCTCCTAAGAATGTGTCTCAGTTATGGAGTTTACAATGAAAAATACAAGCTATTTGTCACTTTATTTCCAATTTAGCTGAGAGATAAACCTTTTCATTTGTTTACTTTAGCAACTCCAAAGGCCGTGAGTGCGTTGTTAGCTCAAAATGATAATAACAGTAAGGAAAGACCTATATATTACATTAGTCAGAATTTACTTGATTATGAAACATGATACACAAATTTGGAAAGACAATGTTTAGCTGTAGTTTATGCATGCCAGAAACTTGAGAATTATCTTATAAATGTTGAAGTCAATGTGATTGTTAAATTTGATCCTTTGAAACATCTTTTCTCACAAACTGATTTCTCTGGCCGTCTAGAAAAGTGGGTGATGTTACTTACAAAATTTGATCTTAATTTCATTTCTAAGAAGTCTATTAAGGGACAATTTTTAATAGATTATTTAGTTGAAGCTCCTTGTCCTCATTTTGATACATGTTCTACTTTGATAGAATTCCCAGATGAAAATATCCTAGTTATTCAATAAGATGATGTTTGGGAATTATATTTTGATGGGTCTAAATGTAAGACAAGTTCTGGTGTTGGTATTATCTTGATTCCTCCTACAAAAAACCAATCCCTTTATCATACAAATTAACCTTTCCTTGTACTCAAAACATTGTGGAGTATGCATCTCTTATAGCTGGTCTAAGAGCAGCTTCATCCCTTAACATCAAACACTTGCAAATATATGGAGATTCACAATTGATTGTTGAACAAATTAAAGGAGGATATCAAACTAAGAATGATAAAATGACACAATATAGAGATTTGGCTCTTCATGTGCTTTCACAATTCTCTTCTTATATGATTCAAAGGTTACATAGGAAAGATAATCGACATGCTGATGCCATGGTAAGTGCAGCTTTTTTGGTTTGTCTTGAAAATAATACTAAAAATTTTTAATTTACTATACAAACTCTTAAAAACCCTATAATTCCCAATAAGATTACCTTTGATTGTTTCAATTTGCATTCGGATGAATGGTATTCTCATATTTTTCACTTTTTGAAAGATGTTACTTTTCCTGAATCAGTAACAAGGAACATGCGTAATCATATTAGGAAGCTTGCAGCATGTTACATCATTTTAGGAGACACTCTTTACAAATGCTCTTATGAAGGATTACTATTAAGATGTCTCAATAGAACTGAAATCTCAGTATCTTTGGCAGAAGCTCCTTTTGGTTCTTGTGGAGGACATTTTGGTGGAAAATCTCTGGTTAATAAATTGCTTAAAATGGGATATTATTGGAAACCAATGGAGCAAGATTCTTTCATGTTTGTTAAGAAATGTCCTCACTGTAAACAACATATTAATTTGATTTAGGCTCCTACTTGTGAGCTTCGTAATCAAGTTTCTCCATGGCCTTTTAGTATTTGGGGTTTTGATCTTATTGGAAAAATCTCAGCAAGTTCTTCTCAAGGACATACGTACATCCTGACTACTATAGATTACTTCACAAAGTCAGTCAAAGTTGTCCCTCTTCATTTAATGACTTTGGAAGTTATTTGTGATTTCATCCTTAACAATATCATAACATGATTTGGTATCCCTTTGATGACATTTTTGGATAATGGTACCTCTTTTAAAAACAATGAAGTCACAAAATTCTTGGAGAAATATTGAATTCAACATAGATTTTGAACTCCTTATTATCCTCAATCTAATGGTCAAGCTGAAGCATCGAATAAAATCATTGAACAAATTCTGAGAAAAATAGTTAGCAAGCATATGAAAGATTGGCATACTCAACTGACCTATGCTTTATGGGCTTTTAGGAATAGTGTTCATACTACCATCGGTACTTCTCCTTACAATATTATCTATGGTACTAATGCTATTATGCCTTTGGAATTAGAAATACCTTCTTTATGTGTTTCATTTCATGGGATAATCGACAAGGATACTTTTCATGAACAATGCTTACGAGAGCTAGAAATGTTGGATGAATAACAAATACATGTGTTAGAACATATAAAATCTTATCATAAATCTCTTCAGAAGCAATACAATCATAAGGTAATTGAACAAACATTTTTGGTTGATGATTTAGTCTTATATGAGAATCAACGAAATGTGAATGCTTTACTTGGTGAAAAAGGAAAGTCTAGACCTAATTGGCTTGGACCTTTTGTTGTCATTGAAGACTTTGGCTCATGTTCTTATAAACTTGCTAATATGGATGGTGTTTCTTTTAAGGAACCTATAAATATTATGCATCTCAAACATTATTATCCTTAATTTCCTTCTTTCTTTCGTTGTGCATTTATGTATTCCTTATAAAATAATTATGTTTGTTTTATAGGTTATGTAGTTTTAGGAAAATTATATTTTGAATATATCTATGCACCTTATTTATTTTAGTGAAGTTTTATATTGATGAAAACATTGTAATCAAACATAGAACTAATTAGTAGAGAATTTTTTTCAAGTTCTGATACATATGTGGCCCATGACCCTATTTGTCACTATGTCTATCACTATGCTCTAATGGCCAATGGCTCCCATATCTCTCTAGTCTATGATAGGAAGATGTAGATCTATGTGTCAGTGTGTGGCTCCTCAATATGTTCATATCCTACATACACTCCTAGGCACATTGTAAGTCATTTCTCCTCTCTCTCTCTAGACAACCTTAGCTCTCATTGGACACACACAAAGATATTGGCATGCCTATCGGGATCTCTATAGCCATGGGAAGAATCTAGCTCACTGGCTAGTAGTCAGTAGGATATACATGTATCCTTCAAAACCTTAGATACAAAGCTCCTTTGCTCCACTATGCTAGCTGCAAAATGAAAATACATTTATCAATCTAGTGCTTTTTCATCTCAAATTAGGTTACATTTTTAACTAAATCTCATATTTCATACCTGGATCTCCTTCCTGGGCATCACAAAAGGATTTGGATGGTGGGGGCATGGAGTGACTACTCTCTCCATGCTCTCTATGTCTAGGTCTCAGCATTGGTGTCTTTGTGTGAGCGCGTAGAGGTCATCATGATCTCATTGGTGATGCATGAAAAATGTACACATCTACACTAGTATCACAAGTTGGGGGCATCTCCTCTACTCTCTCTTCTACTCTCTCCTCCTCCATGGGGTCTCCCTTGAAGATGTGCTCCTCCTCATCTCTAAGATCCTCATCCTCCTCTACTATACCACTATCCCAGTGTGTCCTCTCTAAAAGGCCTGGTTCACCTATAGGATAATCCTCAGGGAAGTTGGGGTGTGTCCCTTGTAGACTCCAATACCTGATGTAGTCTTGCCTCATACTTGAATAGGCCACATCTAATGGTACATCTATATCCTTTGTCTCATCTACATCACTATCCTCTATGTCTACTACCGATAGTCAGTGTATGGCACTGGGTCTTTGATAATAACTCGTTGGATGTACATAATGAGGTGCTACTCTGGGGACTCCCTGTAATAGGCAGAACTATCTCATCACCTGATCATAATAGTATGACATCACTATATCATTCTAATGACCCTCTAGCAGCTTCCACCGCTATGAATGTCTCATCTAATATTGTGTATCTGGCCATTCTATCATCTGGCAGTAGGATCTCCATATCACATCTGTGCTTAAAATATGATCTAGAAGTACCCTCCAATAGAGGATATCTCTAAACTTCTAAGCATCTCTCAAAGGATAAGAAAACCCTCTCGGTGTACTAGCATCTACCGTCACTAGACCACCCTATGGACATGTACATGCAAAATGATCAAACAACCAAATCTGTAAGACTGTGCATATTGAAAGACTCTCTCTTTGATATCTCACCAGTTGACATAGCTCATAGTATAGTTGAGCTAACATGTTGTGACCCCATCAGAATATGATCCTACCTCTCTCCATCCTCCATGATTATAGGACATAATAACCCAACCAAAATAACCCTAGACAAAATAACCCGACCATAATAACCCAAGGACAAAATAACCCAGGGTCATAATAACCCAATCCAAAATAACCCGCCATCAAAATAACCCATGGACAAAATAACTCCATAATATTATAGAGAAAGGAAAACAAAATTTATAAATTACAAGTATATTTCTAAAAAATGTTTTATTCAAATTTTCAATTAAAGTGTCAAATTATGAGCAATGCCTCTTATATAATCTAAAATATTATTATTGTGATAACCATCAACTATTCTTTTTAGTCTTTATTTGATTTCATGGTATTTTTTCCTACTTGGTTGTGTAGTGTGTCCAACCATATATTTCTCTATTTTATTCTCTTGGTGACCCTATTCTTTTTTCACTGCTTTGATGAATTTCCAGATTGAGCTATGCGATGATTAAAGTAATTCACTAAATCCTCTATGTCATCCATCAATAGAATTATTGGTTTTGGGAAGATCATCTTGAATAGTTGAATAGTAGTTCCGCATTGTGATTGGAAACTTGGGTGATCATCTGTTGCCTCTTCTAGTTAGTCTTCCAATCCATGTGTCTTCAAAATAGCAGTTTGTGTTATAGTATAGCACCGACTTGAACATTTATTTGTAAAATATTATGCAGAATGCCAAATCATTTTATTGACTCCTTCTCGATGAAGAAAAAATGTGTAACCATTTAAAATGAGTAATTTGTTATTTTTTTGACTTGTTAAAAATTGAAGAGGCATTGTATATATTAAAAATTATGAAGAATTTCTTGATTCCCTAAAAGTATATTTATTTTTGTATACTTTATAGAAACCCCTAGAAAAATATAATATTATGTTTAAAAAATTATATAAAAAAATATTTTTTTTTATGAATTTTGATTTATCCTTTTCTTATCACTCTACACACTCTTAATTATTCTCTTCTTCTTCCTTTCTTTACTTCTCTAAGCTCTTAATTCTACCACTTTATATATCCTCTTAATGCCTCTTCATAATGCCTTTTGACTTATATCTTTTCATAATAACTCTAATTTAGCTTATTCCCACGAATTTGTCTTTATTTCTATAATTATTTACCATTTTATAATTTATTTAAGCAAATTAAAGATGTTTTAAGGCTATTTTAGGGGTATATAATGGATATATGGTCTAAAAATGACCTAAAATATCCTCTATGGTGCCTCAAAATCCCTTTTTTTAGCATACTAACTTGATCTAAAATGACCATGGGTTATTTTGTCCATGGTTATTTTAACCATAGGTTATTTTGATCATGGGTTATTGTCACTCTGGGTTATTGTGTCCTTGGGTTACTATGGCAGGGTTATTGTGTCTAGGGTTATTTTTGTCGGGTTATTATGTTCGATTACCATCCTATGTACAAGATGAGTGAGAAGTGCAAAAAATATTGTACACTTTGTGTTTGGTAACACAACCAAGGATACTATACAAAACATCACTCTCTATACCAAAGGTGTAGGGCCTACTAGTATGGATGAAAAAAGCATATGATCTGCATGAGTTTTCACATGTGGAACCCATCCCAAATAGTACTATGCATCTACATGGGTTTCCTCAGAATCTCATTTTTCCCTCGATCTAATAGGCTCTCCTCAAACTGGAAGTCACAAGATTTTGTAGACATCCTCCCGTGTCACAATAATCTCTCCTAAGGGAAGATGAAAGGAGCATGTATCCTCATCCCACCTCTCTATAAGAGACAATAACATGGCTTGGTGTAGTCTGATCTATGGTAGGACTGTTATCTAGTACAACCCTATGTCTCTCAGTAGTTGCATCTCATCCTTAGTCAGCTTAGATAGTCTTTCTCTAATGACCCCTAGTAGCCCTGCAAAGGGATGCTCTCAGAGATGGACCATATCATGTAAGCACAAAAAAACATCATATCAGCATTCTACATCATCAAATTTACAAATCCAACTTGACTAGGTCAAGGTTGATTTTAGTTAGGTCAAGGTCGACTTTCCTGGGTCAAGGTCAACCATTTTGGTTCAAGGTTGACCTCATTCCAGACAAGGTGGATACCTTCTAGTTCATGTTGACCTTTTTAGGTCAAGGTCAACATAACTAGGTCAGGGTTGACCTTTTCTACAAAAATCAAGAATTTCAAAAATACAGGAACCAATAATAACAAACTCACCTCGGGAAGTCATCCGATAGCAAGGCATTGTCTCAGGAGTTCCATGTGTGTTCCTCGAAGTTCTTCTCTCCTTGGCATCTTACTTTGTCTCTTCAAATCTGAAAATGGTAAGAATAGGTAAGTGTGACTTCCTTTTCCTTATTTATAGTCAAAATTAGGGTTTTGTTAGGGTTTCTCTTAGTGTTTACTCATGTTAAATTCAGATTTCCCTTATGCATTTAGATAGGCATTCACTCATTTTATCATAACTTGATTTTGGTAACTTTGTTTTTAGTGCCATCAATGGCATTGAAATCATGATTTAGATACCTAATCTCTTGAATCAATTTAGGAAATATAGGAATCCTTCTAATTGGTTTAGGAAAGAACTTTTCCACAAACTACATATACGGTCAATAAAGTTATCCTTATCACCCTGTTTCACCCTTCAGAAGTAGAAAGCCAAAATAGGGGGGCATAAGTGGATTTATACACTTCTAAATTTGTCATTTAGTAAGGTCTAGGTGATTTGTGGATTTTCATTAACATTGTGTGTTGTAGGTTTTAACAGTTTTCTATAGGATTTCTACATCGAGGACATGGCTATATCCTTTAAATTTACTATGATATTTTCTTACTTTAGCTTGCATATTCACATAGTGTCATATCTAAGATAAATTGGGGGCTAAATGTATCATCTTAACAAGGAATCACTTCCATCTTGATATTTTTAGCACCCTCTTTTAGTACACTTATCAGGATAAACTTGCATTTAGGATGTATTTTGCACTTGATTCCTTCATTTTAGGTGAAATTAGGTTAGGATCCCAAGGATTCTCCTTGATTTCCCTTCTCTATGGCTCTATTTTATAGGTAAGATCTAGGAATATGTCCTCCTAGACCTCATCATGTTCATCATAGGCCCCTGTGTCCTTTTTTGTCACTATGAACTGTTCTATTATCATTTCCAAGTCTCTGGGCCTCTCCAGGATCTCATGTTTTCAATGTAGATTGGATCTGGACCCCTAGGTCAAGGTTGAGGTTGAATTTGATTTGGGTCATGGTTGAGGTCAACTTTGACCTAGGTCAAGTTTGAGGTCATCCTTGACCTCTGTCAGGATTTGATCCCCCTTTTCAAATTTTGGTCCCGACGGACCCCAAAATCAATGTCGGGCTTCTTGATCCGAATGCAAAAGGATTTTAATTTGAAATTCATTTAAATATTTTCTCTCCTTAGTTGGTTATTGTGATTGGACCATAATTAAAGGTGAAATTTGAATTGTGGGCCCTTACATTTCCCGAGGAGCCTCGCCTTGAAGCCAGTATATAGAGACTCTCTCTTGCCTTTATTTACACAACAACTAGACATCAAGTATCCATCAAATGGAGAGACAATTAAGAAACAATAGGATCAAGATTTCAAGCAAGTAAGTAATTGATGGTGAAATGAAGATGCAAGATTGCAAGAGGATGATATAGAAGACCTTGAGCCATTTTTGATATCAAACATTTTTGTGAATACACCATTGTGAACATCTATTTGGAGCAAGAGAGATTCCTTCTTCCTTGATCCACCATTGTCAATATTCAAGCATTCAAAGATAAAATCATGGGGTAGCAATTATAGATTGTTAGTTCGGTGAGAGTACTTTAGCCTTGAGGGCTTGGTATGCTTTCTTATCTTATTCAAATCTATGCATTTCTTTCTCATAACCATTCATGCTAGGGTTTCAATCTAGAGTATTAGATGTTGGCATTACACATTAAATAAACACACATATTCTATTACATCTAGCTATTTGTGGAGGTGGAGATTACCAAAACAAGGGTTTGACTATAGAAAAATCCTATATAGTGACTACAAAACACCATTTTCAGATATCTACAGTCGTTGTTTTGAGAATTGCAGAGCGGATCTAAGTACCATTTTCGTTAAACTTCTAGGATCCGCGAATTTTTTTTTCATCGGAGCTATATTAGGTCAAGTTCAACTTTTAGTGGGGGTCAATATTGTAGCCTAGGGTATGATCTTACCATGGTCTTTGGGTTAAGGTCAACTTTCCTTATAATTGAGAAAGTTTTCTAGGTTTTCTCCATTGTGGTTTTCTGTTTCCGTCTCTGGTTGTAGAATCTCCCAAAACTGTACATAGGCATCAAAAAATAGGTATTTCTAGATTAATCTCTTTATGAGGTATATACCTTATCTTATCTAATTTGAAGCATTTCCAAATTTACATTACTTATCATCTCAATTTATTTGTATTGTGGAGAATGTTGGTTTAGGGCTTCTATTAGGTACATTGTTAAAAGCCCTACTTATTCCACTCCATTTTTCCACATTACATGGAGATAAAGCACAGGCTAGGGAATGACACTAGTAGAATGCGATCATTTCAATGAGCACTCATGATCAAATAAAAAGCAATGCATTTGAAATTTGCAGTTGAATATGATGCCAATTAAAGATGAAGAAATCACATACCTTCTCTCACACTCAACTTTCACCCACTCATTTTCTCTCGCTCATTTTCTCAACAATAGAAATAAAAATCATTTGGCCATTTCACTTTTTTTTTCATCTATACCCTGAAATTGTTAGAATTATGATCGTCTATTTAAAAGCAATCAGAATACCAACACCATCGGGGACTATTACAAAAAAAGCACCAATGCATAAAAGAAGAATTATCCATCAAAGTTTCTATTGAAATTTGACCCCAAATGTAGTAGTGCCAGTCTCATCACCCGTGTGTTCAGTTGTATATGTTTTTTTCTCGAGTGGAGCTTCCTATGTTTGTTGTTCACCTGCTATATCTATATCTTGTACTAGTATGGGAAGATTACTTGGTACCATTTCTTGTGCTACCTCAGTTGCTTTTTTTTCTCCAAGGTTCTTGATAGCATCATTATCATTTCATCTTCTTTAGCTTTGTCATCGGGGTCACCTCTTGTTATGTCTTTAATTAATATTTCCTCATCCCCTAATATAGTCAACATATCAGGAATTTCTCCCATGACATTTTTCAGCAACTGTTATGAAGTCTTCTGCATAAGTTTCCTCCTTGGCCTGCCTAGTATCTGAGACATGAATAGGTTCATCCTCAACATTTATTGGTACACCTTCTTGTAAGCTCATTTGAGGTTTCTCGGTATCAACTGCAAATGTAGTTTCCTCAATTTGTGCTAATGGACTGAGCGTTTTAGTCCATATTCTATTACTTTCTTCACCAACATCTTGTATTTTGCCTTGTATGATGCAAGAGCATCTCGGGTCCTTCGCAATCCTGTGTCACCAAAAAGATGTTTGAAGTTTTCTATGTTGCTTGATCCCTTCTTTGACTGAGTTGGTTTGGCATTTCTTGGTTTCCTTTGTTTACCGGTGTTGGTTGGCTATCTCTTTGGTGCTTAGTAATGCTTGTCTGATGCTCGGTTTCCTTGCTTACCGAGTTATTTATCTTGGGTTTCTTTTGAGGCTGGCTCTTGCATTTAATTATGGTTGTAGATTTAATGTTGGTATCTATCATTGGGAAGTGTGTGGACCTAGATCTGGTCATTCCTTCCATTTATGGTGGATCTGAAGGCCGACTTGTTTAGTAGCCTCTTGTATAAATATAGTTGTTTGGTTAGAGTTTAGCAGAGTTTTTAGGTAGATGATAGGAGATAGAATATTAGAGTTTATTGGTAGATCCTTGCATGTTGGAGGACTTCTATACTTGATTGTAATATCTAGCCTAAACTAGGAAGGCCTTATAGCCCGACATGTATAAATCAATTTAAAGTAATATATGAAAGTATTTGCATTCTCCCTCTCACTATTGTGTTTGTTTCTTTCATGTGTGATCTCTATAGGTTGGATCTAGTTAGGGTGTGCCTTTGGCCCCTCTCTATATCCTCCCTTGCATTAGGTGGTATCAGAGTTGAGGTGAGATCTAGATCTAGGTTTGAGGTTTCCTTCTTGTCAAACCCTAGTTGAATTATTGTGGGGTAGCATATTGCAATTTGGCCTACAATTACAGAGGGTTTCAAGATGGTTTTTTAGAGATGAGATGTAGATCTAGGATTGGTAGACATGTTGAGACAACTTGCTGCTAGATTAGAAGCTATTGAAATAGCCCAAAGAAGAGGAAGACATCTTGAAGATGTTAGGGATGATGAAATTGAGGAAGAACAAGGTGATGTAGAACCTGCACTGGTGATGGATCAAGGCAAGGAAAGATTGTTGAAATATTTGACAAATCTAAAGTCTACACCACACTTTAATCCTCCTGAGTATAGTGGAAAATTGGATTCTGATGAATTGTGGATAGATGGAAAAGTATTTTGAATATTAAAATGTACCAGAGCAAAAGAAGGTGAAAATTGCAAGCACAAAGTTGAAGATTCATGCATCCCTATGGTGGTAACATCTACAGTGTTGGAGCTCAAAAATCCAGTCTATGTTTTTGAGTCCATATTCTAAAATTTGGTCAGAATTGTGTTTTAAAAGTCTTTGAAAGAGGTCAAGTTTGAACGCATTGAAAATAGAGCCTATTAATTTTCATGATGAGTCACTTGGATAGGGTGTTGATCACCTATCATTTGACATATGTAATAGGTTTTTGGTTTCAATTTTTAGTTTTGACATGTTTTTGAAGTGGTCATTTTAAGGTGTTCCAGAAAATCTACAGTGTGTTTCTTGAATTTCACTGAGTAGCCCACTTTGAGGAAGCCCATTCATTTTCTTGTGATTTTTCACTGCATGATGGTTGTTTCATCATACTTTAGGCATGAGAGTGAGTCATCATGCCAATTTTTAGCTCCCCATGTGCCCGTTTAGTCACTTTGCTAGAGCCATTTCATTTGTAATTTGTTAAAATCTTTGAATGTGCATTGTCTAGTTTTCTAAGTAGCCTAATTTGAGGTCTCCTAGTTTTCACCCTGTTTAAGATCTGACATAATTGAGAGTTGTTTCATATTGTAAACCTAGAAGACTACTTACCTTAAGAATTCTAGATCTCTGCCAATCCATTTGGCCACTTTCCCAGGCCAATTCCAAAACCACTTTTTGCTTATTTCATTGTTCTGTTACAAAATATTACTAACGGGCTGACTTTGGTTTTTGATTATGATTGGCATGTCAACTTTATGAGGAAGCTAGTTATGGATTCATATTCCTTGTATGACAGTGAATCAATGGCCAAGATTATGGTTCATGAAAGTTTCAGCGAATGAGTTTTTAATGCAAGTTTCGGAGGTGACTTAGGTGATTTTAGCGGTATGAAAGAAATTGGCTTTCAAGTGGCCATGTTTGGTTATTAAAATCTTTTGGCCCAGGTCTCTTCATGATTTCTTCTTCGACGAGCAAATTATAAGGTTGGAGGTGAACTTTTCCTCCTAGTGGCGTGTTCCTGTGAGGCCATTTGGTCAGTTTTAAAAGCCTCTCAGATACCAACAGATGTTATCTGGTAGTTGTGTAGAGGTGTAAAAGGTGGATGATGTGATTAAATCTTCACTGCATTATGATTTGTTTTCACTGCGTAGTTGCATCCAGAGTGAAAGAAGGTTGTGGATGTAATGTAATGTACCTCCTAAAGTTAGAGATTGGGGTTTTGGTACTATTGTGAAAGGAATGTCCAATAGTGTTTATTGCCATTGGAGAAATCAAATGCAATCATTGTAAATGTAATTGCATGTTGGGTAATGATTGCAACTCTTCACCAGAGGGGTATGTCAAGAGGAAACTTGAAGGGCTCAACTTGAAATGTAATAACTCCTTCATTCCAGTAAGAGAAGATAGAGGATCTACTGAAGAAGAAGATATTGTCTTGAAAAATGTCAGCAACTACACGCATTGTTGTTAGCAATGGAATGATTCCATAGAAGAGACTATTGAAGATTCTAGGAAGTTAGCATATTTTGGACAGTTACCAAAAACACTTATATCTGAAATATCAACAAAACAAGTTAATGGTAGAGGTTTCTTTTCTTTGACATTGCACAGGGAAAATGAAGGGTTTGATTCATGAAATAGAAGTCTTCACTATTCTTCCCCCACACATATTGTTGATCACATTTCTTCAAAGAAGTGCTTGTGATGAAGAAAAACCCTCTAGGGAATGTGCCTGTAGAAGCTGAAAGCCATACTCATATGATGGAAGTTGAGAAAGATGTGCATACATCAAGGGAGCTGCAATCAAAAGAAGACCCACACATGAATAAATTTGGAGGTGCTCACATGAATAAGAGCCTTGCATGGGCAGCATGGACTTAACGCAATAAGAAGAGGAGTATGCGCAAGAAGATTAAGGATGCTTCCAGTTGGCAGGAGGCATGAACGTATGAGAGGGGCCTCATTTAGTATGCTAAGGGACTTGCATTTGAATTTGTGCTAAGCATTGGCACATGAAACAAGTATAGGCCCTATGCAAGTTTGAAATAGCGGACCTGTGTGTGTGAAGGAGGAGGTAGACCTGCCCTGCGTTAAGTGAAGAGTTTCTTACCTTGTGTAAGAAACTAATGGGGTGCGTGAGACTTGGAAAGGCAATGCACCTATAGTGAAGGGTTTGCTTGTATTCTTGCAGGGACTCATACAAAAAATAAAAATGAGAGGTGCTTCACATACTTTCCAAAGGATTCACATAGGAAGAAAAAGAAGATCCACACAATAAATTCCAAGATACATAGACATAATATAAAATAGGATTGTTGTGTATACATTTGGAATAAAGTGCATGAATGCATAAAGAAGCCTCACAGAATAAGAAAAACTAGTGGTGTTTGTGTGAATGTGCGAAAGACAAAAAACA
Organism: Chamaecyparis obtusa; assembly: GCA_027943335.1. NCBI lineage: Eukaryota > Viridiplantae > Streptophyta > Pinopsida > Cupressales > Cupressaceae > Chamaecyparis > Chamaecyparis obtusa. The sequence goes on from BSBK01007734.1 coordinate 70,875, forward strand.
CACAATAAAAATGACTAGGAAAGCATCACATAAGGCATTGTTTTGGATGCCAACACACATGAATGTTATTTGTAGACAATAAGGTGAGTGCCTTGCAGAAATGGAGGGGCTTGCCAGCATGCCAATTTGAAGAGAGTGCTCACGCACAAGACCAGGCCAGAGGAAGAAAGAAAATGATGTAGGAGCATCCTGGGTGTAAGAGCAATCTTGCATCACCCAAAAATATTTCTATTTTTATATTCAATAAGGGCTATTTTGTGCAGAGCTGCTATTTATGGAAAGTTACTATTTTTGGTAATTTTCGTATGTGCTTAGAATGATCTGATTTCTTTCTTGGAGGTTCATTTTGGTCATATAAGTCTGCCAGTAAAGTTTCATTGCCAGATCAAGTGTATATTGGAAGATATTGAAGATTTTCGGTATTGGCAGCAGGGTACATAAACTTTGAACTCAGTTTTGAAGGCTTTAGAGGCCCCGGATGAGGTCAAAAATTTGGGTGACGGGTGCTTGCGTGGGTCAAGCCTGTAGAGTGCTTCGTGACATTTCTGAAATGGGGTTATAATAGCCGATCGGGTCAACTGGTGATGACTTATGGTCTTCGAAAGTTGGACCACCTGAAATGGCAGAAAATAATTTTCTTCAAAATTTCTGTTTGGGTTTCAAAGGTTATGTTGAGCCGACTATGATGTAATAAAATGTAAAATAAAATAATGCTAAGTTTGGTCGGCCTTATTGGCTAAAATTCTGGAACCTTCCCAGGCGGTGGAAAATTGCCTATATAAGGAAGGCTGTATTATTGTCTTAGGCAGTTCAGAATAGTTCTGGGTAATAGTTTGAGGCTTTGTCCTATAGAATATTGTAAGGAATGCCCATGTGGCTTTGCATATTGTAATTCTGAAAGTTTTTAATTCCACATTTGTGGAGATAATAAGAAGCCAATTTTTTGTTCTTGCATATTATTGTTGTTGTTTCTCTATTTCTGTTATGTGTTTGTGGTATTAAGGGGAGCACCCTTCATCAAGTGGTATCATAGCAGGGGTTCTTGAGTGTGTAAACAGATGACCGACTGTGAGGTAGTTTGCACCAGGACTGTGGTTAGGGTTTCAGCGTGCATCGCAAAAATGCCTCCATGAAGAGAACGTGGCGGAAGACCTGGTGTTGTGACACCTGAGGTTAGAGAGTTGCAGAGACAAGTGCGAGCATTGCAAGAAGAGATTCATAGAGGAATGAATCTTAATGTCAAAGACGAAAGTGAGGATGAAGCTGAAGAAGAATATCAAGAAGGAGAAGTTGAAATTGTGAACCAGGAGGAAAAAAGACTTTTTCAGGCAATTTCCAAGATTGGGAAAAGACCTAAGATTGAGGTTCCTACATTATCTGGAAATCTTAACCCAGAGGAATTGATCGATTGGATCAATGAATGTGAGGAATATTTTGAGTATGAAGATGTTGAAGATCCTGATAGGGTCAAATTTGCGAAGGCCAGATTGAAAGGTCATGCGAAGATCTGGTGGCAAAAAATTCAATTGGAGCGAAATAGAAGAGAGAAAGATAAAATCACAAGATGGGATCGGATGGTGGATAAATTGAAGCGACAGTTCATTCCTGTTGATTATGAGCTTGACCTACTAAAGAAAATGCAGAGTTTGAAGCAAGCAGGAAGATCTGTTCAGGAGTATACAGAGGAGTTCTATCGACTTCTCATCAGAACAGGCCATGCAGAAGCTGATAAGGAGAAAGTTGCCCGATACCTTAATGGGTTAAGGCCAAGCATCCAGGAGGAGCTGAATCTGGTTCGAATGAACAGTATTGAAGAGGCATACCAGTTTGCCCTAAAAGTAGAAGAAAAGCTGAACAAGAAGTTTGAGAGCAGACAAAACGGAAGAGGTCGTGGTGGACGATCTGGTGGATGATCATATGGTGGCCGAAATGAAGATCCGAAAAAGAAGGATGAGGCCAGTAGCAGTCAGAATCAGCGAGGAAATAATTCCAATTGCTTCTAGGATCAGAATAATAGAGATCAGAGAGGAAGAGGAAGAGGACAAGGATCTGGAAGAGGTGGCTTCCGTGGAACATGTTTTCACTGTGGAGAAGAAGGTCATAGGGCATTTGAATGTCCTCAGCGCCAAGGCAGAACAGACAGGAGAAATGAAGGCTAGGCCAGAGTTGCACATGTAGATGAAGATGCCAGATCATCAAATTCTGAAGATGCTGAAAGAGGAGAAACGTTGATTAACAGAAGAGTCCTGTTGAGTGGTGAGAATGAACCTGAGCAAAGGAGGAGCCTGTTTCACACCAGGTGCAAGTGTGAAGGTAAATGTTGTGATGTGATTATTGATAGTGGAAGCACTGACAATTTGGTGTCAGAAGAGATGGTGACAAAGTTGAAGCTCAAGAGACAGAAACACCCACATCCATATTGGATTGCCTGGGTACAGGATGACCACAGGGTCATGGTCAATGAACAATGCCTGGTGAAGTTCAAGATTGGCAGATACCAAGATGAAGTATTTTGTGATATCATATCTATGGATGCATTTCATATGTTGTTGGGTAGACCATGGCAGTTTGACAGATGTGTTGTACACGATGGCCGTGCAAATACCTATTCCCTGACAAATGATGGAGTGCGGCATAAGCTAAAGCCATTGAAGGAGACCGAAGAAAAGGTATGTGGTAATGCAAGGATAAATTTTGTTGATGGAAGAAATTTCCTAGATGGTATGAGGCATGAGCATGTATGTTTTGCTTTAATTCCAAAAGCTGGTAAAGAGGAAGTAGAAGATGTTCCTATAGAAGTTATAGATTTGTTGAATGAGTTTCAAGATATTGTATCTGATAACATGCCTGATGGATTACCACCAGTCTAAAAGATCAGTCATCAGATGGACTTGATCCTAGGAGTGAGTTTTCCGAATAAGGCAGCACACAGAATGACACCTACAAAAAGTGAGGAGTTGAACAGACAAGTACATGAACTGTTACAGAAAGGATTGATCCGTGAGAGTCTAAGTCCCTATGCTGTACCAGTGGTATTAGCACCAAAGAAGAATGGATAATGGAGGATGTGTATGGATTCTAGGGCAATAAACAAGATCACAATCAAGTACAGGTTTCCATTGCCACGAATGGATGATATTATGGACTGTTTGAGTGGAGCTGTGTATTTTTCAAAGATAGATCTGAAGAGTGGATATCATCAGATTCGGATCAGAGAAGGAGATGAATGGAAGACTGCCTTCAAGACAAAAGAAGGACTGTATGAGTGGTTAGTAATGCCTTTTGGGCTAACCAATGCACCGAGCACTTTCATGCGGCTCATGAACGAGGTTCTGAAAGAATTTTTGGGTAAGTTTGTCATTGTTTACCTAGATGATATTTTGATCTTTAGTAAGACATTGGATGAGCATATGATGCATATTCGTATGGTATTTGAGAAGTTGAGAGAAGAAAAATTGCTGATTAATTTGAAGAAGTGCAGTTTTGTGAAGAAAGAGTTGGTGTATTTGGGGTTTGTAGTTTCAGGAGAAGGTCTAAAAATGGACCCAGAGAAGGTACAGGCTATCCTTGAATGGCCTATGCCAAGGAGTGCTACTGAGGTAAGATCTTTTCATGGTCTAGCTAGCTTTTATAGAAAATTTATCAGAAATTTTAGTAGTATTTGTGGACCCTTGACTGAAACAATGAGAGGGGATAGAAAAGAGTTTAAGTGGACTAATGGGGCAGAAAAGAGTTTTCAATTGTTGAAATGAAAAATTACAAAACAACCTATTTTAGCACTTCCAGATTTTAATAAGGTGTTTCAAGTAGATTGTGATGCTAGTGCTACTGCAATAGGAGCTGTTATGAGCCAAGAAGGTAAACCTGTTGCTTATTTCAGCGAGAAGTTAAATGACGCCAAGAGGAAATATTCTATTTATGATCAGAAATTTTATGCTATAGTTCAGGCATTAAAGAAGTGGAGACATTATCTGCTTCCTAAGGAGTTTGTTTTGTATACTGATGATCAAGCTTTGCAATATTTGAATAGTCAAGGAAAATTGAATCAAAGGCATTTGAAATGGGTTGAGTTTTTGCAGAGTTATACATTTGTTTTGAAACACAGGAGTGGAAAGTCTAATAGGGTTGCAGATTCTCTTAGCAGAAGGCAACTATTGCTGACAGAAATGCAGATTGAAGTGGTTGGGTTCAAGGAACTCAAGAATTTATATCCAGAGGATCCTGATTTTGGTGAAGCTTGGAAAACTTGTACAGAACCTGTTACTCTAGACAGGATGAAATGGTTGGATTTCATCATCTAGGATGATATGCTATTCAAAGGGAGTCAATTGTGCATTCTGTAACGCCCCGCCAGGCAACCCAAGAGGACAAGACATAAAACCTCTATAAAATGCAAGTAGTGAATTTTTTTATTTTTTTATTTTTATTTTAACTAGAATAATATTCATCATTCCACTTCATATTTCTAAAAGAAGAAATAATTTTCTACTACTTGAATGTAATATTTATACAACTTAAGTCCTCCCGGGTTCCCTAACATTGCTACTAAAGCAACATCATATAAACCATTTACATGCATAATATATTCACGGAATCATGAGCTTAAAAGATCTACATTCATTTTAATGCACCAAGTTAAATGTCCCTAACTTATTTCCTTTATTAAACATAGGTTAACCATCCAACATCATTATTCCTTTTATCAACTCATTCCATAAATTCATATTGATTTCATCTACATCTACTATCCTTTATATCACTTTTCTCTAATATTTTAGGTAAGAGATTAATATTCATTAAGGTATGCATTATCCTAGGTATTTCATTAACATGAACCAAGTATTAACATTATAATCAAGTTACTATTTTATTGCATTGTTTCATAACCATTCATTGTTAATAATTCCAATCACTAACCTATCATTTCTCAATAATTTCCTTGGATCCTTTCATCAAGAGAGAATACATTATTTTTTTTGTGATACATCATTATATATAACTATATTTAAGATCATTTTCTTTACATATGGACAACATAAGAGGATAGGAGAAATAACATAAACACTTTCTTTTAATGCTAGTAACATGTCCAATATTCCACATTCTTTTCCCTTTCTTTTACCTAGAACTACCCATTCCCTTATGCATTGCTTTGAATTGAGATTATATCAATACTACAAGACTCCTTTTAGGAGATTAAAATTACATGAATACAAATACATAAGTACATCTCATATTAAAATATCCAATAAGAAATCTTCAACTGCAGGTCTGGAATGGAATATGTGCTAGGATCATCCAAAGAATCACGATCAATACCTCGATATAAATATTAACCACCCAACCATGTGGAACCAATAGGCCCACTCCCCCGAGCTAGGAGATAGAACCAAAGGCCCATACAAGAGGTAACAACTAGGAAATTCCTAAGGTGGTGATAAAATTTCCCCAAAGTCACAACACAAAAGAAAAGACAAGAAGACCACAAGGATTACCAGAGGCATGATCAAATTTGGTAGAGACTCTAAGCTACAAGCTAGGTGAGTTTCATCGCATAGCCCTCACCCCTTGGGTTGTCCTGGTACTAGCCACTCTTGGCCCCGGCCCCCAAGTAGGCACATGCGGAACCGAATGCCTCTCGTACAGACAAGGTCATCCAGTCGTACCTACGCATAGGTACCTTCTCCCACTCCCATCCTTAGTCTTTACTAGCACTAAAGGAATGGGTGAGGCACAATTAATCTTGATTAGTGTGTAATTTCCCATTCCCAATTCATTTATTTAGGTTATCACTTGATTAAATAACTCATAGTAGGTTATCCTGGTACTAGCCACTTAGGGCCCCGGCCCCTCACTATGAGCCACTCACCTAGTGTACTTAGGTTCCCTAACATACATATAAAAATCATAAGAACATAATAGATTCATCATCAAGAATTCATATCAATTCCATAACAACATTTGATTGAGTTTAGGAAAACATATGTTGTCCCTAGTCCTCTTGACAACCTTAAACCCAATATGGCATTCAGAATGTTCCAAACATATAAGAAGACATCCAAGTGATATTATAAACATATTCAGCGTATACATAGATCCAATTAACCAAAAAAAAACATTCTAATAGCCTCTGGTGACCATACGAAACCTTAAAACTTAATGATGTTGTTAAACTGAATTATTTCAAGTAAGGATTAAATGCAAAGAATAGTCATCATAGAACAGTCATCCATATCTTCCACAAAACATAAAATAAATGAAATCACTTTAGTGGAGATTTAGATAACATAATTATGGACTTTAAATTTTATTTTTAGGAAGATCCAACGGTGGGAAAGAAAGTTATGACTTCTGGTTTAAAACAGAAAACTCTGGTTAGGGTTCAGACCTGCCTTCACTAAAACGGTTGTAATTTTCACAAAACATAATAAAATTTCTCCAAACAAATTGGAAATGAAAGATAAGACTTAGGATAATATTTGATATCAAATTTAGACTTCTATATAATCATATCAGCCTGTAGCATACGAATACATTTGACAGAAAATTCGGAATCAAGAATGGACAGGCATAGTCTGCCAAAATGTCAAAAATAAGGCATTAAGTTGACCCTAAAAATAAAATCAGAGAGATACCCATTTGAGATCTATGAATTTTACTTCCAGAAAATCAATTTATTAAAACCCTAGATTCAATTTAAATTATTATAATAATAGATCTCCAAAAATGGGTTGCTAAAAACCCTAGGAAAACACATGCCAATTCTTACAAACAAAAACTCAAAACTTTAAAATAACCATAGAAATGAAAAGTACAGATATAATAAATAATGATAATATATAAATAGATCCATAATATATCAGACACATAAAGTAACTAAAATATTCAATCCATACCTCATGTCCTACGAAGGTTGAATCGAAGAAGGAAGGAAACAAAAGAGAAGACAATTCCAAACTTAAGATGCATCCTTCAAACCCTATCCACTTTCAGAAATCTCCATGAAAAAAAGAAATAATTCCACAGCAAAGAATCCCTCTCTCAACTACTGAAATTCTCACAAAAATGTCTCTCTCCCAAAAGCAAAGATAACCAAAAATTCTTAAAGACATATGCTTACAAACTCTCCCTCACATCTCCAAGTTTTCTCTCCAAAATCTCCATGAAAAGTAAGGCCATCCTCTCCTCAATGCTTCAGCCCCAAAATCCCCCTCTTCAAATGAGAAAGTAGTGCATATAAATAGCTTTCCAAAGGTTGAGAGGAAAAGCAACCAACTCCCAACTAACTCTTAACTAAAGAGTATTATAAAATAACTTAATATCATACAACTATATTACTCAATTATACAATAAAAGATTATTTGTATTCATTCATACACATATGTAATATTATCCTAACATATATGCATATGCCATCATTAATTACATCAATATCTATATATATAACCTATCCTCATTATTAATAACTAACAATTGAGAATAATATACCTCGCATTATTTAATATTTAATTATTAATAATATTATACTTTACATTAATCCCGAAATATACACCATCAACAATATCTACAATAATTAACATATAATCACATATAAATTATATATATATATATATAAATACATATATGTGTGCACCCATATATATATTTCCATATATATATATATATATATATATATATATATATATATATATATATATATATATATATATATATATATATATATATATATATATATATATATATATATATATATATATATATGCCAAATACCAAACACTATAATCTATAAGATTATGAAGTAATAGATCACAATATTATTACCTATTTATAATTACTATAGGATATAACACTGAGGTAGAATAAAATCACATGCCTCAAAATAAATCTAATCATCGAAAGAGGCCATAAAAATCAACTATGAAACATATTGAGAAAACTATAAGATCAAACAAGGTCAACCAAAGTCAACAAGGAAAGTCAAGCCAAACTCTTGAAACACAACATAGAAAGATTAACTAAGAATCATACCAAGAAGGAGAAATAAATAAAATGAGTAAACAAATCATACAACCAAATGAATTCAAGTGGTCACAAGGCACTAACTACAACCATGCCCAACCGGGTGCGTTGGACCTAGGTTTTTGACCCAAAGGTTGACTGACAAAGAAGGAACCCTAATATTCTCAAATTGGAATAATGACAAAGGAAGACTCATGTAGGGGCCTTAGTACTATCTCCATAACAACAACCATAGAGGATTTGAGGGCATGCTCAGACCTGTGAAGCCAGGTGAAGTCGATGCCCGGTACCTGCAAGCCTGCATCACAAAGAAGAAATACATATGCACGGATATACATATAAAATAAAACATTGCAGACAGATGACCAGGATCGATACATCGTGTGGACCTCAGCTATGTGAGTAACTACGACTTCATCTTGAATCATGAAAACACATCATGTATATATATACACTCAAAGCATGTAGCATCATCATAATGAAGGTTAGAATCTCAAGCATTGTGTTAGTCTCTTATCAATACTAATAATAAATCAACATAATCAAATCATCAAGTGAGATACAAGATTCATCCAAAGTAACCTTAATAGAAGAAAATATAAATAACCACTTATATATATCTATCAAGTACATATCATATAAACTCCTAACTATGTTCATAAAGGTCTTGTAGGTACTCAATACATACATGGAGATAAATACATACAAAAATGATACCTTTAGATAGTATGTCTGATATTAGAATCATTGAGTACTAGCTTATGAAATTATTATAAACAACTATGGGAATAGATCAAACAAGTATCATGTACAACTTAAGCTGTAAGAAAACATCGAAGGATCTTAATTCTTTCAAAAACACAAAACTTATATTAGGGTTAGAGGGGTATTACACATTCCATGAAGTTCTATGAGGGAGAATCTCATCAAGGAGAAGCATAGCGGAGGATTGGCTGGACATTTTGGTCGTGACAAAACCCTTTCTTTGGTTAGTGAGAATTACTATTGGCCACAGTTGCAGCAAGATGTGAAGAAGTTTGTACAGAGTTGCAGAGTATGTCAGATGGTGAAAGGAGTGACGCAAAATACAGGGTTGTATTAGCCATTACTTGTACCAGAGAAGCCTTGGGAGGATATCAGCATGGACTTTGTTCTGGGTTTACCGAGGACTCAGTGGGGACATGATTCAATTTTTGTGGTGGTTGACAGATTTTCAAAGATGACACATTTCATTCCCTACAAAAAGACTAATGATGCTATTCATGTAGCCGAATTATTTTTCAGAGAAGTAGTGAGACTTCATGGTTTGCCAAAGACCATAGTTTCAGATCGGGACACTAAGTTTGTTGGATATTTCTGGCGTACATTGTGGAAGAAGTTGAAGACAGATTTGAAATTCAGTTCATCACATCATCCACAGACTGATGGACAGACAGAGGTGGTGAATAGGAGTTTGGAAAATTTGCTGAGATGTTTGGTTGGAGATAAGCCAACAGGATGGGATTTGATTTTACCACAGGCAAAATTTGCATAAAATAATTCTGTCAATAGGAGCACTCGTAAATCACCATTCCAAATTGTATATGGAAGTAGTCCAAGAAATGCATCTGAATTGAGAAAGATAGATAAAGGAGAAATAAGTAGTGCTGAAGCTGAAGATTTTGTAGAACACTTGAAGAACATCCATGAGGAGGTGAGGAAGCATATTAACAAGATGAATGCGCAGTATAAGGCTAAGGCAGATGAGAAAAGGAGGCATAAGGAATTTCAGGTTGGCGATGAAGTCATGGTTCATTTGCAGAAGGAGCGGTTTCTGGTTGGTACATATAACAAGTTGAAAATGAAGAAGTTTGGGCCATGTAAGATACTGAAGAAGCATGATTCAGGAAATGCATATGAGGTAGAATTGCATAGTGAGCTGAATATTTTGCCAGTGTTTAACATTTCAGATTTGACAGAGTATCACAAAGGAGGTGTTGAGGATGAGGTTGCAGCAGCACAGTGGAGTATTCCAGTAACCAGTTCAGATATCAAGGATATTGAAGACATACTGGACAGTCGTGTTGGCAGAAGCACAAGGAACAGGACATATGAAGAGTATTTGGTCAAATGGAAAGGATGACCTATTGAAGATTCCTCATGGCTAACAAAGGAGGAGGTTAACCATCTTGGTTTTCCTCTGCACACCTAAGTCATGACAGGGTCACTTCTCAAATTACCCTGGGTGTCTGATGCAGGAGCATCCTGGGTGTAAGAGCAATCTTGCATCACCCAAAAATATTTCTATTTTTATATTCAATAAGGGCTATTTTGTGCAGAGCTGCTATTTATGGAAAGTTACTATTTTTGATAATTTTTGTATGTGCTCAGAATGATCTGATTTCTTTCTTGGAGGTTCATTTTGGTCATATAAGTCTGCCAGTAAAGTTTCATTGCCAGATCAAGTGTATATTGGAAGATATTAAAGATTTTCAGTATTGGCAGCAGGGTACAGAAACTTTGAACTCAGTTTTGAAGGCTTTAGAGGCCCCAGATGAGGTCAAAAATTTGGGTGACGGGCACTTGCATAGGTCAAGCCTGTAGAGAACTTCGTGGCATTTCTGAAATGGGGTTATAATAGCCGATCGGGTCAACTGGTGATGACTTATGGTCTTCGGAAGTTGGACCACCTGAAATGGAAGAAAATAATTTTCTTTAAAATTTATGTTCGGGTTTCAAAGGTTATCTTGAGCCGACTATGATGTAATAAAATGTAAAATAAAATAATGCTAAGTTTGGTCGGCCTTATTGGCTAAAATTCTGGAACCTTCCCAGGCGGTGGAAAATTGCCTATATAAGGAAGGCTGTATTATTGTCTTAGGCAGTTCAGAATAGTTCTGGGTAATAGTTTGAGGCTTTGTCCTACAGAATATTGTAAGGAATGCCCATGTGGCTTTGCATATTGTAATTCTGAAAGTTTGTAATTCCACATTTGTGGAGATAATAAGAAGCCAATTTTCTGTTCTTGCATATTATTGTTGTTGTTTCTCTATTTCTGTTATGTGTTTGTGGTATTAAGGGGAGCACCCTTCATCAGAAAAATAAAAGGGGTTGCATGTGGGTTTATCCCATATGCACCCCATGTAAGGTCTTTGAGCATTTCAAATACATGGCCACTCACATGTAGTGTAAACCAAGTGAAATTAGAGGCTATGTATGTCCTCTACCCTGTGGGCCCACCTAGGTATGAGTGCCAACTGGGCACTTACGTAATATTTTGATAAGTCATTTAAAAACATTGAACAAATTAGTCCCACATTGATCCCAGACTAGTTATTTGAGGTAAATAAATGGAACAAATCTTACATTGAAGGTAGAATGAAGAGCGAAGGCTCTCTACACATGAGCTCTTGGAGGTGCATCGAGATGTGTGCCAGGGGCCTGAGATAAAGATATTTTGTAGATGAGCACTGACAAGTACCAGAGTAGACATGTGTTAGATGTTCATGCATTAATGAGATGTAAGTGATGGCTAAGCAAAGATCAAGCGACCCAAAGGTGGCAGTTAGTTAGCCGTAGTCGTGTATTCACTAAATGTTGGTGGTTAGGGACCTAACACTCAATAATTCAAAGATTGGTGTTTGCTAAATTGCCATATTTTTAAGTGCTAGCATTCCTCGATTCGGCAAGTCTTTAGTCATCTAATTTCCAAGTTCTTGGCAATTAGAGGATTTCATTCTAAGATTAAAAGAATAAGCTTATTCGTCCATTCTCTGGATGTAACCCGAGGTTAAGAAAGTATTCCAGGATTTAGAGTTTGAAGTTATTCATGTAATCGCTAGACTTAACCATGGTTAACGAGTCCATTCAGAGATCTAGAGAATGAAGGCATTTGCCCAATCTCCCAACCAGAGGTCAAGGCTTGAGTTAAATTTGAGCATCCAATCGCAGTGTGACAAGTGGCACATCCTAGTGGCTTCTAAGGGAAAATGTAGATATAATATAAAAGGCCAAATTTCAAAAGAATTTAAAATATGATATAGTTTGCACATTAGAGAAAAATCAAAAAATTTAAAAAACAGGGTATGCTCACAAATTTAATACCTAGGAGTTCATTTTTAATCCGAACATATGCATGTTATATGTTTTCAGAAATGACAAGGAACAAGGAATCTTCTAGCAATGATTATTTTCAATTTCAGAGTGATGGGAAAGAACAATGTGAGCTGGTAATTTCAGGATCAGATTCAAATCAGTCTATTTGGGAAATGATTGCAGGAATGTGGATCAGTTGAAGAAGAATCAGTTGCAGATTAGGGATAGAGGAATATTGGAGATATTTTGGTGTTGAATGGACAACTGTCAAAACTGTGTAACTGACCCTCCTTTTGCTATATCTTTGGTTTTTCTCTCCATTTTAAAGGATGTTGAAAATTTTACTAGAAGGAGAGGCTTTGGTTCCATTGTGAATCTTCCTGACAATGTTTGTCAGATTTGGAATGTATTGATACATTGAATTTCTACCTGAATACATCAGAATCCCTTGCATATCTATGTTGTCTTTTTGTCTAAATTCTTGAGTTTTTGTGTGTTGAATCTGCAAGGCATTTTTAGTGCACCATTTACAAGGTATCTGTGAGTTTAATCTCTAATTACTTTCAAAGAAAGGGTAAAATCTTTAGGTTAATCTCTAATAGCTCTGGACTTTTACAAGAATTTGATGATCAAATATGTTTAAGAGAGGGTGATCTATAAGGCACTTCATCTGGGTTCTAGATGTTTTTCACTTAAAAGTTCTTTGTAGATGTATGTTTTCTCTTCTTAACTCTCTACCCTGGGATAAGGCACTAGTCTATCCTCAATTTGCAGGATTTCATCATCAACAAAACTTAAAAGATTATTTACTTTCATTTATGTTTGAAAGGGTTGATAAGATTAGGTTTGTTTCAAGGATGTAAACCAGTATTGTAATGCTTTGAAGAAGTAGATCTGAGATAGGTATTGTTATACACTGAGTTTGCACCTTTGTTTCAAGCTCTCTTGGTCTTGATAACTCAGTATAACTTGGGAATCATCTCCAAGTTGTGGGACCTTTGATAACCGAGATGAAACCTCTAGGTTCTAGGCTGGTTCCTCTTGGATTATCACCTTAGCTTACTCTTAATAGGAAAGTAAACTTTGAAGGGAAAGGGTTAGAAGGAGTCCATGAAAGGGAAATAACAGGAAAGCAAACTACCTACTAGGTGATGCACCAAAACTAGTGTTTGGATCTTAGTATAGAGGAATGAGACCAATGAAGGACCTAGGTCTAATAAGTCACCACTCCCTAGATAGGCTTGCATAAGTGTTTCATAGGAAGGCCTGAAAAGAAAGCTCAACCTATGACCTACAAACAAGCATCCTCCTCTGCAACTAGGTGTACAAATGAGACAAGACTGCTAAGGGCTGTAGTATACCCACAAAACATCTAAATCAGATTAGACACAGCAACACACAAAATTGCAGAAAATGAGAGGGACTAGGAGCCCCAATTTCTATTGACAGCATTCATAAACTTTAATCCAATAACAGATAGTCAAGATAGTGAAGACAAGGATAGAACAAATATCACAAGTACCTAAAGAATGCCTTAAATATCAATGGGAGATTACAAAGAGTAGAAAACTAGAGGATAGAAAAGTGTCTCAGATACCTTTCTAGGAAAGAAACTTTCCTTTTTACAAAATGTGAACTGTGAGCTCTACCAGCTCCAAAAAACACTATATACATCCCTCAACTGCATGCAGGCAGGAGTCAAAACTAACCAGGGTTACAATTTTTACAATAGAATAATCAACCCTAGGTTACTGATCTACTAAAGTCAAATCTGATCATGAATACATCTCTATAAATATCATAGCCGATTAGATATTCCTCCTTGCATGCCCATTCCTGTACTTGATCATGCCTGCAGACAAAAAGCCTAGACTCAACTACCTCCCTGCAAGTCCACTAAGCCATTAAGGCTGCAGATTTGATCTTCACAAGAATTGAATTTGAAAGTACAGATGGCACCAACTCTTTAATGTTTCATCAATGTAAGAACACCACACTATACCCTAAAAAATCCATGGCGTCATCAACTAGATCATCCATCATCATCCCCTCAACTATCCTTGTCCTGGAGTAATTAATTTTACCAACTCAAAACATCGTGCATGGCTGAAGAGAGCAAAAACCCTCTAAAACCCCTAAAACATATTTGAATTCAAATATTAATAGCTAGCAGAGCCTTTGGAATTAAAATGTAGCCATCGATGAAGACTTCTCCCAGCAGATGAATGGTGCAGATGCATATAGAAAACCTTTTAAAACCCTTCAAAAATCCTTCTGACAAGTCAGAACCATGTGGAAGTCAACAGCCAATGAAAACACACCAATTTGGCACCTCTAACAAGTCTCAGACTCACATCCCTGAGAAGAGCATCCAACGGTTGTCGTTATACCACTAGATTATCTTACGAGAAACTTCACCCTCCGGTATAATGAGAACCGCAAGATCTGACCACCCTTTAACCTCTTTAGAAACCTTTGGCCTCACGGGTCCACTAATCGGTTAAAGATTCTCATCCAATGGTAGTCGCATGATCGCATGTCAAGAAAGATACCTTGGTGATCATGTGACCACCGTTGATGCCTTTTGAAATAGGATCCACTGTCAAAGACCTTGGCGATGGAGGAGATCAGATTGTCATCACCATTTCGCTGAGTTAACCTACCTGTAGCTTTTCCCTCTGGTATAATGAGATCCACACGATCTCACTAGTCTTTAACCAACCAAAAGAAGAGGCCCCACTGACACCAATGTCACATCGAAAGGAAGATCGATGGCCATCATTACACCACACACTTTAAACAAGCAACATCTTTCCTTAGCGGTGTAGCGACAACCACAAGATTTTGCAGAGTTTTAACTTTTGCAGATGGACAATATTCCTTGCGAACATGTGACAACCACAAGATTTTGAGGAAAGCCAGCCACCGGACCCCACTAGGTTGGAGTTGCACACTTAGGGTCGAAAACACAGAGGGTTTTCAAAACCAAGGTCGAAAACACATAGGGTTTTTGACACTAAACATTTTTTGGAGCCCTACAATAGTATCTCCTGCAAACTTTTAAAATTGAATAACTTCCTGTGTTTTGTGAATTAAGTGATGCAATTTGAACTAGGGCTTGAAAACACATTGAATAACATGGGGCCAAGAGCACAAATCATAAAACTTTGTGGATCAACTTCACACGTAAAAAAGTTGCAGCAGGGACCTAGACAGTTACAGAGGCTAGAATTGAAAGATATGAAATTTTGGGCAACAGGTACACTAGCCTATAGCCAAGAGCTTGAAGTGAAGGACTTCATCCTTGTTAATTAGTCTTTTCTTGTGTGAATCAGGAGTCAAGGAATCAAAGAGTTCTATCCAAGCACTTAGGGTTGTGTTTTAGGATTCAACAAGAAAATGTACTAACAAATTGGTGACTCTATTGGGAACAAAATAAAGGACAACAAGTTTAAGATGTTTTTTCCTTGCTTGGTTGAATTATCTCAAAGTCTGGTTAAGTGATCATAGAGTCAAGTTATTTTCAAAAAAAATGTTATATTATCTCACTAAATGTGAGTGGCGACACCGAATCTCTGTTTGATTAGTGTTTTGTAAAGAAATTGCAATGTATTTTGTGATCTTGACAAATAGTGCATCCAGTGAAGTTGTTTTGTGTGTGCTGGTAAGGAAGGTTCATATTTGAGATAAAGGTTCTCAGCTAATTTAGTTTGGTCCTCTATAAAGAGGTGGTGACTCTACTGATGTTTGAAGGGTGATTTGGAGAAAGCTTCACGTCGATGTTTTGTAGCAATCATAGTGTTCCAAGGTATATGATTTTCATATCAAGTTATTTCATGAAAATCATGTAAAAATTTTGTTTCCCTTTTCAGTGACTATAAGCACTAAGTGGAAGGGAAGAGTTAATGTGTTTTTCATACAAGAATTTGAGTACATTTAGCTACTATGATCTGGTGGTGTATGCAAATGATTTTTCAAGGGGATATGTCACTTTTACAGTGGATAAAATCTGCATAATATGTATGGGTGAGTTTACATATGCAAGGTTGTGGTTACTTTTAAAAGAGAGTAGAAATGTACTCTCAATTTTCCCAGCCTTGTGTATCTCCAAATGTAGCCATGTCTCAAAAGGTATCCCAACTATGAGATTGGAGAGCTTTAAAATGTTATTCACCTCTAGAATTTGAGGGTATTCTTGGTTACCCAAATGTGATAGCCCCAGAAATCAGAAAATTCTTGCCCAAATTTAATGGAGGAAAAGAAGAATCAGCTGAAAAACATTTAAGTACATTCATAGACCTGATTCAAGATTTTGATGTCAGCCATGAAGATATAATTATGAGATTATTTGTACAATCATTGGTAGGAAGTGCTAGGGAGTGGTTTTCATTTATGTCCCACCATTCTATCTATTCTTGGAAGAGTTTTGAATCGGCATTTATTGAAACATATGGAGAATTCATTTGTGAATACAGTCTATTAGTTGATCTTGTTGGCATTCATATAGGAAAAGAAGAGTTAGTTAATGCTTTCAATCTTAGATTTGGGACAACACTAAAGAGAATTCTTGGGAAATGTGGGCCTCAGAATGCATTGTTTCTGGTTATTTACTTAGCTGCATTTTATAATAAGAGTGGGTACTTGTTGAGAGACAAGGAACCACAAAGTCTTCATCATGCTTTTCAGCTAGCATCAAATATAGAAAGGATGAAAGGGTTAATATTGCCAAAGCTTCATGGTGCTGAGAATACAAGATTGCATGAGATGGCTTTCCCAAATGCTGGCACTAATTAGGTGATTCAAGTAAGTAAGGAAAATCATGACAAGTGTTATGATCCAGTTGGTGTAATGTTAACTAATGAAAATCAGATTGGGCCTTCAAAATTTTTTCAAACTTCTGAGCCTAATATTGTTTGTAATCTCTATAGTCAGCCCCAAGTTTAGAATAATGATAAGTCAGATGATTTGGGAGAAAATGAATTCTCAAAAATGATAATTCGAGAGCAGCATAATGATGATGTTTCTACAGAAAATAATGATTACTTTAGAAGCCTTGCAAGTGATCTTTGTGGCCACTTATTTGATAAATGTATTGATTCCTATGAGCATAAGGTGATGTCTTCTCTTTCTGATTTGCATCATGAAATTTGTTATTCAAATGGTGTTCATATTTTAGAATTTGAGGTATTTAGTGTTTGTGAAAGTGATGGTGTCAAGTATGAGATACATTCAATTTGTGATGATGAGTTAGTCTCAACATTTCCAAATTCTTCCATTGATTTGGTGAATTTTGAATATGAAACTAAAAGTTGTTTAAGTGAGGACTTGATTGAAAATGCTGAAGTAGATTCACTTTCAGAGTTGTATAAACTAGTTTATGAAGGTTTTCAAGAAAGCATCTCTTATGTTTGAGATATTGATTGCGATTTTCACCAAAAATGGAAATCAGCTTGTTTGATGTAGACATTGGTAATTATGATATTGTTAATGGCATTGGGACAATGTCTTTTCAAACAGAGATTAGCAATGCCGACAGTGCTCCCTATGACAGTGATTTGTGCTTGGAAGACATGTGCCAGGATGAAGATGTATGTAATGGGCTATCGGTTGATTTATTCATGGCAAATTTTGAAATGTTTCATGAAGAAATGGATGAAGTTTCAAGTCCTACAAATGATTACCTTTTTCAGCCAGAGGTATGTGTGTTCCCTTAGGATTATGATGAAATGAATAATGATGTTTTGTTTTCAAAAGAGGCTGAAAAGAATCAGGAAGAATATATAAATCATCGGGTAGATTTTGAGTCTTTTGTTTTCCTGATCTAGCATGTAAATGTTTTTCAAAATGAGTTAGATTTGGAGCCACAATTTTTGGTTAAAGGTGATTTGTTTGAAAATTCACATGATGTGCAAGAGGTTGAATTTGAGAGGTTTTATTTTGATGTTCAAGCCATTTTTGAAGAAAGACAACATATGTCTAGCTTAGTAGTTAAATCAGAATGTTCTCTTCCTCAGTTGGTTATGAGTTTTAAAGAGTGTGACATTTCTATGTTGCACAATGATCAATATTTTCAAAATTCTAGTGACTTTCAAATGTTGGATGATAGTGAAAATACTAGTTATTTATTTTATGGTATGCTAAAGATTTGTTCGAGTATGGTGGATCTTGTTAGCAAAAGAAGTATTTTCAAGTTACCTTGGATTCATGAAAATGAATGTTACATATTTGATAGAGGTAAATGTTGACTTGCATTGAGATAGTTTGAATTCCTTTGTAAAATTTTTTAAATTTTGTAGAGTTTCTTTGCTTCAGTTGTTCAATAGTTTGTTTAGGGGTTCCCTATTTGGAATTTTGAGAAGAGGTAAAGTGTCAAGTTAAATCTTTGGGCAGTCTGTTGTACCATGAGATTCTGGATCCTTTGCATGCCCACATGGAGCATGCATCCCTAGTTAAAGCCACTGTTGGAGCTCAAAAATTTAGTCTATGTTTTTGCGTCCATATTCTAAAATTTTGTCTGTGTTAGAATTGTGTTTTAAAAGTCTTTGAAAGAGGCCGAGTTTGAAGGCATTCAAAATAGAGCCTATTGATTTTCATGATGAGTCACTTGGATAGGGTGTTCATCACCTATAATTTGACATATGTAATAGGTTCTAGGTCTCAGTTTTCAATTTTGACATGTTTTTGAAGTGGTCATTTTAAGGTGTTTCCAAAAAACTACATTTAGTATGTTTCCTGAATTTCACTGAGTAGCCCACTTTGAGGAAGTGCATTCATTTTCCTATGATTGGTCATTGTATGCTAGTTGTTGCATCATACTTTAGGCATGAGAGTGAGTCATCATACCAATTTTCAGCTCCCCATGTTCCCATTTAGTCACTTTGCCAAAGCCATTTCATTTGTAATTTGTTAAAATCTCTGAAAGTGCATTGTCTAGTTTTCTAAGTGGCCTACTTTGAGGTCTCCTAGTTTGCACCCTATTCAAGGTCTGGCATAATTGAGAGTTGTTTCATATTATAAACTTGGAAGACTACTTACCTTAAGAATTCTAGGTCTCTGCCAATCCATTTGACCACTTTCCCAGGCCAATTCCAAAACCAATTTCTACTTATTTCACTGTTCTGTTCCAAAATGTTACTAACAGGTTGACTTTGGCTTTTGATTATGATCAACATTTCAACTTTCTGAGGAAGCTAGTGATGGATTCATATTCCTTGTATGAGGGTGATTCAATTCCCAAGATTTCGGCTCATGAAAATTTCAGCAGATGAGTTTTCAATGCCAATTCCAGAGGTGAATTACGTGATTTTGGCAGTATGGACAGAATTAGCTTTCAAGTGGCCATGTTTGGTTATTAAAATCTTTTGGCCTGACTGTCTTCATGATTTATTCTTTGGAGAGCATATTATAAGGTTGCAGGTGAACTTTTCCTCCCGGTGGTGTGTTCCTGTGAGGCCGTTTGGTCAATTTTTAAAGCCTCTCTTGGATGCCTATTGGTGTTATTTGGTAGTTACGCAAAGGTGTAAAAAGTGGATGATGTGATTAAATCTTTAGTGCACTTTGATTTGTTTTCACTCTGTAGTTGCATCCAGAGTGAAAGAAGGTTGTGGATGTAATGTAATGTATCTTGTGAAGTTAGAGACCGAGCTTTTAGTACTGTTGTGAAAGGAATGGCCAATAGTGTTTAATGCCATTAGAGTAAAATCAACTACGATCATTGTAATTGTAATTGCATGTTGGGTAGTTATTGCAAATCTTCACAACAGTGGTCTGTCAAGAGGAAACTTGAAGGGCTCAACTTGAAATGTAATAACTCCTTCATTTCAGCAAGAGATGATAGAGGATCTACTAAAGAAGAAGATATTGTCTTGAAAGATGTCAGGGACTGCACGCATTGTTGGCAACAATGGAATGATTCCACAAAAGAGACTATTGAAGATTCCAGGAAGTTAGCATATTTTGGACAGTTACCAAAAACACTTATATCTGAAATATCAACAGAACAAGTTAATGGTAGAGGTTTCTTTTCTTTGACATTGCACAAGGAAAATGAAGGGTTTGATTCACCAAATAGCAGTCTTCACTATTCTTCCCCCATGCATATTGATGATCACATTTCTTCAAAGAAGTGCTTGTGATGAAGAAAAACCCTCTAGGGAATGTGTCTGTAGAAGCTGAAAGCCATACTCATATGATGGAAGTTGAGAAAGATGTGCATACATCAAGGAAGCTAAAGTCAAAAGAAGACCCACACATCAATAAATTTGGATGTGCTCACATGAATAAGAGCCTTGCGTGGGCAGCATGGGCTTAATGCAATAAGAAGAGGAGTCTACGCAAGAAGAATTAGGAGGAGGCTTACAGTTGGCAGGAGGAATGAACATTTGAAATGGGCCTTACGCATTATGTTAAGGGACTTGCATTTGAATTTGTGCTGATCATTGGCACATGAAATAAGTATAGGCCCTGTGCAAGTTTGAAATGGGGGATCTGTGTGTGTGGAGGACAAGGTAGGCCTCCCCTGCATAAAGTGAAGATTTTCTTGCCTTGTGTAAGAAATTGAGGGGGTGCGTTAGATTTGGAAAGGCAATGCACCTATAGTGAAGGGTGTACTTGTGTTCTTGTAGGGACTCATACAACAAAGAAAAATGAGAGGTGCTTCACATACTTGCCAAAGGATTCACCCAGGAAGCAAAAGAAGATCCACACAACAAATGCCAAGATACACAGGCACAATATAAAATAGGATTGTTGTGTATACATTTGGATTAAAGTGCATGTATACACAAAGAAGCCTCACAGAACAAGCAAAAACAATGGTGTTTGTGTGAATGTACGAAAGACAACAAACACATAATAAAAATGAGTAGGAAAGCATCACATGAGGCATTGTTTTGGATGCCAACACGCATGAATGTTGTTTGCAAACAATAAGGTGAGTGTCTTGTGCAAATGGTGGGGCTTGCTAGCATGTCAGTTTGATGAGAGTGCTCATGTACAAGACCACGCCAAAGGAAGTAAGAAAAATAAAAGGGGCTGCATGTGGGTTTATCCCACATGCACCCCATTTCAAGTTTTTGAGCATTCCAAATACATGGCCGCTCACATGTAGTGTAAAGAAAGTGAAATTAGAGGCTATGTGTGTCCTCTACCCTATGGGCCCACCTAGGTATGCATGCCAGCTAGGCACTTAGGCAATATTTTGATAAGTCATTTAAACACCTTGAACAAATTAGTCCCACATTGATCCCAGACTGGTGATTTGAGGTGAATAAATGGAACAACACTCACATTGAAGGTAGATATTTTGCAAATCAGCACTGACAAGGACTAGAGGAGACATATGGAAGACATTCGCACATTCATGAGATGTAACCAATGGCTAAGCAAAGATCAAGCGATCCGGAGGTGGCGGTTAGTTAGCCATAGTCATGTATTCACCAAATGTTGGTGTTTAGGGACCTAACACTCAGCGATTCAGAGACTAGTGTTTGCTAAATTGCTAGATTTTTAACTGCTAGCATTCTATGATTTGGTGAGCCTTCAGTCACGCAATTTCCAAGTTCTTGGTGGTTAGAGGATTTCATTTCGAGATTAAGAGAATAAGCTCAGTCACCCATTCTCCGGATGTAACATGGGCTTAAGAAAGTATTCTGAGATTCAGAGTTTGAAGTTATTCGTGCAATCACCAGACTTAACCATGGTTAAGGAGTCCATTCGAAGATCTAGAGAATCAAGGCATTTTCCCAATCTCGCAACTAGAGGTCAAGGCTTGAGTTAAATTTGAGTATCCAATTGCAGTGTGACAAGTGGCACTTCCTAGTGGCTTTTGAGGGAAAATGCAAAAATAATATAAAAGGCCAAATTTGAAAAGAATTTAAAATATGATATAGTTCGCACATTAGAGAAAAATCCAAAAATTTAAATAACAGGGCCTGCTCACAAATTTAATGTCTGGCAGTTCATTTTTAATCCGAATATAGGTGTTTTTGGAAATGACAAGGAACAAGGAATCTTTTAGCAATGATTATTTTCAGTTTTAGAGGGATTGGAAAGAATAGTGTGAGCTGGGAATTTTGGGATCAGATTTAGATCAGTCTATTTGGGAAATGATTGTAGGAATGTGGATCAGTTGAAGAAGAATCAGTTGCAGATCAGGTATAGAGGAATATTGGAGATATTTTGGTTCTTGAATTGACAACTGTCAGTTCTGTGTAACTGACCCTCCTTTTGCTATATCTCTAGTTTTTCTCTCTATTGTAAAGGATGTTGAAAATTTTACTAGAAGGGGAGGCTTTGGCTCCATTGTTGATCTTCTTGAGAATGTGTCATATTTGAAATGTATTGACACATTGAATTTCTACCTAAATAAATTGGAATCCCTTGCATATCTGTGTTGTCTTCTTGTCTAAATTCTTGATTTTTTGTGTGTTGAATCTGCAAAGCATTTTTAGTGCACCATTTACAAGGTATCTATGATTTTAATCTCTAGTTACTTTCAAGGAAAGGGTAAAATCTTTAGGTTAATCTCTAAGAGCTCTAGACTTTTGCAAGAATTTGATGATCAAATGTATTTAAGAGAGGGTGATTTGTAAGGCACTTCATCTAGGTTCTAGATGTTTTTCACTTATGAGTTCTTTGTAGATGTATGTTTTCTCTTCTTAACTCTCTTCCCTAGGATAAGGCACTGGTCTATCCTCAATTTGTAGGATTTCATCATCAACAAAACTTAAAAGATTATTTACTTTCATGTATATTTGAAAGGGTTGATAAGATTAGGTTTGTGTTAAGGATGTAAACCAGTATTGTAATGCTTTGAAGAAGTAGATCTGAGATAGGTACACTAGCCTATAGCCAAGAGCTTGAAGTGAAGAAGGAATTGGTCCTTGTTAATTAGTCTTTTCTTGTGTGAATCAAGAGTCTAGGAATCAAAGAGTTCTATCCAAGCACTCAGGGCTATGTTTTAGGATTTAGTTAGAAAACGTACTAACATGAAACTAGATAGAAAGAGGAAAGGAAAAGACAAAATCAAGGTATGGAATAAAATGGTGATTAATTTGAAAGGAAATTTCTTACCTTGTGACTATTAGATTAACCTAGTTAGGTGAATGCAAATTTTGAGGCAGAAAGATAACTCGGTAAAATAATATACTGAGCAGTTCTATAGATTAGATATCAGATCTAGACATGATGAATATGATGTGGAAAAAATTGCTAGATAACTTAATGGTTTGAGAGTTTCCATCCAAGAAGAAATCAGTTTAGTTAAATTGGAGAACATTGAAGAGTCTTATCAATTTGCATTGAAAGTCGAGGAGAAATTGAACAAGAAACATGAACAAAGAAAAAGATGTAGAGGTGGTAATGATTCCCTAGAGGAAGAGATAGATCTTATGGTAAAAATAATAGATCTGAACATGAAAAGACAACTCTGGGTAGCAAGACTGAGTGGAAAGTTGAAAGTTCATCTAGAGGCAGAGATAGTAACTACCCAGGTGGTTATAACAGAGGTAGTTTCTGAGGAACTTGTTACAATTGTGGAGAAGAAGTACATAGATCATTTGAGTGTACACATGCAAGTAAGAAGGTCAGTAACAGTAGAAATGATTTGGTGCAAGAAGAGTCACTGAATGAACCTGAGAAGGAAAATAACTTGATGGTAAGTAGAGCACTTTAGAGTGAAAGTAATAAGGAATATTTGGTAAGGAAGAGTTTTTTCAAGACCATATGTAGAGTTTCTGATGAAGTTTGGAAGGTAATCATTGACAGTGATAGCTTGAAGAATTTGGCATCTGAGAAAATGTTCACAAAGTTGCAGTTGAAAAGGTTAGAACATCCAAAGCACTATCAAATTTTATGGATCAAAGATGAGCATACAGTCTTTGTAAGTGAAAAGTGTTATGTGAATTTGAAAATTGGAAAGTACTATGATAAGGTGTTGTTTGATATCATGCCTATGGATTGTTATCATATTTTGTTGGGTAGACCTTGGCAATATGATAGACATGAAATATATGATGGGAGATTGCATAAGTATACTATTTGGGTTGATGGGAGAAGAAAAATCTTGTTCCTTTGATGGAAGAACCTGTTAGTAATGTTTGCACATCTGTGAAAGTTTTCTTGATGGAAGGAAGAAAGTTTGTTAAGGATTTGAAAAAGAATGATGTATGTTTTGTTGTGATTCCTAACAAACCAAGTAAGAAAATAGAGGATAGTGTCCTTGAAGAGATTGATAAGTTACTCAATGAGTATAGTGACATCATTTCTGATAATGTACCTGATGGTTTTCCACTGAAGAGAAGCATTGATCATTTCATGGATCTAATCCCTAGAGCTAGTTTACTAAATAAGGCATCACATCAGTTGACACCTACCGAGAATCAGGAATTGAACCGATAGATTCAAGACTTGTTGGAGAAAGGTTTGATCATAAAAATTTTGGGCCCTTGTGTGGTACCTGTTGTATTGGCACCTAAGAAGAATGGAGAACGGAAAATTTGTACTAATTCTAGAGCAATTAACAAGATAATAGTGAAATATAGGTTTCCTATACTGAGAATGGATGACATAATGGATAATTTGACCAGAGAAAAGTATCTTACCAAAATTGATTTGAAAAGTGGGTATCATCGGATTAGAATCAAAGAAGGTGATAAATGGAAGACTTCTTTCAAGATTAAAGAAGGTTTGTATGAGTGGTTGGTCATGCCTTTTGGTTTAACTAATGCATCGAGTACTTTTATAAGATTTATGAATGAAGTTTTGAAGAAATTCTTGGGTAAGTTTGTGATTGTATATATCTTGATGATATTCTAATCTTCAGTAAGACCAGAGAAGAAAATGTGTTGCATGTTAAACAAGTATTGTAGAGGTTGAAAGAAGAAAAGTTGCTGAGAAATCTGAAAATGTGTTCATTCATGAAAGAGGAAATTGTGTATTTAGGATTTGTGATTTCAGCTGATGGTTTGAAAATGGATCCTGAAAAGGTTCAAGTTATTTTGAATTGGCCTACACCTAATAATGCTAGTGAGGTAAGATCATTTCATGGTTTGGCAAGTGTTTACCGAAAGTTCATTAGGAATTTTAGTTCAATGTGTAATG
Source organism: Chamaecyparis obtusa (assembly GCA_027943335.1). Taxonomy (NCBI): domain Eukaryota; kingdom Viridiplantae; phylum Streptophyta; class Pinopsida; order Cupressales; family Cupressaceae; genus Chamaecyparis; species Chamaecyparis obtusa. The sequence continues at coordinate 96,069 of BSBK01007734.1, forward strand.
CTATGACTAAGACTTTGAGATGAGATAAAAGGGAATTCAAGTGGACACATGGAGCTAATAAATTTTTTGAGACTTTGAAGCAAAAGGTTGTTCAATTGCCTATTTTGGCATTGCCTGATTTCAATAAGGTATTTCAAGTGGAATGTGATGCAAGTGGAAGTGCAATAGGAGATGTATTGAGTCAAGAAGGTAAACCTGTTGCTTTCTTTAGTGAAAAGTTGAATGATGTAAAAATGAAATATTATGTTTATGATCAAGAATTCTATGGTATGGTTCAAGCACTAAAGAAATGGAGACATTATTTTGTACTAAGTGAATTTGTGTTGTATACCGATCATAAAGCTTTACAATATTTGGGTAGTCAAAATAAGTTGAATTAGAGACATATGAAATGGGTTGAGTATTTGCAGAGTTATACATTTTTGATAAATCATAAGAGTGGAGTCACTAACTGAGTTGTTGATGCATTGAGTATAAGGAGATCTTTGATGACCGAGATGAAAATTGAAGTCCTTGGCTTTGATGACATGAGAGATTCTTATGAATTTGATCCTAATTTTTTGGAGCCATGGAGAAAGTGAAGAGAACCTATTCAAGATAAACTGAGTACTAAATGGGACAAATATTTAATTCAAGGAGGTATGTTTTTTAAAGGTATTCATATGTGTATATCAAGAGGAGCAATGAGAAATAATTTGATAAAGGAGAAACGTAGTAGTGGTTTGGCTAGACATTTTGATGTTGATAAGACATTGAATTTTCTTAAGGAGAAATACTTTTGGCCATAGTTATATAAAGATGTTCAGAAATTATTGAAAAGTTGTGGAGTTTGTCAAGTGGAAAGAGGAGTAAGTCAGAATACTAGATTGTATACACTGATTTCTATTCCTAAGAAACCTTGGATTAACATTAGTATGGCTTTTGTTCTTGGCTTATCGAAGACAATGAGAGGTAATGATTCTATATTTGTTGTTGTCGATAGATTTTCTAAAATGGAAAATTTTATACCCTGTAGAAAGACATCAACTGTAGTACATATAGCAGATCTTTTCTTTAAGGAAATTGTTAGATTGCATAGATTACTGAGGAGTATTATCTCTAACTGAGATAGTAAATTTGTTGGATACTTTTGGAAGACCTTTTAGAGGAAGTTTGGCACCAAGTTGAAATATAGTTCTACATTTCACCTACAGACCGATGGACACACAAAAGTTGTAAATAGAAGTTTGGAAAATCTTTTGAGATGCTTAGTTGGAGACACACCAAGTAATTGGAATTTTGTGTTAGCACAAGTAGAGTTTGCATACAATAATTCAATGAATAGAAGTACTATAAAAAAACCTTTTGAGATTGTAAATGGCATACAACTGATAGGTATGTCTATTTTGAGGGATATTACTGACGAAAGAAAGAGAAGTGTTGAAGGAGTAAAGTTTGCTGAGTATATGAAGACATTGCATGAAGATGTGAAATATAAGTTGGAGAAAAATAATCAGAAATAAAAAGACAAAGCTGATAGATCAAGAAGAGATAAGGCTTTTACAGTGGATGATGATGTAATGGTTCATTTGAAGAAAGGCCGATTTCCTATTGGAACATATGGGAAGCTGAAAATGAAGAAGTTTTCCGCTTGCAAGATATTGAGGAAATTTGATAGTGGAAATGCATATGAGATTGAGTTACCTAATGATGTGGACATATCACCTATATTCAACATTTTTTATTTGTATGAGTATCATGAACCTGATGAAGACATGATAGTACCAATGGATTATCCTAAGAAGTGGACCAAAGAAGTTGAGCAGATTTTGGAACAAAGAATTGGCATAAGTACAAGAGGAAAATAGTATATGGAATATCTAGTAAAGTGGAAGAATAGACCGATTGAAGATGGTGTATGGATTTCACAATCTGAGTTGGATGAAGCTTAGATCATATCTATTTCATGATTCAGAGAATTATTTAAAATAACCCCAGGTGTCTGATGTAGGAGCATCTCGAGTCTTTTGCAATCTTGTGTCACCAAAAATGATGTTTGAAGTTTTCTATGTTGCTTGGTTCCTTTTTTTACTAAGTTGGTTCGATGTTGCTCAGTTTCATTCATTTACCAATGTTGGTTAGTTATCTCTTTTGTGCTTGGTGAATTTCCTTGGTGCTCGATGATTCTTGTCTAATGCTCAGTTTGCTTTCTTACCGAGTTGTTTATCTTGGATTTCTTTTGAGGCCGACTCTTGCATTTAATTATGGTCATGAATTTAATGTTGGTATATATCATTGGGAAGCATGTGGAGTACCTAGATCTAGTTGTTCCTTTCATTGATGATGGATCTGAATGCTGACTTGTTCAGTAGCCTCTTATATAAATGTAGTTGTTTGGTTAGAGTTTAGGAGATTTTTGGGATATAATATAGGAGATAGAAAATTAGATTTTGTTGGAATATCCTCGCATGTTGGAGGACTTATGTACTTGATTGTAATATTTGGCCTAAACTAGGAAGGCCTTATAGCCTGGAATGTATGAATCAATTTGAAGTAATATATGAAAGTATCCGCATTCTCCCTCTCACTGTTGTGTTTGTGTCTTTCATGTGTGATCTCTACAGGGTGGATCTAGTTAGGGTGTGCCTTTGGCCCCTCTCTATATCCTCCATTGCATCATTGTAGAATTTTGAATACTCTATCCTTAATCAAGAATTTACCTTCATATTGTTTCAAGGCTACATCTATCTCAGGGATAGAGAAGTTGGGTTTTGTTAAGATTAGAGACCTTTCTATCATCCTCTTCTCTATTTGAAGTGCATGATTCCATCTGGTAGATAATTTGTCATACAAATTTCCTTAGGTATTCTTCTTGTAAAGTTAATTGGAACTCTCTTGAAATTTATCATGATACCTATTATAGCTTCCTCCAGGTTGTCTTTATTCTCGGTGCTCAAGTTTAAATATCTATATAGCTTAGGAGTAGCAAGCCTTATAGTTTTCTTTATTCCTTTTGAAAATTCATCTATAGTTTGTGGACCTTTGTTTATGAAAACTTGGAATTGTTCAATATCTTCTTTGGATTCTATGTCATCTTTCCTTCTTATTAGTTTCCTTCTCCTCTTTGGTTTAGGGACCTCAATAGGTACTTTTTCTCCTCTCTTTTTCTGATATGTGTAGGTCGGTGTAGGCCTTGATATCTTTGCTACACCTCTCTTCAAAGGTGGTGTACTACTAATTTCCCATATTTTCCTTTTTTGGGTTGAAGCATTAACCTATTTACCTTAACATTATGTAGCCTTAGGTGGCTATTCTTTTTCATGTTCATCGAACTCGGTGGCCTCTTCATCTACGTCTTTACTAACTGGTGTCTGTTCCTCAATTTCTTCATCAACTGATTTCTCCATATCTTCATCAGTTATACCAAATTGTTTCTTCAAGGATTACACCATTTAATCCCTTTTCCTTCCCATTTTTTCTACTACAAGTACCATCTTAATTCTGGACTTGGCCTCTTCATAGGTTCCAAACTATGTAGTTTCTTTATTCTTAGGCTCAGAAAGTAAAGCCTTCATTTATTGTGTAGCTCTGTCTATGTTAATTTCATATTTCATGGGGGGTATCCAAACTATCCTTGGATCAACTAATTTAATTAGGGTGGTGTTTGTGTCCACTAGAAAACAAATGTCATCCTTGTATTTCTCAACTAGCTATGATGAGATCCTAGTTATTTTCTCCATTCTCTCCTTGAGTTTACCAAAATAGTCCTCCATTACCAGTTCAAAATTCTTGTCTAGGTTTCTAATGAATTCACTTATTTATATAATAACTAGTCAGTTGACGTACCATTCTACATTACTAACTAAGGGAAAGTAGTTCTCCAAATAGAAAAATGTACATACCAATAATGAACAAAATTTGCATGTGTTTGATCTAGCAACTTTGATAGTTTGCATATTTTCTTCCACCTATATTAACATCAACTTGGCTAGGTCGAGTTGCAAACCCTTCTTCACAACTTTATGCATTATGTCAACTACTTAACATGAAACACTATTCAGTCAACTCAACTGAAATATCTTATATGCAATGACATATGCATTGAATCTCAACTCAGGGTCACTGATTGTATTTATTCTCATGCCTCTACCATCTCATTCTACTCTAGTTAGCTTCTCAATTTTAGTCTTTAGTGGATGTCTTAGGGACTTTTATTTTTCATCTATGGGATACTTGGTAACCACATGTATAACATCCTTTATTATCCTTATTAGTTGATCTGAAGTCATCTCAACATGATTCTTATCAATTCTATCTTAAATTCCTTTAGAAAATATAGGGAATTAGTTAACCCTTTTACCTCCAAGTGTTTGTTATCATCCTTTAGTTTTCCATTGGTGCAAAGCTCTTGGTAGGTAGACTTGAGATCAAAGTCATCAATCTCTATAATCTTACAATGTATTTATGATCTTATATCCTTTACAAGTAAAACCCTAGGCAAAATCAAAGAAAATGCACCCTTTCCATCATGTTGTGCAACAACTTCTAGATGAAGTTTATAGTTAGGTTTTGTGTATGTTCCTGACTTGATCAAAGTAACCTTCTTGTCACTATCGGTCTTGGATTTTGCAAGATTTGATGAGGATTTCACTATGAATGTAAATTTTAGGGCTTTCAATAAACTATTTGTGGAGAGCTTGGTAACTACAAAATTAATTGAATCTTCCATAAACTACTCATAATATACTCAAATTGATGTGAATGGCTTGGATTCTCTTTGCTCAAATTGCTCTTGTTCTCTCTTGAATAAAATGTGAAGAAATGAGTTTATTTCCCATGTATTTATAACCTAAAACCTTGTTCAATGCATTAAATACATTTCCAACTACTACTCAGTCAACAATAAAATCACTCACTCAACTCAAAGATTCCCCATCTCTTTGAATACTTATCAATGCTCGGTTGACTATGCAACTCGGTTGTCTCTAACACTTTCACTGACTGGAATTTTCTTACTTGGTCCAACTTAAAGGGCTAAACTCATTTCAAATTTAACAACATATAGTACCCTAGTGCATCTTAATTCATGCTCATTCGGTATTCACACAATAGATGTAAGGAACTATTGTAATATATAACCGATTGAAATTTAGTTCCATACTTGATTTTTCTTAGGTGGAGGTGGTGAGATCACCAAATCCAATGGATGAGGTGTCACCGATAGTTGTGCTTGTTGCAACATTTTCATCTATTTCTCTTCTCCACATTTGGTTCCTTATCCTTATGATTTATTCAATGGTGTTCTCAATTGCATTAACATTCACCTCTAGTGCTCGGTCTCTGCAGTCTTTTCTTAAATGACTAACCTTGTGACACTGCAAACATACCATTCAAGAATTTGTCCAGTTTCGATATTTTCCTCTCCAATGTATTCTCATGCATTTTTCTACAATATGTCCATATCTACCACATGTACAATTAGTCCAAGTTTTGCAATCCCAAGTGTCTGCATTACCTTGTCTTCTCGGTTGATATGTCTTATTTTATCCTTTCAGTTTCTAGACTTGTTTCATTTTTGTCTTCCATTCCTATGATATGTGTCCATGCATGTTGCAAGTGCAACAATTATTTTCCATGTAGACTTTCTTAGGTAATCTATTCATCTTTGATCTATAATCATGTGCTTGATGTCCATACTTTTTTCAGTTGTAACAATAACCATCAAATTTAGGAGTAGAACTAGGAATACCTTTTTCTTTTCTTCTACAAACATTTGATGTGTGGCCTAGTTTACTACAGTGATATCATGAGAGATTCTTTGGCCTTGGATTTGCATAGGCACTTTTTTGTTCAACTTTTTTTGATAACTCTCCTTGCTCGATATAGCCTAAACCAGTAGTTATGTCAAGTCTTCTTTTACTATTTATAAATTCATCCATCCTTTTAGTACTTTCTTTATCTTTATTTATCATCTCATTATGTTTTTGTTGAATATTCACTCCATTCTTCAGTCTTTCATTCTCTTCTATCAATTCACCAATGTCTTCTAGTTTATTAGTAAGTTCATTGTTTACTCGATTGACTTCCTGACTCATGACAACCATGTAATTGGAAATTTCAAAATGATGCTCGGTAAGCCTTAGTATTTCAAATTTCTTTTCTTCCATCTTTTCAGTCATTTGTCTTCTATCTTCAATAGCCAAATTCCTTTCTTGTTTAGCATGTCTTACAGTGTTCATGACATCAATAATTCTTATCTTTTGAGTCTCTTGACCAATTTTTAGTGCTTTCACTTGTTCAGTAAGGTGTTGATTCTTTTTAGATAGATCTAATATGATTTCTTTAGATGCATCAGATATATTTCTAGATCCAAATCCAGATCCACCAAAATGTATCCTCTATCTCTTCTTTTTGATAATCAGTCTTATTTTGCCAAAATTCTATATCCTTCCTTTTGATCAGTAAATCTCTCAATTTTTCTTGGATTTTTTAAATTGTTCTATTAGAATTTGCATCTCCAATTTTTAATTTTTAATGGTCTTATCAAGCTTATACCTTTCCATCCTTAAGATATTTTCTCTTCATTGTTTAAACTTGCTCAACAAGAGAACTAGCTCTAATACCAATTGTTGGAATTATAGAAAGGTGTGTACTGAGAGGGGAGGGATGAATTAATACCCTTGAAAACTTTTCAAATTGAATCCTTGTAAACATGTTGTTCATTAACCGACTGTATCAATTGCATTCACCATACACTCAATGACATAACTGAAATGTAAATATATGTAATCTAATCTATTAAGAATACATGAAACTTCATTCACATGACACATGTATTTTAGTATCATAGAAACCCTTGTTATAAGGTAAAAAATATGGTACAGATGAAACCCACAAAGCTTCACTTCTACATAAATAAAGTTGTCAGTTAAGGCTTACAAAAATTTGACCACTTCTAGTGATCTTACCCCATTAGAAGAAATAACAAGATCAGATAGATCTACTTAGTTAAAATATTTTAATAACATAATTAAGTGTGCACTCAGTTAAGATATTTTACAAAAGACTATCAAGTCTACTCTATTAGGAGATTTTAAGGTTTTTACAATGGTTAAAAAGCAATAGTAAAATGGTTTTGTAGATAGAAAGTAATCTTGCCTGATGTCATATTTTTTGTGTACTTATTTGATATCACCTCAATGTGATTGATCTCTTCTCTGAATATTTCTCAGTATCCTTCTTTTTCTATTAAACTTAATACTTTGTCAATGCTTTAACATAACCCTATCAGATCTTCAGATGTCTCCCAATAGTAGCTACTTCATGTGATACATATTAGAATACCATCTTTACAATTCTTATATCAAAATGATTTTACCTAATTAGGGTTTGACACTATCTTAGAAAATCTAAGATCAATGGCTCAAATGATTAACCTAGATCATTTTTACATAGTCTAAATTATAAGCCATTAAATGATTACATTTGTACTAAATATTCACCTCAAAACTTGTAAACTATTTTCTAGCTTGGAAAAAATTTCTTCACCTTGAACTATGTGTCATTCCAAAAATTTATTTGAAATCTAGATTACTCAGTAAATGTCGAGTCTCAGTCTCAGTAATCCTATGTTCTTGGTGACTGTTGTACTCGGTAATCACTCTGCTAGGTGACTACACTGTAATTATGACCGACTGAACCGTCTTGCTCTATTTACTGACTGTATAGATGAATACTAATGATAAATTTTATTCCACTTAGGAGTAACAATCGAAGTATGAAGGGAGACAAATGGATCATTGATAGTGGTTTCTCACATCACTTGACTAGTGACATGAAAAAATTTGTGGAATACGAGAGATATGAAGGTGGAACTGACAAGAAGGGAGATAACTCCAAAGGTAATAATAATGTGATCAATAATTATACTATAAGTGATGCTAAGGATATTATGAGTGATGTTAAAATTAGTTGTGAGAAAACCAAGACTAGTGCTACTTCTTCTAGCAATGTTTTTGCATGTAGCAGCATTGATGAGATTACTCTTAAGAATTATATAAATTATGCTATTGAAGAAGAGAAATCCTTATTCACACAATTATATAGTACAAATGATTGGTGATAGATAGTGGATGTTTACATGATATCAATTGTGATATAAGGAAGTTTGTAAAATATGATATATGTTGATGGTCTAACACACAATCTTCTTATTGTTGTTTAGCTAGTTGAGAAGGGATACATTATACACTTCAATGATGAGGGATGCAATTTTTTGAATACTTTTGGAAGTGATATTGGATGAGGATCAAATAGAAATTTTTTTATCTTTCATCTAGATAATGAAGGAGTGAAGAATTAGACTACTCATATTGAACAAAGTCAGATAAATTCATACAAAAGAAGATAAAGAATTAGGATTAAGAATGCACTGCATCAACATTATTTGAATCATATGTAGAAGGTCTCAAAGAAAATTAAAGATGATTTGATGCAAGAAAAGAAGAAGGAAAAATGCTAGAGTCATAAGAGAGGCATGTTCCTATCATTAAATAAATAATAATATTTGTATTTTGGGTCCCGATCAATTTAGTTTATCTCAGGTCCATCTTTTATTTTGGTGTAGGCGTAGGTGTTGTTGTGTTGGCACTATTTGTGCACCCTTGGGATTTTTTCGACAGGTATTTATGACTAGCATGTAGGATGAATTTCTTATGTTTAGTTTTGATATTTTATTTTTAATTACAAATTCCCATGGAATTCTAGTAGCTTCCATTTTGGAGGTGAAATATCCTCCCTATTTGGTATTTGTAGTTTTGATGGGATTCAACCCTACTGTTCTCTTGTTTTTTATCTAAAGAAATATATAATAACAATATTATTATTCCTCTTGAAACTACTTGTTCCAGAATTGTATTAAGCACTAAATTCATTTATGGAGTAGATTAATTCAATACTTAGAAGGAGAGAATAAATAGGTCTCTATGTATCAAAGGTTGGAAACATACTTATGAACACTACACAACCTCCTTCCTACCATATGTCCTAGGAAACAATACTATATGGCTTCCTCCCAACCATATAGCCTAGTAAGTAATACCATATGACCTAGGCAACATCACCGTATGGCCTCCTCTCAACTGTATGGCCCAGACAACCACACCGCATGACCTTTCCAATCGTATGGCCAAAAATAGGTGGAAGAAATTATGTACACCATATGGTATGTACATTTTAGTATGGTATGTGCATTGCAATATGGTCCTCCCAACACCATATAGACTAATCCATTACCATACGAACTCTTCCGGGCATAATCGTATGGCTTGCATAAGCCTGTATACAAGGTGGTTTTACATTGTGTGAGTACAGTAATAGTTTGGGAAGTCCATAAGGCCTTAGGAACATTATAGTGGTATTAAAGCAGGTGATTCTACCATCTTGTGGCTAGTGAATACAAGTTTATACTAGGCTTGAGATAAAGGTATCATTCAGTTGGTAGATTGGAAGACCTACAAGATCCTATTGTCAAAGTCATGGCTCCGCTTGTTGGATATTGCTAATGCATTGGGTAGATGGTTGATACATTTAATATGTTTAATCACTACATTGAGTGATGCTAGAGCTATTGATGTTGTTATTGGTATTTTTTCACTGATGTCAACATATATTTCTGTGAAGAGAACATGCTAGTTACTACAATGTATAGACACTGTACGGATGTTTTAGGACGTACGAAGTTAGATGAGAGTACAGGAAGATGTTGTGATCTTATATCAAAGATCACATCATGTAATGTTTCATATTGGATGAGTTACAATTTTTTTGGTAAAGACTAGTTATTGGACTGTGATAGTGGAAGTTGACAGAGTGAGTCTCTGTGTTTCTGGAATATCTTATAGAAGGCATGGATTCAATATAGTCAACCTTAAGGGATGATAGACAAGGTAATGAAGAATGTTCATTGGTTAGCACAAGTCACAAAATGTAGGATGATGTTAGCTATGGTGTGTTATCTAGACAAGACTTATTTGGGAGTCGACTTCAGAGATGTAGCATGTATTTTGTATGGAAAATTTAAATTAAGGATGCCGATCCTTAATTGTTGTAATTTAATTATTGTATACTTTTTTTTGATACTGTGTTTTTCTTAGTAGGGGTTTATGTAATTATTTTTATATTAGGAAAGCCTAATTGGCTGACCTGATCTTGTAAAATGTAATAGGGTATATATGTAAGATCTTTTGTTTGGAAAATATATGGATGAGATGAATGTGATGTGAAAGAGGATTGTGAAAGTTGCGATCTTGTACCTACTAGATGTAGAGTAGAGAATTGTATGTACTTCATTAGAACTAATCAAGAAAAGAGAGTTTCTATTAGACAGTTCACAAGGATTGTGTATTTCCTCATATACACTTGTGTTGTGAACAATGTGTTCTAAAGGTGGACATAACCTTCTTTGGGAAATGAGCCTACCCTCTTTTCTTGACTCCTAATAGGGTTTGTTCTCTAATAAGGAATTTATATTGTAATGCTTTAATCATCTCCTAATAGGACTATATCTTCTAACAAGGATACTATACTCTTATTACATCATTTGTGGGTGCTAATTCCCACTAGGGATTTTACCTTTAACATCATTTCCCCGACACCAATACATTGTGTTGTTGTGTTGGAATTCATTGTGTTCATTGGATTTAATATTACTGTTATTCAAATTTTAAAGTTTAATATTTTGTCATACAACTGATTCACCCCCCCTCTCCATTATATTGTGGACTTTTATTCCTAACAATTGGTATCAGAGCTTGTAGTCCTTAGAGAGAAATCTTAATAGCTTAAGGTGATCTTGGAGATAGCATTAGGAAGAAGAGTCTAAAATTTGATCCTAAAAACTTTGACAGTTGGAAGAACAAGATGCAAAATCATTTTCTATGTTTAGGCATTGACTACTAGTTAATTACAAAGAATTAGGTTTCTATGAAAACTGAGGATGAATTGTCAAAAGCTACTAATGATGAAAAGAAGGTATTTTCATATAACATGGTCACAAGGAAAGCATTTATCAGCACACTCTTTGAAGGAGAATTTAGTAAGGTTAAAGATCTAGATTTGGCACACAAGATTTTGGAAAGATTAGAATCACAATATGAAGGAGATAGGTATATCAAGCAAGAAAAGTTACAGAACTGGAAAAAAAAAATGGAGAAGCTACAAATGAAGGATGATAAAAGCATTAGGGCTTATGTTCAAAGGGTTACAAAGGTTTTGGTTGGAATCAGATATTGTCGAGGCACTTATCATGAAGAATAAGTCATTGCAAAGATCCTTATATCATTGACACTTGTTTATAAGACTAAGGCTATATCTATACAAGAAACTATACCTTTGACTCTGAACTTTAGTAGAGAGATGTTGATTACAAAGATAACTACCTTTCAAGCTACTAAAATGGGAGATTTTGTACCTAAAGTTGAGTCAGCATTCAAAGAATCTGCAAACAAGAGGATAATGTCTTCTCCTCCAAGCACCAGCAATGAGAACCTAAAAGAAGAGCTTGGTAAATATGTTGAGGAATGGAAACATATACAAGAAGAGGAAAGAAAGATGGATGAACTTGTTGCACTGATTGCTAGAAGAGAAAAGAGAGGTAAGGGTAAATTTGAAGGAAAGTTACCTTTGAAATGTTTTTCATACAATAAGGGAGGTCATTTTTCATCTAGATGTCCTTCAAGAGTTCCTAAGTACAAGCCTAAGTTTTTCAAGTCTAAGTATTCAAAGGATAAGGAATTTTATTATGCTAGTGAACGTATTTTTGATGATGATGATTTAGATTATGAGGATTGGATTTTTTGCTATTAAAGATGAACTAGTACATGAGGAAAAGGCTTTAGTATCACATGTTGATAATAAATCTAAACGTATTATAGACAATGGTTTTTCACATCATATGGTTGGGGACTAAAACAATTTTGTTAAATTAGTGAAGTATGATGTTGGTGTCACAAGATTCAGATACAATCTTCCTAAACCTATCATAGGAGTAGGATCTATTACTCTGGATGGAAAAACTAATACTAATAATGTACTACTTGTTGATGGACTTAAGAATAACTTGTTGAGTGTTGGACTATTGATGGACAAAGAGTTTCAAATATAATTCAATGATGGTAAATATTTTATCAAAAGTAAGGCAGGAAAGCTGATTGCAATTGGTAATAAATCTAGAGGTAATGTGTTTGAGTTAAATACATCAAGAGCTACTTGCTTTGTTGTGAAGGTAGATGACAATTGGTTATGGCACATAAGGTTCTATCATGTTAACTTTGATAATATTGTGAAGGCAAGTTTGACTAATGCAGTAAGAGATCTACTGAATATTGTGAAACCATCTAACACTATATGTAGAGAGTTTGTTAAGGGAAAATGGACTAGAAGCATTTATAAAAGAAAAGCATATGCATCAAAAGGAAAGTTGGATCTAGTACATACAAACCTATGTGGATCTACAAGGACAAGATCATACTATGGTGAAGGGTATTTTATACTTTTTGTTGATGACTTTTCAAGAATGATGTGGGTTACTTGAAAGAGAAATCAGAAGAATTTGATAAATTCAAGATATTTAGAGTAAAAGTAGAGAATGAATCAGGCTTAAAGATAAAATGTTTGAGATTAGATAGAGGTGGAGATTTTACTTCAGACTTATTCAATTTATAATGTGAAGAGTGTGGAATACAAAGACATGCATCTGCTCCTAGGACTCCACAACAGAATGGGATAGTAGAGCAAAGGAATAGAATAATATTGGATGCTACTAGAACTATGTTTCTTGATGGAAATATATCTCATACACATTGGAGAGAGGTTATTGGGACAACAATGTACACATTGAACAGAGTTCAAATCAGAGATGGTACAAGTAAGACTCCTTATGAATTATGGTTTGATCATAATCTTGCTATAAAATATTTTAGAATATTTGGTAGTAAGTGCTATATCAAGAGAGATGATGAGATAGGGAAGTTTGATGCTAGAAGTGATGAAGGAATTTTTATTGGTTATCCTACTAAGAGAAAGGCTTACAAATGTTTTAATCTAAGATTAAAGAAGATAATTGAAAGTAACAATGTGAAGATAGATGAAAGGTTTCAGATACAAGAAATAATGTATGATTGTAATCAAGATACACAGATCAAAGATGCTATTTCTATAGAAGAAAAAGAACTTGTTGAGACTGAATGCAAAAATGAGAGTTGTGATGATGATACAAATGAGGCTACCGAGGTTCCTAAGACTCTGAGGTATGTAAAGATGAATCATCCTGAGAAGAAAATTATTGGTAATACAAATCAAGGAGTAATGACTATATCAAAGGCTAGAGAATAAATTTGTTTGATTTCTCAAGTTAAACCCAAGACTACAGATGAAGCTTGTAGAGATGAATCTTGGATAAATGGTATGAATGAAGAATTAGATTAGATTAAAAAATAACACTTTGGAATTGGTTCCTAGACCTAAAGACAAAAATGTAATAGGAACTAAATGGGTTTTCATAAAAAAAAATGGATGAAGAAGGGTTTGTAGTAAGAAACAAGGCAAGATTGGTATGTAAAGGTTATTCACAACAAGAAGGCATAGATTTTGAAGAGATATTTTCTCCTATTGCTAGAATAGAGGTTGTGAGATTATTCTTGGCTTATGTTGCACTTAAGGACTTCAAGGTATATTAGATGGATGTGAAATATGCATTCTTGAATGGGGATCTTGAAGAAGTGTTTATAGAACAACCTGATGGATTTCCTCTATTCGAAGATGGAAATATGGTATGAAAGTTGAAGAAAGCACTATATGGACTAAAGCAATCTCCAAGGGCTTGGTATGAAAGGTTAGAAAAATACTTACTTCGCATTGGATTCAGAAAAGGTAATGCTGACAGTAATTTATATTTAAGAACTAGTGCAAATGGAGTTTTGATAATAGAATTTTTTGTTGATGATATTATCTCTGGAGGCAATGATGAATTGTGTAAAAAAAATTCTAAAGAGATGGAAAATGAATTTGAGATGTGCATGATATGTGAAATTAAATTCTTTCTAGGATTGCAAATAATTGAGAACAAGAATGGCATTTTTATTTCTTAGACTAAGTATTGTAAAGAAATGTTAAAGAAGTTTGGAATGGAAGATTGTAAACCAATTGTTAAACCCATGGGGACTGGTAATAAACTATCAAGTAATGATGAGACTAAGTTTTTTTTTCATACCAAGTAAAGATAAATGGTTGGTGGATTACAATAACTAACTCACACTAGACTAGATATTGCTAATGCTATTGGAATTATGGCCAAATATCAGGCAGAACCAAAAGAGACACACCTAGCTACTGTGAAAAGGATATTTAGATATCTTAAAGGGATAGTTGAGTATGGCTTATGGTATGATAGAAACGATAGCTTTAAACTTCATGCTTATACTGATGTTGATTGGATAGGAAATATTGATGAAAGGAAGAGTACTAGTGGTGATGCATTTTTCCTTGGGAAAAAGTTGGTTTCATGGCTAAGTAAGAAGCAAGATTGTATAGCTCAAACTACTACATAATCAGAGTATGTTGCTGCTACTATTAACTGCACTCAAATTGTTTTGATGAAAAAATGTTGAAAGACATTGGAATAAATTTTAATGAGTCTGTGGTTATCCATTGTGATAACACCATTATAGTGAATATGTCAAAGAATTAGGTGATGCCCTCTAAACCTAAACATATTTCTATCAAGTATCACTTCTTGAGAGACAAGGTGGCAAAGAAAAAAATAAAGTTGGAGTACATTAGCACAAAGGAACATATTGCGAACATCTTTACAAATTTATTGCCAAAAGATACCTTTGAATATCTCAGAGGTATGCTTGGGGTTCAAGCCTCTCCTAGTTAGAATTAAATGATGTAGGGATGCATCACTCCTAAGGTTTTCAAAGCCTTATCGTATTATGGACTTGATGTAGGGATCTACTCCTCAAGGAGAGTGATTGTTGAAGATAGTTGATGACTTATGGCACCCTTTTCCCTTATTGTCAAAGGGGGAGTGTTGGTATGAGAAAATCCCTACTATATAGGGAGATTGTATGCAGGTGTACTATGAGATTACTATTTGGTTATAAAACTTTGGATTGATAAAACTTTGGGTTAATGGATTTTCCCATGTGTTGACATTAATGCCAAAGGGGGAGATTGTTGGATATTTCTAATGCATTAGGGAGATGGTTGATACATTTAATATTTTTAATCACTATGACATTAAGTGATGCTAGAGTTGTAGATGTTGTCATTAGTATTTTGTCACTCATGTCAACATATGTTTCTGTGAAGAGAATAGGCTGGTTACTATAGTGTATGAACACTGTACAAATATTTCATGATGTGTGAAGTTAGATGAGAATACAAGAATATGTTGTGATCCACTAGTACATTTGAGGTCAAATTATGATGGCCATTTGTCAGATTTGCAACGCTCATTTGTCGGCATTTCAACACATGAGTCCATCCTAGTTTTTGCATGGAAAATTGTGACAAAAGACATATCCATTAGTTTAATGACACCACATCATGTCAAAAATTTGCACATGACAAAAAAATTTTTATGACATTTCTTACGGTTCATCCATCAGCATGCCGACACCACGACCTATCAAAAATATACAACCTCTATCGGAATTAATTGTTGAAAACATATCCTTTCTGACATTATAACTGTTGGAATACCAACAATTGCCACCTAATTCTGACATATATACCTATTGGTGATACGGCATTACTGTCAAAGTTTCTATCGAAAAGTTTCTATTTGCGACACTTAAACTGTCAGAATAGTGACAGTCGTGCAACATTTCTCCGACAGGTTGCCCTGTCGAATGTATAGCATTACTATTGGAACAATTGTCATAAATTATGATTCTCTAACATTTTATCTGTCAAATGCATAGCACTTCTATCAAAAATTAATTATGAAGTGTCAAAAAACTGACGGATATGCACATTAAAGATAAAACAGCTCAAGAGACCATCATAGGTTCTCTCTTTCTTTGGTCTATATTATTGACATAATGTTTTACCTTTCATTAGCTCATCAAATCCAGGGATTTGAAAGAATTTAATAGAATATTTTTATGACAATGTATATTATTTAAGTTTATGTTGCATGAATTTATCTACTTTGCACACTTGTAGACTATGAGGACAGCGATAAAGAAGCATGGCCATGGTAGGAGATGCTTCTTTATTGTCGTCTTCATAATATACAAGTGCACCAAGTAGATAAATTTGTGCAACGTCAACTTAAATAATATACATTGTCATGAAAATATTCTATTAAATTCTTTCAAATCCCCAGATTTGATGAACTAATGAAAGGTAAAACATTCTTTCAATAATATAGACCAAAGAAAGAGACAACCTATGATGGTCTCTTGAGCTATATTATCTTTACTCATAGCTACTATCCTAGCTACCTATCGATCATCGAGAATAATCACCACCTTGCATTTATGTACACTGCACAAATTGATCCTAGTCTCGCAAAAGCATTTTACACTTGTACATCTCATCAATACTGGAGGCCTAAAGTAATTTTATACGATCAATAGAACATTTCGTGCATGGATGAGAAACAATATCCAAAGTTTCTAGATAACCATTTTTGAGAAGAGTAATGAGTGGAGGCCAAAGAAGGGATAATTTCACAACAAAAAGGAAGATATATTTTTAGCCTAGGTCTGGATCCTACCCCAATGGTCGAAGGATCCAAGGTCAGCCTAGAAAGATGTCTTCCATTCTATCTATAACATTGTGTCCATCCATGATCTCAGGAATATCATCATCTTTCTACTCTTCATTTGCCAAAATATATCACTTCTTCAAGCTTGCAGATTAATCTTATTAATAAAAGAACTCTTGCCAACATTAGGGTACCCATAGATCAAAATAGTTGATGTTATTGGTGCTTGTGCTCAAGCATATCGATTCACTATTTTGAAATGGCGAAATCATTTTTATTTCATTTGTAGAGAAAAGGAGTGGGAGAAAACGAGTGGGTGAAAGTTGATCAAGTGCCAGAGAAGGCATTCCATTTTATTTGATCATGAATGCTCTTTGAAATGACCAATCATGTTTTCTATTCAATTTTTTTTGGTTTATTTTTTCCCATATTTAGTAGATAAAAATAATGGCGGCAGCCACTTAGCCATCTTTTTTATGTTCACGATATTTTACAAAGATACAAGTATGTGGATTTATCATTTAGTTGCTTGTAGTTATTTGTCAAATGCAAATATTTTTTCAAGTTGAAAGGGCAAGATATTAGTTTGGTGTTTTTGGTTTATGTTAAAAGTTGATTTGGTAAAATCCTCAAAAAACACACTACATGTTCTAAAATGTAAAGAAGTTGAATGTTAAATGTAAGATATATATCTCAACCATAGTAATCAAAAGAAAGGACATGAAACTTATAAGGAGATTTACCAAATCCAAAAATATAAGTGAATAGGAAACATGATTGGTACCTTATGAATTGGTTTTTGAGGTGCATAATCTTCATCAATCTCCTCAGAACAAGACCCCTCCTCATGAAAAATGCATTTAACAGATTAAAAAAATCTACAAAACTGAACCAATGGTATGTTTAGAACAAAGAAATAGATTGATAATAATATGCAAAAAATTCTATTATGTTTAATACACGCAAAAGGACCAGTCCCAACAATTCTTAAACATACTTTATCTGATATGATAATAACATGCTAATTAAACTGATAAAGGTGTTATCTGCATTTAATCAACCAATTACTAATTACACAAAAAACAAATTACAAAACTGAACCAATGGCATGTTCTTCATGTGGTACAAGGAAGATTTGGCTATGAAAAAAAAAACTGAAATGGCCTCATCATTTTTATTTCGATTGGATAGAGGAGTGAAAGCTAAGCATGATAGAAGGTATGTGATTTCTTCATCTTTCAAGCATCTAGCATCATATTCAACAGCAAATTTCAAATGTATTGCATTTTATTTTATCACAAATCCTCTCTGAAATGACCACATTCTACTGGTGTCATGCCCTAGCCCATGCTTTATCTCCATTATTTGATATTATTGGTGCTTGTGCACAAGGATATCGATTCATTATTTTCAAATGTTTGGATAGTTTGGATAGTTACATTCCCTGACTGTTCCTCTAGTACACAATCATGAAATGTAACTATCTAATGATTATATGTAATGTTGAATGGATTAAATGCTTTATTCTTAGTAGAAGTGAATGGAAGGAATAGTCTATATTAAATACAATCTGATCACTTATTGAATGCTTTGGAGACTACTAGTTTGACTGTCCATGCACTACCAGTGACTGAGATTCAATAATGGATACAAAACCCTTCATTTTGGGGTTATTGTGTGTGGATTCAAATGTAGGTTTGATTTGGTTAATGTTTAGAAGAGATCAATAAAGTATTTAAAGACAATCTTACATGTTTGGAGAGGTTTGAGAGGCACTTATCATGACTGTACCCTCACAAACATTGGCATAGACTAGTTTTACTAAGTTTCCTTTCTCTATTTTGAGGTTTCCTTTCTCTGCCACAGGGATACAGTTAGATGATTCATTGAAAAAATGATCCTTCGAATGGTTACTATGAATATGAATGATTTGATATAGCATATTGCTCATTTTACTTGAAGTTTGAAATAGCTTGTGCAAGGGTGAAAGTAGTTTTGATCATTTTGGTCATGATTGTTCCTCTACACAATCAGGAAGTGTAACTGTCTAATGATTATATGTAATGTTGAATGGATTAAATGCTTTATTCTTGGTAGAAGTGAACGGAAGGAATAGTGTTGGTTTAGGTTTCATTTATTATTGAATTCAATGGTTTCCAAGATGTGTTGAGGAGTTTGCTCCTTGTTTAATGTTAACTATTCCTGCATAATCCAATCATACAATAGTGAAGTTACAAAATTGAACCGATGGCATGTTTACAATAAAGAAATAGAATGATAATAATATGATGAAAATTCTATTATGTTTAATACAGACCAAAGGACTAGTCCCAACAATTCTTAAACATACTAGTTATCTGATATGATCAATTGTCGATAAAGGTCTAATTCTATAGACTACTAGCACAAAGGAAGACTTGACCTAGTCAAATCTTCCTTGTACCACACAAAAAAATGTGTGATAACTATGTCTACTCCAACCTTAATTGTTTAAGAATTCATCATATCAGATAAAGTATGTTTAAGAATTGTTGGGATTTCTATTTGACCTTTTTTGTAAGCATGCCATTGGTTTTCAATTGTTTGGATATCCATTTTTTTGAAATGTTAACTGTGGTTATCAAATGGATAGCCCGTGAGCTTCTAGCTAGGTGTAATTTGTATTGATAGCTTAGGGCATCAAATGTATTGTATCATTTATAGTTGAGACTTTGTTAAAAGTAAATAGGACAAAGAATGATTTTGATTTAGTTTCTCTATTTTGATCTCTAAGTGGCTTACAACTGTAGAGAAGTATATGCAGATTTATGGATGCAATTAAAGGATACATAGTAGCTAATAAATCACAAGAAATCCATGCATCCAATTTGAATAGAAATTAATAAAAAGAAATAGGGTCCTCCAATGGCCCAATCATCTAGACCTTGACTGTCCCCTCAACCAGTGACCCTTCAAAACTGGGTTATCATGCAATCGGTGAGTGATCCTTCATTCTCCTCGTCTGCCTTGCAACCAAACATATTGGAAATACATAATATAATGATAACAAGTCTTTCAAAATCCCCCTTCCCTCAAGGAACACTATCAACCATCCCTTCCACATAGCATTTCATAGTTGTATGAGTGGATTGTGTAGGAATAGTTAACATTAAACAAGGAGCAAACTCCTCAACACATCTTTGTTGTCAACATGCCATTGGTTCAGTTTTGTAAATTTGTTTTTTGTGTTAAATGCATTTAAATGGAACATTAAACATAGTAATAATATGCTTAGTCTATTAGTAATTGCAGATTAAATGCCCATGACACCTTTATCAATTTACCATGTTATTATAAGATACTAAAGAAGACCTGCTATTTGTTAGAGAAATCTTCACTGCCCCCCATAATGAAGACAATGAAGATTGACCTCCTACCCCACAACAAAGAACATTGTAATAAGAATAAGATAGTACCAAGAAACATTTTCACAAATATGAAACATGAGGAAAAGTAATAACATTAACAATGCCAAGATTCACAACATTAAATTTCACCTGCGCATGAGTTTCTGCAGTGGGTTGCCCAGCATCAAAAATATGTTGAGTTGCATTTGAGACGTAACTAAGAGTATCATGTAGAATAGACCCTAAACTTTGAAAGCGTTCTCCAACCTGGCAATTCAAAATTCAATCTAGGCAAGCATCAGTAAGTGAAATAAATTATAGACATCAACATCAACATCATCATAATCATTAGACATAAATTATAGACATCAACATCATCATAATCATTAGATGTAAATTATAGACATCAACATCATCATAATCATTAAACATAAATTATAAACATCAACATCAACATAATCATAATCATTTGGAGGGTATTCATTTTGGTCCTTGGATAGTACTATGTTTCTTGAAAGTTTTTGTGATGCTTCTAAACTTTAAAGACATATTTTATGGCTTAATGATAATATAGATTAGTGTTTTGTTTTCTGATGGAATGTTGTTGATCATTCATGGTCTTGAAGAAACTTTTGATTATTTTGATTCTTGAGTCTTGACGTTGTTTCTCAACGTGATATAGACTGACCACAAGATGGTTTAGTTGGTCCTCTCTTTCTATTTAATCATTTGTCTTCTTCATGGTGTAAGTGTCAATATGTTATAATCCAACCAGCATGTCATACCCCCACTTCTAACAAACCTCACAGCATGCAAATCATAGCTAAAGACTTGGGTGATCAGCATACACAAACAATGATTACCCTTAGGAAACAATGATCATCAATCTTCATTAATGGCGGGTGGTGATTCCTTGGTAATAAAGGCATTGCCAGCATTCATTATCTTAACCAAGTCATGGGTGGTGATCCTTGAAATATCACAATTAGTAAAAGGAAATAACAACATAAGTCATGGGTGGTGATCCTTGAATTTGGAGTGAGGAAGAAGGAAAATTGGAAAACAAAATATGGAATAATCAGGTTGGAATTGGAGAAGAATTCAGAAATAAACTTGAATTAGAAAAAAGCCAAGTTATCCAGTTCTTCGTTTGAGGCTGGGTTCTGATTCTACTTTTGTTCTCCTCTAGGTTTGACTTGGATTCCTTTGGTAGGAACTTGGGTGCCTCGGCCAATCCCAGGTGCACCTGTAGTATTATAAATATGATACATGAGGTATTTTATTCATAATTTTATAGGCTAACTCATTATTATGGTGACATGGGTATGACCACACTCCATGGCTTATAATGGTACCCGACATGGAGTGTGGTTCAAATGAAGTTGAATCAAATGCTGATCATGATGACTATGATCATGATGAAGATAAATATGAATATTAAATCTAAAATATGGCTTGTAACTTAAATTTTTATTATGAATGAAGAAACTATAGATTCAAGTTGACTCATTCTATGTTGTCGTATATTTGTTCCCTAGATCTACCATCTGTAGCCTGTAAGGGACATCTTCTGCTCATCGATGTATCAGACCTCGGTGAGAGTTCTTAGGAAAAAGATAAGATGTCAGTGGGAGATGGAGAAACCAATATCAGAACACCACTTGAAGCCTTGCAATGTTGAGAGTGGGATAAAAGCTACACTTGAGACCCTATATAAGGAACAAACTTATTGAGCTTCACTTTGTTTCACGAATAGTTTTATATTCTGTACTAAACAGGGCCAACCATGTGAAGGTGAAAGCTCATTTGGCTCCACCACCCCCCCCCCCCCCCCCCAACATCACTCTAAATTCCCCGTTAACATCTAAAATTCATTCATTATTTCATCCATTAATAAAATGTAACATTCATTAATTATCACACGATAACATTCATTAACACATTATAAAATATATGAACATTCACTACCACATAATTAAATTCATTGGCATATAAAAATCAGTCATTATCAATTAAGGAGCATAGATGACAATCATTTCTTTTTTTTCTTTTGATTTCTAGTTTTTAAGATGTAATTGTTAAGATGACTATCAATATGATCATCATGATCATCTACCCTCTCATTAGATCTCAATGCATGCCTAGTTCTCTGTTGATGCAAAGGGGGGTCATCTACAATAACATATAAAAGGGTTAAATTAAAAACATTTTATTATAATTACAAAAAATTTAAACATTTTAAAGTATTTCAGTACTTTACAGGCCATAATCATATAGCTCTTTACTTGATCTAGTCACATCATCAACATCAAGGTCAGTTTTTCTGGCCTTGTCCTCAACCTCAACATGCTCATTAACAGCGGCCTCTACACTCTCTACAGCTGCAAAACAAATTTTTACATAAATCTAAACACCAATGGCAATTAAATTTGTATTACTACACCAATCAATTTAAGATGTTTACTTGTATTACTGTGATGCACATCCTCATTGTCATCAACACCCACAGGTTGTGTACGGCAAGAATCAGCAGGCTACATTTCAATTTCATATGCTTTCATGTTATCATTATTTTCTTACTTAAAACAAATTTACTCACTTTATGTTGGAACTTAACATCAAATAAGCTAATTGGTAAATAATTAAATTTGAAATATCATCTATTTAGCTTACTTACCCCGACAGATCCATCATTAGAACCTTGTGCACTTCTTATTCTTTCTACCACAGCTTTATAACCTTGTTGGAAGCCAATTCTCTTGTCCTCTTCTATGAGACTTATATTGAACTCCGCGCCCTACATTTTTGCTTAGTATCATCAAATTTTATTTTATTGTTTCATCAAAACAATAAAAGATTTCAAATTATAAATAAATATTTAAAGATCAAAGAATTATTTTCAGTGTTAAAAGCCATGTAAAGATTGTATTTTTCCAACACTTACAACTCCTGCAGCAAGTTTTGAATAACTGCCAGAGCCTAGCTTGTGTTGCCCGTGCTTTTGCAATCTTCCTTTGTTGCCTTTGATGTGTCGGGCAATCTATGAAGAGATTGAAATATGTTAGTTCATATAAATATGAAGAGTATTTAGTACACAATTAAATTCTTAACAGTATCACATACCTTCTTCTGTTCTCTGGTGGTGTATTTCCTCTTTTTACTTCAATTTTCTCATTCACATCCAGAATAAGACATTTCCACTCTAAATCGGGAATGCAAGGGGGGCGCTCATAATGTGGGGTTTTGCTTAATGTACACCAATATTGGTCCCTAATATACCTCAAACATATCTCGGCTCTTTGAAGGAGCTTACCCTTCTGAAATGCACGAGGTCCAAAATTTTTTGTCATACTCTCTACGAGATCATCCTTTAACTTTTCATTTTGTCTTTTCCACCTTTTAAGAAAGAAAATAGTGTTAGATTAAAAAATGGATGTAATGATAACTATCCTAGCAATGATATGAAATCAAAATAGTGGATTGGGGTTTTAGTTCGGATATGATGTTTCTTTTATACACTAAGTTTGTGCCTTTGTCTAAAGCTCTCGTAGTCTTGATAACCTCATATAACATGGGAATCATCTCCAAGTGTGGGACCTATGCTAACACCTTAATTTGCTTCTAGACATGAAAAGTAAACTTTTGAGGGAAAGGGATAGAAGGAATGCTTGGAAAGGGAAATGACTAAAAGAAAACTAGCTACGAGGTGATACACCAAACTTAGGGTTTGGATCTTAGTATAGAGGAAAGAAATCAATGAAAGGCTTAGGTCTAATAGGTCACAACTTACTGAATAGGCTTGCATAAGTGTTTCATAGGAGGTCTTGAACATAAGACACAACTTATGACCTACAAACAAACATTGACTTCTACAACTTAGTGTAGGATTGAGACAAGACTATTAGGGGGCTGAAGTATACCCACAAAAGCATCTAAATTAGATCAAACACAATAACACACATAATTGCAAAAAGTAAGAGGGATTAGGAACCCTGAGATATCACTAAAAACATCATACACTTTGATTCAATAAGGGATAATTTAGACAAGGAAGCATAGGGACATGAAGGATTGTCACAGAATACCCCTGCAATATCTAAATCATCAATGAAAGATTTACAACTATAAAAGCTAGAGGGCAAAGAAAATGCCATAGATAACTCTTAAGAAAAGTGAATGTTTTTTAACAATTGTCCAACTCTGAGCTCAAAAGCTCCAAAAATACAATATATACATCCTTCCTTGCACACAGACAATGGTCAAAAATCTAACTAGGGTTAGAGAATTTTTAATAATGATAAACTCTAGCTCTGTCAAGTTTGATCATAAATAATTCCCTGCAACATCATAGCCGATCAGATATTCTTTGAGTGCCCCTCCCTGTACTTTACAATCAGCCTAGAGACAAGTAACCCGAACTCATCTACCTCTTTGCACAAATTTTTTCCATGAATGCACTGATTTGGTACTCTTAGAGAATAAGAAATGACTAAAGATGGCCACCCAGACCCCTATCATCATCTTCCTCAATTGCAAACATCCTTGAAACATAAATTTTTAGCTACCCATTTTGTCACAACCAACCATTGGATCAAAACCTATCAAAAACCCTGTAGAGAAATATTTAAAATTTAAATATTAACGGCTAATCAAGTGGTGCCAAAAATTTTCTTCTATCAACGGCCGATGTTTAAACCTCAATCTTCTTTTAAAACATGACCACTAGATCCTTTTATTTACCTAGGAACCATTCGTCTGCAGGATTAACCCCAAGTCCACCTTGGGTTACCTTTCCCTTCAGTCATAGAGTTGTTCAAACCTTTAGTTGACCCTGGTTAAGTCTGGCAAACCTGAGAAGCTCTTTAGTCACTGATTCATGGAGTACTTTCTAATCCTGGGCCCATTTTCCACTTGGGAATCTTTTATTCACCCTTGATTACTTTGTAGGCATACACCTCAACAAGCTCTAACAACGGACCCACTCAAACTAAGATTCCAATCTAACGGTGGGCACATGATCTCATGGCCCCCGAATATTCTTTCAAATCATGCATTAGTCATTTATCTATTTAAGCCGAAACCCCTTCTGACAAATGAACCCACCTTGAAATCTCCATCAGCACTTGGCAACCAATTAAATTCAAGCACATCAGCACACCTGGCAACACAGTCCCATAGACTTTCTCTTTACTTTGACCAATGAGAAGATGGCATGTCATCCTAACCTAGCATTGGACCCACCTCACAAAGTTGAACATTTGGCAAATCTGACGGCCAGCACAAGATTGCATGTGTTAGAAAAGGGCTATGCGAAGGTATGCTAGCCGTAGATCCTCATCCCTCTGACATCCCTGTAGAGACCTTGACAAGGCCCCACTGACAAATTCCAACTGTCGCTATGTGGACCAATCAAACAAAAGCACATCAGAAAATGAGGACCCATTGAACAAAGCTCTGACAACAAATCAAGATTGATGGCCAGCGCGTAATCTCATGGCTCTGACACAACCCATGAGATCATGTGCCAATCATTGGATTAAAAGCTATGCAGTCCTTTGGGCCCACTCTGACGAACCTCCAAATCATCACCAACCAACCAATGACAAGCTTCCACATAGGATGACATGGCATCGGACCCACTAACACACTACAGTACTTCACAAAAGGGGAGATCGATGGCTATTGCAAGATCGCAAGTGTCAGAAGAATCCTTCGTGAACTCATGACAACCGTCGAATCTTCCTGACTGGGACCCTCACACAAAATGACCATCAGACATTTAAGCGATCATGCAACTGAAGGAAAAGAAAACCATTCATTGAGTCATTGACCACTGAGACTTAACTGCCAAACATTAAGTGACTAAGAGAGTCACTGTAGTCGCTAGTTCACCGAAAGAAAAGGCTAACCGTCGGAAGACTTAGAGAACTGGCGACCAGCCAATAGAATTAAAGCACACATGGGTATTTAAGGATTTTAAGTGGCTGATAAGTAACTCAAAAAATAGAATGAAAGTTGGGGTCACTTAGGGTTTTATGCCTGCAATGACTAGTTTTATGAATTTTTTAAAGGACTTTTCACCTAGCCAGGGACCTAGAAACAGTTGCAGAGACCAGAGGGAAGTAGATAAAGCCATGAAATTTTGCAGAGCACTTGGAAGGATAAAAATGAAGACTCTGAGATGGGAATTGGCCAAATTTACGTGGGACATGAAAAATCAGGGTAACAGTTTCACCCTGTACAAATGGTGGGCCCAAATATCCGCAAACGCTTGTCACTAAGTTTACTATAGAAAATATTACTCCCTACAAAATAATCATGGGATCATTAGTCGAAGGATATAATAGTATAAAATAAGAACATAATAGATGTAAGCTTCTCATATTGAATGCAAGGTGTAATTAACATACAATTGTATAGTAAAAGAAAGGTCCAATCTTTAAAGTACCTGGAAGTTTTGCTATTTTCAAGGGAAGTCTTTCTTCATTCAAAAGCAATATGCAATCCTTCATCATTCCCATACTAGTGATACTAGTACATCCAAGAAAATCACCATCAAGTGTTGCATCCCTTGTTGCATAAATTGATTCCATTACGAAATGGCCCTAAGAAAGAACACTTCAAGGGAAATAAACATATATATAATGATAGAGAAAATAAAATCTGTGTACGAGTAGGTGGTGTCATGGAATCTCTGGCCATGCTATGTGTTGCTGACATTGTAGGACATAGTACATCTGAGCCTACCATCGTATGAGATGGTGATGGTAAATGACCGTTAACAAGTGCTAAAGAATAAGATTGTTAGAGCATAATAAAACCAGTGATTAGCATGGACAATATTGTTAGAGAGTAAAAATAAATATAGTCCAACATGCAATCTACCTGAACCAGCTACAGTACCCTCATCATGGCCATGAGGATCAAAATTACGCAAAAAAGGCTATAAAAGCAACACATCCGCTTATTTTTTAATGACATAAAAGACTACTATAACATAAAAACTATTATTGAACTTTTTTTATAATTAAAAATTACATTAATAATTACTCAGTAATTTTGAGATAGGTGCATCAGTTTAGTTGCCCTCTTTTGTGACTCAAGAGTTAGAGGGAATATAGATGCCAATTCAGCCAATCTATTTCCAATTCTATGGAAGCATTTTTTAATTGCAGAGGCCGGCTCATCACAAGCACCCAAATCAACAACTAGGTCCTTGTCAAAGGACTCTTCTTCAGGGACTGTGGTCTCCTTTCCCTTTCTCTACTGACCACCTATCTATGACAACAATATTACTAACACTATTAGAATTAATCTGAAACAGTGATGAAAAGAATATAATAAAAAACTTTCTTTAACATTTTTCTTCTATCTCATTTGTAGTTCAATAACAAAGAGGTTTACCTACTGGGAAGAAGTGCATGCATGATCATCATTGTCCCCACTAGGTGGTTGCTCCATATTGTGGTCCTATGTTATTATTTAAAGTTAACCAATAATTAGAAAGGACTACATTAATAAATTTCATTAGAAGATGATGATGGAGATGAGGTGGATGGTGAGGAGACTCTCTAAATGTGGTTGGCAAAAAAACTCAATTATTTAATGGTACATAGTATGTACCTACACCCTAATGATAGTGACATCATTTGTATCTATGCGATTCAAATTGTAATCAATAAGTAGCTCTTCCCCAGCACCTATTGATTTTATCACACATACAAATACATGATTTCCCTTGCGCACCTCAAATATGCAATTGGGTTGCTTAATAGTTGACAGAGGTCACGTGTTATTTATAAAACCTACAATATTCTCTGATGCTTTTGGCCTTCCGTCAATGTATATAGCCACTCTTTTACTTTTCTCATTGTCTTTTTGTTGAATATAATTTTCCAAGAGTGCATACCTATGCATACTTTTTTTATATTAAACAATTCACATCCAACTTTTGTAATCATAACAAAGTCCAACATACTCCATCAATTCAACAACTTTATTGTAAGAGACCTTTATGCCATCCATGGAAAATAGGCCCAAACCATGTATTGACGATGGTGCAATACAATATATCTTGCCTTTAACACTAAAATTAGTGTTTATTGGAGGAAGTTCCTTGGGGACCCATTATTTCTATAGATTTTGGTACCTAGAGGGCACCTCAATGTCACCTTTTCTCTCATCATCATAAGAACATGACCCCCCTTGAGCAAGGAAAAATTTCATGTGTCTATTGAATTTCCTTCTAGTCTTTTGACCTCTAGTTGATCTTCCTGATTCAAACATACCAAATGACTCACTTTCTTCACTCGAGGAAGACACATCTGACAAATACCTATTTGCTACCACCTGCACTCCATCAAATGAGAAAGATAATGCGAGATATTTTGCAAATTGTGAAATACATTAATCTCTATAGGGTGTAATGACTTATACCTATCAATCCATGAGACTGTGTGGGAGCTCATGAAAGGAGTTTGGGTACCTACATATGTAATTCAATTATCTAATGTTAGCTAAAGAACTTATGATACATATACTCAAAACCATATAGTAAGTACATTAAAAAACATAAGCATCCCATAGTAAGTACATCACAAATTAATTAGATTAAGCATTGATTGCATAACTACACATTTCTATCAAGAAATCAATATTAAATAGATTAATCAATGATCACGTAACTATACATTTCATTCATGTCATTCATCTTCTTCTTCATCCAACTAATCACCATGATCATCATTGACATTGACATCATCACCACCACTATCATTGTCTTCATCTTTGTCATCATCATCGTCATCGGCATCAGCATCATCATCATCATCATCATCTTCTTCTTCTTCTTCTTCTTCTTCAATAAAAGTTGCGTCAGGAACATCATCGACCAACTATTGTTCATGATCATCATCTACATCATCTTCTAGTTATTCACAATCTTCTTCTTCCATCGCATTATACCTTATCGGCCTTCCTCTTGGATCTGTCTAACAACAAATGACCAACCTGATTTATGCAGAACCTCTGAGTAAAATACCTGCTCACATTGGCTTGGAAGAACATAGGGTTCATTCCCAACTGGCTCAAACCACCTTGTATTAATCATTGGAAATCTATTGTCATGTTCAATAACAGTTCTATTAATATCATTTTGATTAAGTCGTAGCCTATACCATCTAACGATGAAGAGAACTAATCTGAAGGAATTAAAGTCACACTCAAGTATATCATCCAAAATGTCATAGTATTGATTTTTAGACTCTCAAGGATGTAAGTCATTTTTAGATGAAATATTAGTCACCTAAAAGACTGCACTAATCCCAAAATCACAAGTTTTCTTTGTGTCATCCAACTTTTTGATGTGAAATTTATGACCATTGCAAAACATAGCTTTGTGGAGTTTGACCTACAAAAATATGTAAAACATGTATAAATTAATTCATCGAGTTTTCATAAACATACGAGTGATTAACAAATTTATATGTACCTGAAAATCTTTTAAACCATGTGCTAAATCGATTTCCCTTTGGGTAATATTTGGATCTCTGTCACGATGAGCTTCATTAACCAATGAAGACACAACTTTCCATGTTAATGTGCGACCTAAATGATGACATCGTTCAATCCATTTCATCATCCAATCTTGATTGTTTGCAATATACAAATGTATTGCATCCCACTCTCGAGCAACTGTACAAAAAAAAATAGATGATTTACAACTGATTAATTTTGAAAATTAAGACTTAATTAACAGCTACAATAACATCTTATAATTCATTACCTCTCACTTTCCTCATTCTGCCTTCCCCCACCAAGTACTCCCCTTCAAATTTTCTAATGGTCTTCAGATCCCAAATGCGATCTATATGGATCTTTGCTGCAAGCTTAGGAAGATATTTAGTAATGTACAACATAGTCTGGTATACCATATATCCCTCCACCATAGAACCCTCAGGATGTGCTCTTTGCTGAACCAAAGCCTTCAAAAATTTCAAGTGCCTTTCAACCATCCACATTAACCGAGTGTGTACGGGTCCACACATTTCAATCTCCTCAACTTGGTGTATGAGGTAGTGTTCTTGTGCATTGAAAAAAGTTGAAGGTAGACACTTTTGCATTTCACACATTAGAAGAGGAATTCTTCTCTTCTAGTATTTTATATCTGCTCTATGAATTTC
Organism: Chamaecyparis obtusa; assembly: GCA_027943335.1. Classification (NCBI taxonomy): domain Eukaryota; kingdom Viridiplantae; phylum Streptophyta; class Pinopsida; order Cupressales; family Cupressaceae; genus Chamaecyparis; species Chamaecyparis obtusa. The sequence goes on from BSBK01007734.1 coordinate 126,392, forward strand.
TTTAGATGACAACCACCTACAAGACATTCAAGACACAAAAATATATAAACATGAGACTTTACAATATATATATACAACAAATTGAATAGATATCATTACTTACCTCATATATTTTTCAAGATCATATATCACTTGTTTGACATTTTTGTCAAAGTTCTCTGGGAGAGAAAGGGGTAGCACGTACTGCAACAATTATAAAAATAATCATGTCATTCTTTTCTCATATAATACAATGAGAAGTACATGCAGTTTACAAATATATTGTAAATACAAAAGAACATGACTTACCTTGATGAAGGTATGCCAATCATGTGTTTTCAATCCTGGCCCAAATTCACCTTTCCTTAATATGGTACTGCTTATTTTTGTAGCAAATCCTATGGGAAATCAAATTTTTCGTATCACTTCTTTTATGACATCACTTTGTTGTTCTATTAATAACTAAGGAAGGACACTTGTATTAATCCATTCTTCATTTTTATTTGATTCAATGAAATTTTTCATTGCATGATTGGATTCATGAATGTCGTTAAAAATTTTGATAATTTTTTCTTTGTCACACCTTCTATTCAATATCTTCCATAATTTCTCCTTTACATTCTTTTCAATACACAGTATAAAAAAAATACACATCTTGTAGTTGCTCATAGTAGGGAAACCTACTAAATTGTCTGGGATAACTCTTTAGTCCCTTTGGAAGGTGCTCAGTAGTGTTGCCTTGATGACATTCACGATCATCAATCACATAATCAGCAAATAAACACAATAAAAATATACAAATTCCAAACATAAATTGTTAGGTAGAATGGTAGTACCTTGACGATTAATTATATTATATTCCAACTTCCATAAGTGAGGTGTCATTCTTCATGGCTTAGATGTAGTCTCTTCTTTCCCATTGAAAAGATGTTTTTTAGTAATTTGATAATTATGATTTTTGTGGAGAAAGTGTCAATACTCATCAAACACCTGCTTTCCTAAGCTTTTTGAATGATGAGATTTCATCTTTGGACCACAAACTGGACATGCAAATTTTCCCTTTGTTTGAAGACCTACAAGGTAATGATACAATTGGCTTAAATATGTTAATTTTTATTTTTAGAATTATCATGTACAACTTGAACTCACCATAACATACCAAAAAAATGTGTTAGCTCTCGGGCATCATGTATTGTCCATACAAGCATTGGATGGAATTGAAATTGTCTATCTCCTATTGGTCTAGAGATGTCATACATAGTGACTCCTTTCTATAACTCCACCAACTCATCGATAAGAGGCTCAATATAAACATTCATATCTTTAACTTGGTATTTACCTAGTTGAATGAACAACAACATTACATAATTATTGTGCCCATTTTACTACAAGATTTATAATTACATGCAGATAACTATTAAATGATCAAATACCTAGAACAATAATTGCCAACATAATGTACTCCCTCTTTATTGACATCCATGGAAGAATGTTATTGTTGATGACAAAAATAGGCCAAACAGTGCAAACAGATCTGAGCTCTCTAAATGGATTGACACCATCCACTGCCACTAAAAGCTTGAGATTTCGAGGTTCTTCGATAAAGTGCAGCCACTTTTCCTCTATGTCCTTAAATATAGAACCATCCATAGGCATTCGAATAATGTCATCTTGACTCCTATTGCCTGCATGGTAATCCATAAATTGTGCCAAGCTACTACACCTAAATAATCTTTGCAAACGTGGTATAATGGGGATGTAACAAAGAACTTTGTGAAGCACCTTTTTTGTTATGTGATCTATTTGATATCTACTCGTATGACATTCAGGGCATTCTGTTGCAAATTCATGTCCTTTATGATAAATAATATGATCATTGGGATAAGCATCTATTACTTGATACTCTATTCCAATATCTTTCATAGTGGCACATAATTTTTGATATGAGCGAGGGAGAATATTAGATGGTGGTAACAAGAACTCACCTATCAATCTATAGAAAAAAATATATGTTGTTAATATTAATAATATTTATGGTACATGTTTCACCATTTAATTACTATAATATGACATATCGTATGACTATAATATGACATTAACAATATATATGACATACTGTATTACTATAATATGACATTAACAATATTAACAATATTTATGGTACATGTTTCACCATTTAATTACTATAATATGACATTAACAATATGACATACCGTAGCATACATGACATTTTTGTGTTGGATAAACCATTCATAACCTTCAAGCTCAACAATAATAATACAACAGAGAGAAGAGTTGTTTGGGAGCCTTCGTAAAGGGGTGTGGCTACCTTCTCAAATATAGGTATATCATGGATGACTTCAACATCATCCTAGTCATCATCATTAGTTGTGTCAATATCAAATGTGTCATGGATCAATGTATTAGTACCATCATCTGGTGCATCATCATTATCTTCCATGGGATCATAATCTTTAGCTTCAATATTCGTACCTCCATGATCCTCCACTTCCAAAGCCATATTCTCAATATTCGCACCTCCATGGTCCATATCACATACTCCCCTAGGGAGGTTGACCTATATTAAAATGATGAACACAAATAAACCATGATAATGATCTCATCATCAGGTGTATTTCATATATATATATTAATTGTTAAATAAATATAATGAAAAACTTACCAATTCATGATAATCAAAGACTCCTTCAATGTGACCATTATCCCTACAATGTCTCTTAGCTGTTTTGATTAGCAATCTTCTAATGTTTAAGCCCTTACAATTATTGCAAGGACAATAATATTTTCCATCGCCTTTTCTTTTCAAGTTCAACCACAATCTATTGATTGCATCTCCATTACCTTCTTCACTTAGATTATCTATAACCTAATTATATATAGAAATTGAAAACTTAGTTATGAAATGATGTTGTAGTATAGTATACCAGATTGAAACACTTCTATTATTGTAGTCTTCCACCTCAAACTCTTTCTTATTGTGGCAAGAAAGAAAGATATTCAAATAATATAGTAGTTTGTAAATCAAAATAAAATAGAGGCAAGTTGTTGATTGAGGGTGCAGGGAACAACACCTGTCAGTACTTTTATCTAATTGTAAATTTCAATTTTGAACCATTTTGTGAATATAGAACATGGATGTAATATCAGAAAATAACAAAATGTAGACACGACATATTACTTATTTTTTTATTCTACATTACTTACTATTTGAGTGCACATTCCACCTACAACTTGATCAAGTCTTGTTTGATACTTCAATTTTGTGTTCACTGTCCTGTAGAAGTACACAATTTTGTATTTGCCCAATATGTTATTCAAAAAATAACAATAAAATAAAATACTTGTTGAGAAAGATCATCATAGGAGTATCAAAAACTTGAGATTTAAGGTAACACAACATTATAAGACTCTTACATTCAACCTTCAACTCATGCACCTAATAAATAGGAGAAAAATTGATGAAGGGTACTCCCCTTAATACCACAAACACATAACAGAAACAGAGAAACACAACAACAATATGCAAGAACAGAAAATTGGCTTCTTATTATTTCCACAAGTGTGGAATTACAAACTTTCAGAATTACAATATGCAAAGCCACATGCGCATTCCCTTACAATATTCTGTAGGACAAAGCCTCAAATCAATACCCAGATCTACTACCCAGAACTGCCCTAGACAACACTATGAGCCTTCTTTATATAAGCAATTTTCACCGCCTGAGAAGGTTCTAGAAATTTAGCCCTTAGGGCCGACCAAACTTAGAATTATTTTATTTTACAATTTATTACATCAAAGTTGGCTCAAAATGAGTTTTGAAACCCAAACAAAAATTTTGAAGAAAAATTATTTTCTGCCATTTCAGGTGACCCAACTTCCGAAGACCATAAGTCATCGCCCGTTGACCCGACCGACTATTATAACCCCATTCTGGAAATGCCACGAAGTGCTCTACAAGCTTGATCAATACAATGCACTTGGCAACCAAATTTTCAACCTCATCCGGGGCCTCTAAAGCCTTCAAAACTGAGTTCAAAGTTTTTGTACCCTGCTGCCAATAACGAAAATCTTCAATATCTTCAAAACTAGACCTAATCTAGCCATGAAACTTTACTGGCAGGCTGATATGACTGAGATGAACCTCCACATGTAAAATTAGAACATTCTGAGATCGCAAGACCAACTTTCTAAAAATAGCAAGTTTCCATAAATAGCGGCTCTGCACAAGATAGCCCTTATTGAATACAAAAATAGAAATATTTTTGGGTGATACAAGATTGCTCTTACACCTAGAATGCTCCTACATCAGACACCTGGGGTAATTTGAGAAGTGACCCTGTCACGACTCAAGTGTGTAGAGGAAAACCAAGACAGTTAACCTCCTCCTTTGTTAGCCATGATGAATCTTCAACAGGTCATCCTTTCCATTTGACCAAATACTCTTCATATGTCCTGTTCCTTGCGCTTCTGCCAACATGACTGTCCAGTATGTCTTCAATTTCTTTGATATCTGAACTGGTTGCTGGAATACTCCACTGTGCTGCTGCAACCTCATCATCAACACCTCCTTCATGATACTCTGTCAAATCTGAAATGTTAAACACTAGTGAAATATTCAGCTCAGTAGGCAAGCCTACCTCATATGCATTTCTTGAATCATGCTTCTTCAGCATCTTACATGGCCCAAACTTCTTCATTTTCAACTTGTTATATGTACCAACCAGAAATCGCTCCTTCCACAAATGAACCATGACTTCATCTCCAACCTGAAATTCCCTATGCCTCCTTTTCTCATCTGCCTTAGCCTTATACTGCGCATTCATCTTGGTAATATGCTTCCTCACCTCCTTATGGATGTTCTTCAAGTGTTCTGCAAAATCCTCAGCTTCAGCACTACTTATTTCTTTTTTATCTATCTTTCTCAATTCAGATGCATTTCTTGGACTACTTCTATATACAATCTGGAATGGTCATTTAGCAGTGCTCCTGTTGACAGAATTATTGTATGCAAATTTTGTCTATGGTAAAATCAAATCCCATCCTGTTGGCTTGTCTCCAACCAAACATCTCAGCAAATTTCCCAAACTTCTATTCACCACCTTTGTCTGTCTATCAGTCTGTGGATGATGTGATGAATTGAACTTCAAATTTGTCTTCAACTTCTTCCACAATGTCCGCCAGAAATATCCAACAAACTTAGTATTTCGATCTGAAACTATGGTCTTTGGCAAACCATGCAGTCTCACCACTTCTCTGAAAAACAATTCTACTACATGAACAACATCATTAGTCTTCTTGCAGGAAATGAAATGTGTCATCTTTAAAAATCTATCAACTACTACAAAAATTGAATCATGTCCCCACTGAGTCCTCGATAAACCAAGAACAAAGTCCATACTGATGTCCTCCCAAGGCTTCTCTGTTACAGGTAATGGCTGATATAACCCTGTATTCTGCTTCACTCCTTTCGCCATCTAACATACTCTGCAACTCTGTACAAAATTCTTGACATCTTGCTGCAACTGTGGCTAATAATAATTTTCACTAACCAAAGCAAGGGTTTTATCTCAACTAAAATGTCCAGCCAATCCTCCGCTATGCTTCTCTTTGATGATATTCTCCCTCATAGAACTTCGTGGAATGCACAACTGACTCTCTCTGAATAGCATATCATCCTGGATGATGAAATCCAGCCATTTCATCCTGTCTAGAGTAATAGGTTCTGTACAAGCTTTCCAAGCTTCACCAAAATCAAGATCCTCTGGATACAAATTTTTGAGTTCCTTGAACCCAGCCACTTCAATCTACATTTCTGTCAACAATAGTTGCCTTCTGCTAAGAGCATCTGCAACCCTATTAGACTTTTCACTCTTGTGTTTCAAAACAAATGTATAACTCTGCAAAAACTCAACCCATTTCAAATACCTCTGATTCAACTTTCCTTGACTATTCAAATATTGCAAAGCTTGATGATCAGTATACAAAACAAACTCTTTAGGAAGTAGATAGTGCCTCCACTTTTTCAATGCCTGAACTATAGCATAAAATTCCTGATCATAAACAAAATATTTTCTCTTGGCATCATTTAACTTCTCACTGAAATAAGCAATAGGTTTACCTTCTTGACTCATAACAGCTCCTATTGCAGTACCACTAGCATCACAGTCTACTTGAAATACCTTATTAAAATCTGGAAGTGCTAAAATAGGTTGTTCTGTAACTTTTTGTTTCAACAATTGAAAACTCTTTTCTACCCCATTAGTCCACTTAAACTCTTTTCTATCCCCTCTCATTGTTTCAATCAAGGGACCACAAATACTACTAAAATTTTTGATAATTTTTTTGTAAAAGCTAGCCAAACCATGAAAAGATCTTACCTCAGTAGCACTCCTTGGAGTAGGCCATTCAAGGATAGCCTGTACCTTCTCTAGGTCTATTTTTAGACCTTCTACTGAAACTACAAATCGCAAATACACTAACTCTTTCTTCACAAAACTGAACTTCTTCAAGTTAATCAATAATTTCTCATCTCTCAACTTCTCAAACACCATATGAATATGCATCATATGCTCCTCAAATGTCTTGCTAAAGATCAAAATATCATCTAGGTAAATAATGACAAACTTACCCAGAAATTCCTTCAGAACCTCGCTCATGAGCCGCATGAAAGTGCTCGGTGCATTGGTTAGCCCAAAATGCATGACTAACCACTCATATAGTCCTTCCTTTGTCTTGAAGGCAGTCTTCCATTCATCTCCTTCTCTGATCTGAATTTGGTGATATCCACTCTTCAGATCTATCTTTGAGAAATACACAGCTCCACTCAAACAATCCATAATATCATTCATTTGTGGCAATGGAAACCTGTACTTGATTGTGATCTTGTTTATTACTCTAGAATCTGTACACATCCTCCACTCTCAATTCTTCTTTGGTGCTAATACCGCTGGTACATCATAGGGACTCAGAGTCTCTCGAATCAACCCCTTCTGCAATAACTCATGTACTTGTTTATTTAACTCTTCACTCTCTGCTGGTGTCATTCTGTGTGCTATCTTATTTGGCAAACTGGCTCGTGGAATCAAATCTATTTGATGACTAATCTTCCTTATCGATGGTAATCCATCAGGTACATTATCAGATACAGTCTTTTGAAACTCATTCAACAAATCTGCAACCTCTACAGTTACATCCTTTACTTGTTCTTTACCATCTTTTGGAATTAAAGCAAAACACACATGCTCATGCCTCATACCATCTAGGAATTTTCTTCTATCAACAAATGTTATTCTTGCATTACCACATACCTTTTCTTCGGTATCCTTCAATGGCTTTAACTTATGTCCCACTCCATCCTTTGTCAGGGAATAGGTATTCACACGGCCATTGTGTACATCACATCTATCAAACTGCCATGGTCTACCTAACAACATATGACATACATCCATAGAGATGATATCACATAGTACCTCATCTTGGTACCCGCCGATCTTGAACTTTACTAGGCACTATTCACTGACCATGACCTTGTGGTCATCCTACACCCAGGCAATCCAACATGGATGTGGGTGTTTCTATCTCTTGAGCTTCAACTTTGTCACAATCTCTTCTAAAACCAAATTTTCAGTGCTTCCACTATCGATAATCACATCACAGCATTTACCCTCACACTTGCATCTAGTGTGAAATAGGCTCCTCCTTTGTTCAGGTTCATTCTCACCACTCAGCAAGACTCTTCTATTAATTAGCGTTTCTCCTTTTTTAGCATCTTCAGAATTTGATGATCTAGCATCTTCATCTACATGTGCAACACTGGCCTGGCCTTCATTTCTTCTATATGTTCTACCTTGGCACTGAGAAAATTTAAATGCCCTATGACCTTCTTCTGCATAGTGAAAACATGTTCCACGGAAGCCTCCTCTTCTAGATCCTTGTCCTCTTTCTCTTCCTCTTCCTCTCTGATCTCTATTATTCTGATCTTGGAAATGATTTGAATTATTTCCTCTCTGATTCTGACTGCTACTAGCCTCATCCTTCTTTTTTGGATCTTCATTTTGGCCACCATATGACCATCCACCAGATCTTCCACCACGACCTCTTCCATTTTGTCTTCTCTCAAACTTCTTATTTATCTTTTCATCTACTTTTAGGGCAAACTGGTATGCCTCCTCAATACTATTCATTCAAACCAGATTCAGCTCCTCCTAAATGCTTGGCCTCAACCCATTAAGGTATCGGGCAACTTTCTCCTTATCAGCTTTTGCATTGCCTGTTATAATGAGGAGTCGATAGAACTCCTCTGTATATTCCTGAATAGATCTTCCTGCTTGCTTCAAACTTTGTATTTTATTTAGTAGGTCAAGCTCATAATCAACATGGATGCACTATCACTTTAATTTATCCACCATCTAATCCCATCTTGTGATTTTATCTTTCCCTCTTCTATTTCGCTCCAATTGAATATATTGCCACCAGATCTTCGCATGACCTTTCAGTCTGGCCTTCGCAAATTTGACCCTATCAGGATCCTCAACATCTTCATACTCAAAATATTCTCCACATTCATTGATCCAATCAATCAATTCCTCTGGGTGAAAATTTCCAGAAAATGTAGGAACCTCAATCTTAGGCCTTTTCCCAATCTTGGAAATCGCCCGAAAAAGTCTTTCTTCCTCCTAGTTCACAATTTTGGCATCTCTTTTTTGATATTCTTCTTTTGCTTCATCCTCGCTTTCATCTCTAACATTAAGATTCATTCTTCTGTGAATCTCTTCTTGCAATGCTCGCACTTATCTCTACAGCTCTCTAACCTCAGGTGTCACAGCACCAGCTTTTCCGCCACGTTCTCTTTATGGACACATTTTCGCGATGTGCACTGAAACTCAAACTACGGTCCTGGTGCAAACTGCCTCACAGTCGATGATCTATTTACACACTCAAGAACTCCTACTTTGATACCACTTGATGAAGGGTACTCCCCTTAATACCACAAACACATAACAGAAACAAAGAAATACAACAACAATATGCAAGAATAGAAAATTGGCTTCTTATTATCTCCACAAGTGTGGAATTACAAACTTTCAAAATTACAATATGCAAAGCCACATGGACATTCCCTTACAATATTCTATAGGACAAAGCTTCGAATCAATACCCAGATCTACTACCCAGAACTACCCTAGACAACACTATGGGTCTTCTTTATATAGGCAATTTCCACCGCCCGAGAAGGTTCTAGAAATTTATTCTTTAAGGCCAACCAAACTTAGAATTATTTTATTTTATAATTTATTACATCAAAGTCGGCTGAAAATGAGTTTTGAAAACCAAACAGAAATTTTGAAGAAAAATTATTTTCTGCCATTTCAGGTGACCCAACTTCCGAAGACCATAAGTCATCACTCATTGACCCGATTGGCTATTATAACTCCATTCTCAAAATGCCACGAAGCGCTCTACAAGCTTGACCGGCGCAACGTGCCTGTCACCCAAATTTTCAACCTCATTCGAGGCCTCTAAAGCATTCAAAACTGAGTTCAAAGTTTTTGTACCCTACTGTCAATAACAAAAATCTTTAATATCTTCAAAACTAGACCTAATCTAGCCATGAAACTTTACTGGCAGGCTGACATGACTGAGATGAACCTCCACATGTAAAATTAGAACATTCTAAGATCGCAAGACCAACTTCCTAAAAATAGAAAGTTTCCATAGATAGCGGCTCTGCACAAGATAGCCCTTATTGAATACAAAAACAAAAATATTTTTGGGTGATGCAAGATTGCTCTTACACCCAGGATGCTCCTGCATCAGACATCTGGGGTAATTTGAGAAGTGACCCTGTCAAGACTCAGGTGTGCAGAGGAAAACCAAGACAGTTAACCTCCTCCTTTGTTAGCCATGATGAATCTTCAACAGGTCATCCTTTCCATTTGACCAAATACTCTTCATATGTCTTGTTCCTTGTGCTTCTGCCAACACGACTATCTAGTATGTCTTCAATTTCTTTGATATCTGAACTAGTTGCTAGAATACTCCACTGTGCTGTTGCAACCTCATCTTCAACACCTCCTTCATGATACTCTGTGAAATCTAAAATGTTAAACACTGGTGAAATATTCATCTCAGTAGGCAATTCTACCTCATATACATTTCCTAAATCATGCTTCTTCAGTATCTTACATGGCCCAAACTTCTTCATTTTCAACTTGTTATATGTACTAACCAGAAATCGCTCCTTTCACAAATGAACCATAAATTTATCTCGAACCTGAAATTCCGTATGCCTCCTTTTCTCATCTGCCTTAGCTTTATACTATGCATTCATCTTGGTAATATGCTTCCTCACCTCCTTATGGATGTTCTTCAAGTGTTCTGCAAAATCCTCAGCTTCAGCACTACTTATTTCTCCTTTATCTATCTTTCTCAATTCAGATCCATTTCTTGGACTACTTCCATATACAATCTGGAATAGTGATTTACTAGTGCTCCTGTTGACAAAATTATTGTATGTAAATTCTGCCTGTGGTAAAATCAAATCCCATCCTGTTGGCTTGTCTCTAACCAAACAACTCAGCAAATTTTCCAAACTTCTATTCATCACCTCTGTTTGTCCATCAGTTTGTGGATGATGTGATGAACTGAACTTCAAATTTGTCTTCAACTTCTTCCACAATGTCCGCTAGAAATATCCAACAAACTTAGTATCTCGATCTGAAACTATGGTCTTTGCCAAACCATGTAGTCTCACCACTTCTTTAAAAAATAATTATGCTACATGAATAACATCAGTAGTCTTCTTGCAGGAAATGAAATGTGTCATCTTCAAAAATCTGTCAACTACTACAAAAATTGAATCATGTCCCCACTGAGTCCTCGATAAACCAAGAACAAAGTCCATACTAATGTCCTCCCAAGGCTTCTCTTGTACAAGTAATGGCTGATATAACCCTGTATTCTGCTTCAATCCTTTCACCATCTGACATACTCTACAACTCTGTACAAAATTTTTGACATCTTGTTGCAAATGTGGCCAATAATAATTTTCACTAACCAAAGCAAGGGTTTTATCTCGACCAAAATGTCCAGCCAATCCTCCGCTATGCTTCTCTTTGATGAGATTCTCCCTCATAGAACTTTGTGGAATGCATAATTGACTCCCTCTGAATAGCTTATCATCCTGAATGATGAAATCCAACCATTTCATCCTGTCTAAAGTAACAGGTTCTGTACAAGCTTTCCAAGCTTCACCAAAATCAAGATCCTCTGGATACAAATTCTTGATTTCCTTGAACCCAACCACTTCAATCTGCATTTCTGTCAACAATAGTTGCCTTCTACTAAGAGCATCCGCAACCCTATTAGACTTTCCACTCCTGTGTTTCAAAAAACATGTATAACACTGCAAAAACTCAACCCATTTCAAATACCTCTGATTCAACTTTTCTTGACTATTCAAATATTGCAAAGCTTGACGATCAGTATACAAAACAAACTCCTTAGGAAGTAGATAGTGCCTCCACTTTTTTAATGCTTGAACTATAGCATAAAATTCCTGATCATAAACAGAATATTTTCTCTTGGCATCATTTAACTTCTCACTGAAATAAGCAATAGGTTTACCTTCTTGACTCATAACAACTCCTATTGCAGTACCACTAGCATCACAGTCTACTTGAAACACCTTATTAAAATTTGGAAGTGCTAAAATAGGTTGTTCTGTAATATTTTGTTTCAACAATTGAAAACTATTTTCTACCCCATTAGTCCACTTAAACTCTTTTCTATCCCCTCTCATTGTTTCAGTCAAGGGACCACAAATACTGCTAAAATTTTTGATAAATTTTCTGTAAAAGCTAGCCAAACCATGAAAATATCTTACCTCAGTAGCACTCCTTGGAGTAGGCTATTCAAAGATAGTCTTTACCTTCTTTGGGTCTATTTTTAGACCTTCTGCTGAAACTACAAATCCCAAATATACTAACTCTTTCTTCACAAAACTACACTTCTTCAAGTTAATCAATAATTTCTCATCTCTTAGCTTCTCAAACACCATATGAATATGCATCATATGCTCCTCCATTGTCTTGCTAAAGATCAAAATATCATCTAGGTAAATAATGACAAACTTACCCAGAAATTCCTTCAAAACCTTGTTCATGAGCCGCATGAAAGTGTTCGGTGCATTGGTTAGCCCAAAAGGCATGACTAACCACTCATACAGTCCTTCCTTTTTCTTGAAGGTAGTCTTCCATTCATCTCTTTCTCTAATCTAAATCTGGTGATATCCACTCTTCAGATCTATCTTTGAAAAATACACAGCTTCATTCAAACAATCCATAATATCATTCATTCGTGGCAATGGAAACTTGTACTTGATTGTGATCTTGTTTATTGCTCTAGAATCTGTACACATCCTCCACTCTCCATTCTTCTTTGGTGCTTATACCGCTGGTCCAGCACAGGGACTCAGACTCTCTCGAATCAACCCCTTTTGCAATAAATCATGTACTTGTCTCTTCAACTCTTCACTCTCTGCTGGTGTCATTCTGTGTGCTACCTTTTTTGGCAAACTGGCTCCTAGAATCAAATCCATATGATGACTGATCTTCCTTATCAGTGATAATCCATCAGGTAGATTATCAGATACAATATCCTGACACTCATTCAACAAATCTGCAACCTCTACAGTTACATCATCTACTTCTTCTTTTTCAGCTTTTGGAATTAAAGCAAAACACACTTGCTCATGCCTCATACCATCTAGAAATTTTTTTCCATCAACAAATGTTATTCTTACATTACCACATACCTTTTCTTCGGTCTCCTTCAATGGCTTTAACTTATGTCACACTCCATCCTTTGTCAGGGAATAGGTATTCGTACAGCCATCATGTACAACACATGTGTCAAACTGCCACGGTCTACCCAACATATGACATGTATCCATAGAGATGATATCACATAGTACCTTATCTTGGTACCCGCCGATCTTGAACTTTACTAGGCACTATTCACTGACCATGATCTTGTTGTCATCCTGCACCCAGGCAATCTGATATGGATGTGGGTGTTTCTGTCTCTTGAGCTTCAACTTTGTCATCATCTCTTCTGACACCAAATTGTCAATGCTTCCACTATTGATAATCATATCACAACATTTACCCTCACACTTGCATCTAGTGCGAAACAGGCTCCTTCTTTGTTTAGGTTCATTCTCACCACTCAGCAAGACTCTTCTGTTAATTAGCATTTCTCCTCTTTCAACATCTTCAGAATTTGATGATCTAGCATCTTCATCTACATGTGCAACTCTAGCCTAGCCTTCATTTCTCCTGTCTATTCTACCTTGGCGCTGACGACATTCAAATTCCCTATGACCTTCTTCTCCACAGTGAAAATATGTTCCACAGAAGCCTCCTCTTCCAGATCCTTGTCCTCTTCCTATTCCTCTCTGATCTTTATTATTCTGATCTTGGAAATGATTTGAATTATTTTCTCTCTGATTCTGATTGCTACTAGGCTCATCCTTCTTTTTTGGATCTTCATTTCAGCCATCATATGACCATCCACCAGATCTTCCACCATGACCTCTTCCATTTTTTCTGCTCTCAAACTTCTTATTTAGCTTTTCCTCTACTTTTAGGGAAAACTGGTATGCCTCCTCAATACTACTCATTCAAACCGGATTCAGCTCCTCCTGAATGCTTGGCCTCAACCCATTAAGGTATCAGGCAACTTTCTCCTTATCAGCTTTTGCATGGCCTATTCTAATGAGGAGTCGATAGAACTCCTCTGTATACTCCTGAACAGATCTTCCTGCTTGCTTCAAACTTTATATTTTCTTTAGTAGGTCAAGCTCATAATCAACAGGGATGAACTATCGCTTTAATTTATCCACCATCCGATCTCATCTTGTGATTTTATCTTTCCCTCTTCTATTTCCCTCCAATTGAATATATTGCCACCAGATCTTCGAATTACCTTTTAGTCTGGCCTTCGCAAATTTGACCCTATCAGGATCCTCAACATCTTCATACTCAAAATATTCTTCACATTAATTGATCCAGTTGATCAATTCGTCTGGGTTAAAATTTTTAGAAAATGTAGGAACCTCAATCTTAGGCCTTTTCCCAATCTTAGAAATCACCCGAAAAAGTCTTTCTTCTTCCTGGTTCACAATTTCGGCATCTCCTTTTTGATATTCTTCTTTAGCTTCATCCTCGCTTTCATCTCTGACATTAAGATTCATTCTTATGCAAATCTCTTCTTGCAATGCTCGCACTTGTCTCTACAGCTCTCTAACCTCAGGTGTCACAGCACCAGCTCTTCCACCACGTTCTCTTCATGGAGGCATTTTCACGATGTGCGCTAAAACCCAAACCATGGTCATGATGCAAATTATCTCACAGTTGACAATCTATTTACACACTCAAGAACTCCTGCTCTGATACCACTTGATGAAAGGTACTCCCCTTAATACCACAAACACATAACAGAAACAGAGAAACACAACAACAATATGCAAGAACAAAAAATTGGCTTCTTATTATCTCCACAAGTGTGGAATTACAAACTTTTAGAATTACAATATGCAAAGCCACATGGGCATTCCCTTACAATATTTTGTAGGACAAAGCTTTGAATCAATACCCAGATCTACTACCCAGAACTATCCTAGACAACACTACGGGCCTTCTTTATATAGGCAATTTCCATTGCCCGAGAAGGTTCTAGAAATTTAGCCTTTAGGGCCGACCAAACATAGAATTATTTTATTTTACAATTTATTACATCAAAGTCGGCTCAAAATGAGTTTTGAAACCCAAATAGAAATTTTGAAGAAAAATTATTTTCTGCCATTTCAGGTGACCCAACTTCTGAAGACCATAAGTCATCGCCCGTTGACCCGATCGGTTATTATAACCCCATTTTGGAAACACCACGAAGCTCTCTATAGGCTTGATTGGTGCAAAGCACCCGTCACCCAAATTTTTAACCTCATTCGAGGCATCTAAAGCCTTCAAAACTGAGTTCAAAGTTTCTGTACCCTGCTGCCAATAATGAAAATCTTCAATATCTTCAAAACTAGACTTGATCTACCCATGAAACTTTACTGGCAGGCTGATATGACTAAGATGAACCTTCACATGTAAAATTAGAACATTCTGAGATCGCAAGACTAACTTCCTTAAAATAGCAAGTTTCCATAGATAGCGGCTCTGCACAAGATAGCCCTTATTAAATACAAAAATAGAAATATTTTTGGGTGATGCAAGATTGCTCTTACACCCAGGATGCTCCTGCATCAAAAATACATGAAATTGAAAAATTTAACTAATGAATTATATTTTTCTTCTCATCTTAATCGGCCAAATTTATATGAGATTCTAAAGAAGGCTTCACTCTTAATCAGACAAATCTTCCTTGTACCACACAAAAAAATTGTGATAACTATGTCTACTCCAACTTTAATTGTTTAAGAATTCATCATATCAGATAAAGTATGTTTAAGAATTGTTGGGACTAGTCCTTTGGCATGTATTAAATAGAATACAATTTTCAACATATTATTATCACTCTATTTCTTTGTTGTAAACATGCCATTGGTTTAGTTTTGTAAAAAAATATTGTGTTAGATGCATTTAAAATTATCTTCATTGTCTTCTAATTGTCTAAATGCTTCTTTATTTGTCAACCAATTAATACATGCTACTATATAAAGAAGACAATCAGAAGACAATGAAGATTTGTCTGACAAAAATGAGTACACTAAACTGAACCAATGACATGTTTATGAAAATTATCATAACTCGCAAGAAAAATTAAAACAATGGCATGTTTATAACTCATTAAGAGTGAGGAATAGCTTGTGCAAAGGTGAAAGTAGTTTTGATCATTTTGGTCGCGATTGTTCCTCTACACAGTCAGGAAATGTAACTATCTAATGATTATATATAATGTTGAATGGATTAAATGCTTTATTCTTGGTAGAAGTGAATGGAAGGAATAGTGTTGGTGTTACGTTTCATTTATTATGTAATTCAATGGTTTCCAAGATGTGTTGAGGAGTTTTCTCCTTGTTTAATGTTAACTATTCCTGCACAATCCACTCATACAACAATGAAATGCTATGTGTAAGGGATGGTTAATAGTGTTCCTTGAGGGAAGGGGGATTTTCAAAGACTTTTTATCATTGTATTGTGTATTTCCAATATTTTTGGATGTAGGGAAGACTAGGAGAATGAAGGATCACTCACTAATTGCATGATAACCCCACCAAGCATTCTTTCCTTTAATTTTCCACCATATCTCAAAGTATGATCATTATTCTTTACTTTCTTCTATATGCTATTCTTTCTATGGTTTTTTTATCTCAGAAATATATCAAAAACATTGCAGATGTGCATATAAAAGTAAAATATTATCCTTCAATTGTTCCACATTGAAGCATTTCCTCTTTGGAGTATTCTCTTCGTTTGTACAATATCTGTCAAAAATGGTTCCCATATTTCTTCAAGATCTATTTTAATCTTTATTTTGCAATTTTGATTAGATTTGACCTATAGTTGATTTCATTAGTATTTTATAACATATACTCCTAATGTGAAATGTGGAGAGAAAGAAAGAGACACACTAGGTATGAATTACACAATATACCCATCATCACTTAGCACTTAAATAATAAATTACGGACAGGGAACAACCCCCTAACCTTTGGATGTTTGTTTCATGTTGGCCTCTTATTATATGCAAAGGTAGGCCTGTCTTAATTAGGCTAACAACCATAGTGTAGGGGCCATAAATTATGGAACCCAAAATAGTGGACACTTGTATTAAATTAGGTTTAGTATACTACAAGAGAATGGAAACCATGCAATAGTGCCTCATGGGGATGGAAGAAACCCTTCACCAAGAAGATGGTTGTGTCTACAATATTTACTAGAGGCAAAGAACATAATTTGGTTCCAGCAATTACTCCTAGAAGATAATGGCACCCACAAAACACTTGGAAAAGATAGCACTCACTATATCTTTTATCACTCTTTTAAAGCTGGGACAATAAATCTCAAAGATTGATCAACGAATTCTTGAACACAAAGAACCATTGACAGATATGATTCATGTGTACAATAGCCAACAACCAATTGTTCAAATCATGGTGTCCAATAATTATGTTAGAAAAAGCATCTACAAATCCCTTACACAACCATAATAGATTCAAACCATGAACTATAAGAACCTAACAATGGGACTAACAAAGATACAGCCTAAAAAAATCTTGATCATATTCCACCCTATTGTAAGACCCAAGAAGTAACTTTATCTTAAAGCTACACATTCCTCTAGATGAAGCTCAAAGGTTAGGTAGCTAAAGCATAGCAATACTTGAATAAATATAGGAATACTTTGATGTACAATCATTTGCTAGCTTGGTTTGTGGGTTTTCCAGATAATATTTTCCCTTTAACCACATTTATAGTTTGAGAAAATCAGAAGAAAATGTTTTAGATTTATATTATCCTATTGAACTAACACACTGCCATCAAAATGCATAATCATTGGTCATCTCAAGAAAATTCCTATTGATTAGTAGGATATCCTTATAAAAATTTGATGCATGGATTTCTTGTGAATTATTGACTGCTATGTATCTTGCAACTATGGAAGGAATAGTGTTGGTGTTAGGTATCATTTATTATTGAATTCAATGGTTTCCAAGATGTGTTGAGGAATTTGCTCCTTGTTTAATGTTAACTGTTCCTACACAATCCACTCATAAAACAGTGAAATGCTATGTGGAAGGGATGGTTGATAGTGTTCCTTGAGGGAAGGGGGATTTTAAAAGACTTGTTATCATTGTATTGTATATTTTCAATATGTTTGGATGCAGGGCAGACTAGGAGAATGAAGGATCACTCACTGATTGCATGATAACCCGATTTTGAAGGGTCACTGGTTCAGGGGACAGTCAAGGTCCAAATGATTGCACCATTGGAGGACCCTATTTCTTTGTAGTAATTTCTATTCAAATTGGATGCATGGATTTCTTGTAAATTATTAGCTGCTATGTATCTTGCAACTGCATCCGTAAATCTCCATATACTTCTCTAGGGTTGTAAGCACTTAGGGATCAAAATACAGAGACTAAATCAAAATCATTCTTTATCCTATTTCCTTTTTAAAAAGTCTCAACTATCAATGATACAATATACATTTGATGCCCTAAGCTATCAAATATACAAATGGCACCAACCTAGAAGCTCACCAGAAGAATGAAGGATCACTCACTGATTGCATGATAACCTAGTTTTGAAGGGTCACTGGTTGAGGGGATAGTCAAGGTCTGAATGATTGGGCCATTGGAGGACCCTAGTTCTTTGTATTAATTTCTATTCAAATTGGATGCATGGATTTATTGTGAATTATCAGCTACTATGTATCCTGCAACTACATCTGTAAATCGGCATATACTTCTCTAGGGTTGTAAGCCACTTACGGATCAAAATAGAGAAACTAAATAAAAATCAATCTTTGTCCTATTTCCTTTTAACAAAGTATCAACTATCAATGATACAATACATTTGATGCCCTAAGCTATTAATACAAATGGTGCCTAGCTAGAAGCTCATGGGCTATCCATTTGATAACCACAGTCAACATTTCAAAAAAATGGATATACTTGAGTAGAAGCACCAATAACATCAAATAATGGAGTTAAAGCATGGGCTAGGGCACAACACCAATAGAATGTGGTCATTTTAGTGAAAGCAATTTACAATAGTGTCATTAAACATATATGCCAGTAATATCAACAAATGTGAATCCAAACGTTTGAATACAGTGAATCAATATCCTTGAGCACAAGCACCAATAACATCAAATAATAGAGATAAAGCACTAGCTATGGCATGACACCAATAGAATGTGGTCATTTCATAGAGCATTCATGATCAAATAAAATGAAATACATTCGAATATGATGCTAGAGGCTTGAAAGATGAAGAAATCACATACCTTCTCCCACGCTCAGCTTTTGCTCCTTTTCTCCTACTCTCTCTATCCAATTGAAATTAAAATGATGAGGTCGTTTCACTTTTTTTGTTTTAATCTATACCCTAAATCTGTCGGAATTCTGATGGTCAATTAGACACCCATTGGAATATCGACATCATCAAGGCCTATTACAAAAAAAAACACCAAATTCATAATAAAAAGTTACCCATCAGAAACTTCTATCAAAATTTGGCCCCAAATGTAGTAGTGATCCTATATCCAAGATTGCATCATGTAATGTTTCATATTGGATGAGTTACAAATGTTTTGGTAAAGAGTAGTTACTAGACTATGATAGTGGAAGTTGACAAAGTGAGTCTCGATGTTTCTTGTATATCTTACAGAGGGCATGGATTTAGCATATCCTAGCTTAAGGGATGACAAACAAGGTACTGAAGAATGTTCATTGGTCAATGCAACTCATGGAATTTAGGATGATGTTAGTTGTAGCATGTAATCTAGAGAAGACTTATTTGGGAGCCGACTTCAGAGATGTAGCACGCATTTTGGATGGGGAATGTAAATTAAGAATGTCGGTCCTTAATTGTTGTAATGTAATCATTGTATACTTTTTTTTGATACCATGTATGTCTTAGAAAAGGTTTATGTAATTGTTTGTATATTAGGTAAGCCTAATTAGCCAACCTGATCTTGTAAAATGTAATAGGATATATATGTAAGATCTTTTCTTTAGAAAATATATGGATGAGATGAATGTGATGTGAAAGAGAATTGTGAAAAATGTGAGATTCTACTTGCTAGATGTAGAGCATTGAATTGTATGTACTTCCTTGGAACTGATAAAGCAAAGAGAGTTGCTGTCAGATAGTTCACAAGGATTGTGTATTTCCTCATATGCACTTGTGTTACAAATAGTGTATTCTGAAGGTGCACTTAACTTTCTTTGGGTAGTGAGCCTAGGCAGTGAACCTTTCCTCTTTTCTTGAATCCTAATAGGGTATGTCCTCTAACAAGAACTTTGTACTGTAATGCTTTAATCAACTCCTTGTTAGAAAGTAAAGTCCACCAAGATAACTAAGAGGGGGGGTGAATCAGTTATCATATAATTATAAATTTTATAAACTTCAACAAAATTTAACCATGTAAGAAATATAATTACCAACCATAGAATGATATTCATACATAATAACACAAGATATGTTGACTAGGGAACCTCTTGATCAAAGAGTAAACCCCAGTGGGAATGATGCCCACAAAAGATGCACTAATATGAATATTCCTTATGAAAGGATAGACTCTGTTAGGAGTCTTATGAAATACATTCATTACATATGAATCCCTATTAGGATATTTTGAATCCCTGCTAAAAGATTCTAACCTTGTTAGGAGTTATGGAAGACAGAAAGACCCACTGCCCAAACAACTTCAATGGCAAGATCTCTGAATACACTATCCAACTGACCTTAATATTATTCAACAAAATAATATCAAATATGTTACCTCCTTTCTCACTGTGCCAAACTACACTCACTGCTACACCAGATCTCAATTTCAGATCTCTGTACTTCGCATGTCTTCCTTCACAATTTCACTTTCACAACTCCATTAGCTCTTTTCTTCACTACATGCATACATTCGCATTCAACCATAATCAACCATATATAACAAGGAAAATAATTCCTTCTTTTATACCACACTCAAGTAATTACAATTGAGTTGACACACAATTACAAAATAAAAGTTTCGACAGGCTACATCAAAATTACACAAAACTGTTGGCTTCCAAATACAATAATTCTCCACTTGTGTGGCCTCAAAGTTTGAACTTTCATCCACATCACTATCAATGTGTCTCCAACTTCTCTTTAACTATGTAAAGCTATATTCCATCCTGATTATGAGATATCATCCGATTTCCACAAACCGCTACTCAAGAACACTGCCTGAATACTGCTTCCACCAAAATGCTCATAACTTCCATGAATAAATAAATTACTATTTGCAGTCTTAACCATAAACATATGACATATCAAGGAGTATATCCTCAACATCATATAGCTCCAACTATAATATAACATGTGCGCTAATCCAAACATTATTTTCTTCTCTGCAAGTCTCCAAAAGGTCACTATGTTGACATCAATGACAATCATAGTCATGAATGCAACAACAATTGCTATAGAATGACTGCCAAACATTCAAGATTCATTCCTAACAATCTCCCCCATTGGCATTGATGGCAACATAGATGAAAAACATCCAATGTTCCAAAAATCCAATACTGCAACACTGCTGCTTTGACAAATATTTTTGAATCCTCTTCATCAATTAAATCTTGCTTCGTTTTCCTATTCAGTTCTCTCCAACAAATGGTACAAATGGTTTTTCATGTACACTTCTCCCCCATTGACATCAATGATAGAAATTTCATCATTATGTTAACAACAAATCCAATGTTAAAAGACACTATTTAGAAAATACATTCACAAGAGTCCTCATGACTCAACTCAGATACACATACTCCCCCATAGAGGAAGTACCAACATCCAGTCCAAAAGAAAGATTAAGCTTATATATCACTGGATGGATGCAACCAACTACATCATTACACAAAAGTAGGCTGGGGCATAACTCCAAGCATACCTCTCAGATACTCATATGTATCCTTAGGCAAAGGCTTTGTAAATATGTCTGCTATCTATTCTTTTGTGCTTATGTACTCCAGTCTGACTTCTTTCTCAGCAACTTTCTGTCTTACCACATGATACTTGATCTCTATATTCTTTGTCTTAGAATGTAATATAGGGTTCTTAGACATACTAAATGTGCTGGTGTTGTCACAATGTATGACAACAAACTCAAAAAACTTAATTCCAATATCCTTCAGCATTTGCTTCATCCAAATTATCTAGTTACGATTGTTTGCTACTACTACATACTCTACTTCTATTGTGCTCTATGAGATACAATTCTTCTTCTTGTTACGATTGTTTGCTGCTACTACATACTCTGCTTCTATTGTGCTCTGTGAGATACAATTCTTCTTCTTGCTCAACCAAGAAACCAATCTTCCTCCAAGGAAAAAGGTTCCACCACTAGTGATTTTCTTATCATCAACACTACCTCTCCAATCAACATCTGTATATGCACATAGGGTAAAATCATCAGATTTTTCATACGACAATCCATAGTGCATTGTTCCTCTTAAATATCTCAGTATCCTCTTTACTGCTGCATAATGTGATTCTCTAGGTTTAGCTTGAAATCTTGCTACAATTGCAACTGAATGTGCTATATCAGGTCTTGTACATGTCAAGTACTATAATCCTCCAATCATAGACTTGTATTTCTTTTGTTCCACTACCGGTGTCTCATCTGTGCTAGATAGTTTATGTCCTATAACCATAGGTGTTCCAACTGGTTTATAGTTCTCCATTCCAAATATTTTCAACAATTCATTCAAGTACTTTGTCTGACTTACCAAAATACCATCATTATTCTATGTTATCTATAATCCCAAAATGTATTTCATCTCACCAATCATACTCATTTCAAATTTTTTCTTCATTTCATTAGCAAATTTGTCACTAGCCTCATCTTCTCCTCAAAAAATAATGTCATCAATGAAAATAACTACAACTAACAATCCATTTTCAATTATTTTGTGTACAGATTGCAATCAGTTGTTCCTTTTGTAAATCCCAATTTTAACAAATACTTATCCAGTCTTGCATACCAAGTTTTGGGTGCTTTCTTTAGTCCATATAATGCTTTCATTAGTTTACATACCATGTCTCCTTCTTGAGTCAAAGGAAAACCTTTAGGCTACTCAATGTAGACTTCTTCTTCCAATTCACCATTTAGAAATGTGGACTTCACATCCATCTGATATACTTTGAATTTCTTAAAAGCTGCATAGGCCAAAAACATTCTTACCGCTTCAATTCTTGCTATAGGTGCAAAATTTTCTTCATAGTCAATTCCTTCTTACTGTGAGTATGCCTTACATACCAATCTTGCTTTGTTTCTTACTACTTCTCGTTGTTCATTCATCTTGTTTCTAAATACCCATTTAGTTCCAATCACATTCTTGTCTTTAGGTCTAGGGACCAATTCCCATGTCTTGTTCTTTTCAATCTGATCTAATTCTTCTCTCATAGCTTTAATCGAATGTTCATCCTCACAAGCTTCACTAGTAGATTTAGGTTCAATTTGAGAAATCAAACATAAATATACCTTATTTTGAGTCAAAACTCCTCTATCCAAACTTCTAATAACTTGTTCAATAGGATGATGTCTTGATAAATACCTGTTCGCTGTCATAGTCTCAGATCTTGCTTCAGCTGTAGATTCTTCTCTAGATTCCTCTCTAATTTCTTCAGCATGACTCTCATTCAACAATTCACTATCAGTCTCATAGAATAACTTAGTAGTTTTAGTGTTAGGCTTAGGATGAGCTTCTCCATCAGATTCATAATCAAGCATTCTTTCCTAAATTTTGACCTTTTCATCAACTTTAACATTTTCACTCTCAACAATAGTTTTAGTTCTCTTATTGTAACATCTATATGCTTTTCTCTTTATAGAATATCCAAGAAAAATACCTTCATCACTTCTAGGATCAAACTTTCCAATATCATCATCTTTCTTTATATAACAATTGCTTCCAAAAATTCTAAAATACTTAACTGAGGGTGCATGTCCAAACCATAATTCATAGGGTGTCTTGTCTATGTTTGCTCTGATTTGTACTCTATTCATTGTATATACTATTGTATTCATTGTTTCTCTCTAGAATATGTTCACCAAATCATTCTCAAATAACATAGCTCTTGCTACTTCAGTCACTAATATGTTTCTTCTTTCTGCAATATAATTTTGTTCAGGTGTTCTAGGGGCTGAAAACTGTCTCTTAATACCATTCACTTCACAAAAGGTGTTAAACTCTCTAGAAGTAAATTCACCACCTCTATCAAATCTCAAACATTTAATCTTCATTCCAGATTCATTCTCAACTTTATTCTTAATGATCTTAAACTTATCAAATGCTTCAATTTTTTCTTTAAGAAATGCAATCCACATCATTCTTGTAAAATCATCAACAAGAATCATAAAATACCTTTCTCCATAGAATCCTCTAGTCCTGGTAGGACCGCTCAAGTCTGTATGAACAATCTCCAACTTCTCTGCAAATGTGAACTTCTTACTAGGAAATGAGCTTCTCTATTTAGCCATCACACATTCTTTGCAAATCATGTTAGTAGGCTTCATAATTTTAGGCAAATCCCTTACTACAAGTGTAGTACTTACTTTCACAATGTTATCAAAGTTTATATGACAAAACCTTCTATGCCATAACCAACTGTCATCAATATTAGTAATCAAACATGTCATCTCAGTAAGATTCAAATGAAATGCATTACCTCTGGTTCTAGATCCAGTTCCAATCAGATTTCCATCTTTATCCTTTATCACACAAGTTTTCTCAGTAAACCAAACTTGATATCCCTTATCAACTAACTATCCAACACTCAAAATATTAGTTTCAATCCATCCATAAAGTAAACATCATCATTATTAGTCTTTCCATCAAGAGTAATAGTTCCTATACCTTTAATCAAACAAGGTACATTCTTTCCAACTCTCACAAGTCCTCCATCATTATTGTTAAACTTTATGAACTTTTTCATGTCTTCAGTCATATGATGTGAACAACCACTATCTATAATCCAATAACCTTTCTTTTCAACTTGGGAAACTAAGGCTTTTCCTTCCTTAACATCAATTTCAGGATTCTCTTCTTTAATTGCTACAAATCCTATGTCATCATTATTCTCAGTATCACTCTCACTCAGAGTTATTTCTATACTAGTTTCAAGGTCTTCATCATTAGCATAATAAAATTCCTTAGATCTTCTAGGCTTGAAATTATTTCTGTACTTTTTAACTCTCTTAGGACATTTATATGCAAAATGACCATATTCTTGACAAGTTCAACATTTAAAATTTTTCTTACCATCTGGTTCTCTTTTCACAAGCAAGGAAATACCTTCTTCAATCTTTTTGTCTTTTTCATTTCTAGATCTATTGTTGCCATCATAATCTCCACTCACACTAGTGCTTCTTGACAAAGTAGGGAAAACACTAAGAGCACTGAATGTTGTCTCCATTCTAGGTAAGTCTCCTGATAACCTCAGGTTCATTTTTGTTTTTTCCAATCTTCCAAGAAGAGTCTCTCTTGTAAAGTTCGTAGTACAAGGTATAACTTGTTTAATCATCTATGTTGTCTACTTAAATATAGCAGTCAATGTCTTTAGAATTTTTCATATCACTTCATTCTCTGTCTTTGTTCCTCCACAAGATTTTATCCCTACAACAATTTCTGACATTCTACCAATATAGCTTCTAACAGATTCATCTTCCATCATTCTTATATCTTCAAATGCACATATCCAATTATGTAGTCTAGCTTTCTTTGCATGTTCATCACCTTCAAAATTAGAGTTTAAAGCTTTCCAAATTTCATGAGATTTTGTTAAACATTTTACCTGACTATACTCATTTTCCAGAAGGGCTGTCAAAAGTGCTTCTCTTGCAAGTATGTTACACATGAATAGATCTCTCTCATTACTAGAACATGTTTCAAGATTTTCTTCTTCAATGATAGTCTTATCATTCTTTGTAATCAACCAATAACTTGGTCCTAAACACAGTACATGTGTCTTCATCTTCTCTTTCCAATTGTCAAAATTTACTCCATCAAACTTAGAGCTTTCTTTCCTAAAATTTGCCATGGATCTCCTTAAGCTGTTAAACTTTTCTTTCAAGGACCTGTTGCTTTGATACCAATTGTTAGAAAGTAAAGTCCACCAAGATAACTGAGAGGGGGGGGGGGTGAATCAGTTATCAGATAATTATAACTTTTATCAACTTCAAAAAAATTTAACCATGTAAGCAATATAATTACCAACCATAAAATGATATTCATACACAATAACACAAGATATGTTGACTAGGGAACCTCTTGATCAAAGAGTAAACCCCAGTGGGAATGATGCCCACAAAAGATGCACTAATATGAATATTCCTTGTGAAAGGATAGAATTTGTTAGGAGTCTTATGAAATACATTCAGTACATATGAATCCATGTTAGGAGATTTTGAATCCCTACTAAAAGATTCTAACCCTGTTAGGAGTTATGGAAGATAGAAGGACCCACTGCCCAAACAGCTTCAATGGCAAGATCACTGAACACACTATCCAACTGACCTTAAGATTATTCAATAGACTAATATCAAATATGTTACCTCATTTATCACTATGCCAAACCACACTGACTGCTACACCAGATCTCTATACTTCGCATGTCTTCCTTCACAATTTCACTTTCACAACTTCATTGGATCTTTTCTTCACTTCATGAATACATTTTCATTCAACCATAATCAACCATATATAAAAAGAAAAAAAATTCCTTCTTTTATACCACACTCAAGTAATTACAATTGAGTTGGCACACAATTACAAAATAAAAGTTTCCACACACTACATCAAAATTACACAAAACTGTCAGCTTCCAAATAAAATAATTTTTCTCTTGTATGAACTCAAAGTTTGTGCTATCATCTGTGTCACTATCAATGTGTCTCCAACTTCCCTTTAATTGTGAAAATCTAGATTCCATCCCGATTAGGAGATATCATCCAATTTCCACAAATTGCTACTCTGGAACACTACCTGAATACTGCTTCCACCAAAATGCTCATAACTTCCATGAATAAATGAATTACTATATGTTCTCTTAACCATAAACATATTACATATAAAGGAGTATATCCTCAACATCACATAGCTCCAACTACAATATAACACATGTGCTAATCCAAACACTATCTTCTTTTCTACAAGTCTCCAGAAGGTCACTATGTAAACATCAATGACAATCATAGTCATGAATGCAACAACAACTACTACAAAATGACTGCTAAACATTCAGCATTCATTCCTAACGCACCTAACAAGGCTAGATCTTCTAACAAGGATACTATACTCTCATTACATCATTTGTGGGTGCTAATTCCCACTGGGGTTTTTACCTTTAACATGGTTTCCCCGACACCAAAATATTATGTTGTTGTGTTGGCATTCATTGTGTTCATTAGATTTAATATTGCTTCTATTCAAAGTTTAAATTTTAATATTCTATCATACAACTAATTCACCCCCCCCCCCCACTCTTAGTTGTATTATGGACTATGATTACTAACACTTCTAAGATAACTCAGTAGGAATGAATTCCAAATTAATGACACTCAACGAATCCTATAGGAGACATTGCAAAAATTAGCTGAAGGAAAAATATTTGTACAACAAAGAGAAAATTTTGTTTTAGGAAAGTAAAATTCCCAAACGGTATGCTCTCGAGTGTCAATGCCAACTTTCCCTCCATTGTCGGAAGAAAAACATAGAGAGAAACCAACTTTCCAAGAAATGAAAGATCATCAAACATAAAAATTCAAGGTGAAGATGTATGACAAGATCTAAGTGAAAAAAAGAGATGGAACAAGTTTTTCTAGAAAAGTTCAAGTTCTTAGGTGAAAAGAAAATGTGTTATCGAGATTCAAATTTGAGGTATAATGAATTGAACGGTCAAGATTGATTAAAGGAAAATGTAATAGATGAGATTAAGAGGAAAATTTTGTCTATGTAAAAGATGATTTTGTATGGACAAAGAGTTGGAAAACTGAATAGTTGAAGGGTAACCGACTTTTATAGTGAAGAAGGAACAAAGAGATTCCAAGTGGTAAAGAAGGATTTGATGAAGTTTTGAAGCTAGTTGATAATGTAGGATTGAAGTGTAGATAAATGAGTGCATAAGTATCTAATTGAGAAAAGGTAGTTGCAAATCTATAGGTCAATTTTAATTACTATTTCTTACTAGCATTTATAAGAGAGGAATAACTTAACAGAGTAGAACTAATAGTCTTATTGTAAAATCCTTGAAAAAGGTGACATTCTAAAGAGTGTTTAAATCCCTCTAAGAAAACCACTCTAGACAAGATGAATATATTAATAGATCTAAGGTAAATCACTTAATCGGGTCACACCTAATAGTGTGTATTGTAATATTTTAGGAATAGTCCCAAGAGATAACTGAGAGGGGGGGTGAATTAGTTATCTATAAGTTTCAATTATTCATCCAATTAAGTATACTTAAACATAAAGCATAAACATAATGAAAGAACACTTTAACACAACAACAATATTTTGGTTACAGGGAAACCCAAATATGTAAAAAGCCCAGTGGGAACTGACACCCACTAATATTTTGCACTAGTGTATTGTGATCCTTGTTAGAAGATCCTTAACCCTATTAGGAGTTTCTTCACAATATATTTAGTATAGTAGACTTGGTCAAGGGTTAGACCCTGTTAGGAGTCTTTTACAATTAACCCTATTATGGGTGAGGACGCACTATCTGAGAGCACACTGCTCAAATGGGTGAAGGCTACAACCTTCTGAATAATAGATACACACTATATCTAGATCTTGGTGTGTTGCGCTTAGACCTGCTATCTGGATTAGTTCCAATGTATAGTACAAATAATTTACTTGGTCAGATAGACCTTCTTCTGATGGCTCAACACTTCGTACACTCTGCTCTCCTCTTACTGTCAACCATGAACTACACTATGGCAATAAAAAATGACTGTTTATAAATATCTTTCCTCTAAATGATATAATCAAGTCAGCCTATTAGAACCACCTTGAAATCATATTACCTAAAAAAATCCAATAATAATTCAGTCAGCTCTACTAAGAACGCAACACATTTTGGGATAGGTGTACAATAAGATAATTGTAGATGCATGCTACACACTGTCAGGTCTACCAAAACAACTGGATCTTTCTCCTCAAGATGAATTACTTCATGCACTATTAACCAAACATCACTAACTCTTCTCCAAGCTCTAATCCAAGGGCACATACTAAAATTATAGGCACAACTCCAGAACCAATATAATCTCTATCGACTCTTCTAAATAAACATAGGTAATTGCTACTAGTGAATAGCGACTGCATAACTTCACTTCTACTAATCATCAGACTCTACATCCATGAATGTAACATCACTAACATGTCTCCATCACATACCCAAACCCATAAGGCTCCGTGATAACTATATGGATAATCATACATAGAACATTGCTTGTTACTCTGTCAGGAACACTACTCACACAAGCTGCTATATAATTGTTTGTACTAATAGTTAACCCCTGTGTCTATGATATCATGTTGATAACATGTCCATGATACATATACTCAAAGATTACTACATAAGTCTTCCATGCATGCTACTTACCATATGTTGTCATCAATGACAAACATACAGTCAGCACTAGCTTGTTGGAAAATCTCCAACAATCTCTCCCTTTGGCATTGATGGAAACATATGGAATGAAAAACACCACCAACCCAAATGAACAATTCTTTTATAACATTCTCCATTTCCTCATCAAAACTCCCCCAAGGATGAATCCTCCATCTGCTGCAATATTCTTCAATATTCTCCATTTCCTCAACTAAACTGCTTTCACAACTAAATATTACTGCCCCTTTAGTATTGTTTTTCATAACTGAATATTACTCCCCTTTTAGTACTATTTTTCATAATGGTATACTACTCCCCCTTTGACATCAATGGTAAAGGGCACTAATCAGTTTAAGCACTGGTACTACTCCTAAAGTAGAGTAGTCAACCATCCATCAGTCCTTGAGGACTAATGCTCTTTCTTCTTTCTCCTAAGCAGAATTAGGAAAGGGAGTTACTCCCAACTTCTCCCTGAGATACTCAAAAGTATCCTTAGGCAAGGGCTTTGTGAATATGTCTACCAACTAGTCTTTAGTACTCGCATAGTCCAACTTGACTTCTTTCTTTGCCACTTTCTCTCTTAGGAAGTGATACTTGATCTCAATGTGCTTTGTCTTTGCATGCATCATAGGGTTCTTTGACATGTTAATAGTGCTAGTGTTATCATAGTGAATAACTATAGGATAATCAATCTGAATTCCAAAATCCTTTATCATTTTCTTGATCCAAACAATTATAGAAAAATTCAGGGCTACTGCAACATACTCTGCTTCTTCTATTGACTGAGAGATACAATTTTGTTTCTTTCTTGTCCAAGTGACAATTCTATCACCAAGAAACACTGGTCCACTTGATGTACTATTTCTATCATCAATGCATCCTTCCCAATCAACATCAGTATACACATGAAGCTCAACATTTTCTAAATTAGGATATCATAGACTATAATCTATAGTGCTTGCAAATATTTGAATATTCTCTTTACTTCCATGAGGTGACTTTGTTTAGGCTCTGATGCAAATCTTCCAACTATGCCAACTACATTGGAAATATCAGGTCTAGTTTGAGTAAGATATATGTGTTTACCAATCATAGACTTTTACAATGTTGCATCTATTGGTGGAGAATCATATTATTTTGTAAGCTTGCATCCATTAATCATAGGTGTCCCTACTGGCTTGCAATCATCCATATTGAATTTCTTCAGTATCTCTTTCACATACTTGGACTGATTTATGAAAATACCTTTCTCTGTCTATTGCACATTTAGTCCCAAAAATTACTTAATAGTACCAATCATACTCATCTCAAACTCACTCTACATTTCTTTAGCAAATTCTACACTTAATTTATCATTACCTCCAAAGATAATGTCATTAATAGATATAGCCACAAGTAGTAGTCCTTCAGATGTCTCTCTAATGAATAGATTACAATCTGCTGCTCCTTTCTTGAATCCAATATTTGTTAGGTATCCATCAAGTCTCTCATACCATTTTCTAGGGGATTTCTTAAGTCCATAGAGGGCTTTCTTCAATCTTCATACCATATCAAGTTTTTCTAATAGGGTGAATCCTTCTAGCTACTCAATGTATAATTCTTCTTTTATCTCTCCATTCAAGAATACTGACTTAACATCCATCTAATAAACATTGAAGTTTTTGAATATTGCAAAAGCTAAAAATAACTTAATAGCTTCTAACCTGCTTACTGGTGCAAAGTTGTCTGAATAGTCAATACCTTCTCTTTGCACATATCCCTTACATACCAACCTTGCTTTATTCCTCACTACTATACCATCTTCATTCATCTTGTTTCTAAATATCCACTTTGTTCCAATCACATTCTTATCACTAGGTCTTGGGACCAGTTCCCAAGTATCATTCTTGATAATCTAATCTAGTTCTTCTTTCATAGCATCATGCCAATCTGAATCATTTCATGCATCTTCAACACTTAAGGGTTCAATTTGAGATAGTAAACATACCACCTCATTTCCTGTGGATCTCTCAGCTTTTGATCTTGTTGTGACTTTTCTGCTCTAATCTCCAATAATGTCATCCTTAGAATGATATCTAGATGTGAACTTCAAACCTTTAGGTGATGTTGTCTTATCTTATTTTGGAGTTTCTTCTTCACTTGTATCAGGGTCATTAAATAGAACATCAATACTATCAAACATTTCTTCAACAACTATCTCACTAGTGGAAGGTCTAGGTCTTCTTCAATCATAGGTGAGTAATCATGATATATTTCTTGAATCATAAACTTTTCATCAATCTTAACATGAGCACTTTCAATGGTCTTCTTTAATCTCAAGTTAAAACATCTATAAGCTTTACTTTTAGTAGAGTAACCAAGAAAAATACCTTCATCACTTCTTGCATCAAACTTGCCTATTGCTTCATCCCTCTTGATGTAGCACTTGCTTCCAAAGATTCTAAAGTATTTCACTGTGGGAACATTACCAAACCATATCTCATAAGGTGTCTTGTTTGCACCAGGTCTTAATTGTATTCTATTGATGGTATAGACTATTGTATTGACTGCATCTCTCCAATAGGTGTGTGCAAATTTTCTTTCAATCATGATGGTACAGGCTGTATCAAGGGTGATTCTATTCATTCTCT
This sequence comes from Chamaecyparis obtusa, assembly GCA_027943335.1. Taxonomy (NCBI): domain Eukaryota; kingdom Viridiplantae; phylum Streptophyta; class Pinopsida; order Cupressales; family Cupressaceae; genus Chamaecyparis; species Chamaecyparis obtusa. Next base: position 158,416 of record BSBK01007734.1, read on the forward strand.
TTGCAATCCCATTCTACTGAGGGGTTCTAGGTGCACTCAATTGTCTTTTTATGCCATGTTCTTCACAGTACTCATAGAATCTATTAGATGTGAATTCTCCTCCTCTATCTGATCTTAGACATTTTATCTTTAGTCCAGATTCATTCTCAACCTTAGCTTTGAATATTTTAAATTTCTCAAATGCTTCTGACTTATCCTTTAAGAATGCAACCCACATCATTCTAGAATAATCATCTACAAACAAAATTAAAAACCTTTCACCGTAGTATGATCTTGTTTGAGTTGGTCCACATAGGTTTGTATGAATCAGATCCAGCTTGTTCTCTACTAAATTATGCTTTCTCCTGAATGAGTTCCTCACATGCTTTCCCATAACACATTCTCTACATATAGTATCAATTGGTTTTGCTATACTAGGTAGATCTCTTACTGCCTTAACATTATTGATCTTTACTGTGTTATCAAAATTGATATGACATAGCCTTTTGTGCCACAGCTAACTATCATCTACTTTAGAAACAAAACAACTTGCTTCTGGATGGAGCTAAAAAACATTACCTTTATTCTTTGATCCTGATGCAATTATCTCTCGTTCTTTGTTGTTAATGATGCACTTGTTTCCATTGAATTCCAATCTATAACCTTTGTCAAGTAACTGCCCAACACTAAGTAGATTATTTTTCAAGCCATCAACATAAAGAACTTCATCAATATTATTCTTTCCATCCAAGGTGATGGCTCCTCTTACAATGATGTGTTTAGGAGTGTTATCTCCAAATCTAACCATGCCTCCTTTGTATCTATCCAAATGAACAAATCTATCTTTGTCTCCTATCATGTGATGTGAGCAACCACTATCAATGATCCAATCTATCTTGATGTCAGCTTGTGAAATTAGTGCTAACCCTTGTGAATTATTTTCATCTTCAAGAGCAATGAATTGAATTTCCTCTTCTCCCAATTCTTCCCAATTCTTCATATGATACACCATCTCCATCATAGTAGCATTCCTTTGTATACTTAGGCTTGTAGTTATTTTTGTACTTCTTAACTCTTGTAGGACACTTAGATGCAAAGTGACCAATCTTATTACATGAAAATAATTTAAATGGAAATTGACCTTCATATTTTCTTTTTCCTTTATTTTCTCTTTTAGCTATCATAGTAATGAAATCATCTAGTGTTTTCTCTTCATCATCATCATAAAAATTACCATAAGTGTTTGTAGATTTTTTACCATGGACCGAAGCTTTGAAGGCTATCTCACTTTTAGGCTTAGTCTTCAAACTTGATATCTCAAATGCTGCAATCTTGCTGATTAAGATTTCTCTTTTGAAGTTTTCTGAGAATTGCATAGTCTCATCAAGGATGTTTATCTTTCTTTCATATTCTGGTGTTAATGTAGTCATCAGTTTATCCATGATGTCTTCTTCTAAAATTTCTCCACCATTGTTTATGATTCCAGCAACTGCTTCATTAATTCTTTGATTGTAGGCTCTTATGTTTTCCTTAGGTAGCATCTCCAATGTATTATACCTTTTCTTCCATGTCTTTTTTCTTGCATTCTTTACTTTCTTATCTCCTTCAAACATGTCTTCAAGGTGCTTCCATATCTTGTGGGTTGTGTCTACTTTCTTTATCTTTGAAAACTCACTATCAGATAGGGCATTGATAAGGGCTTCTTTTGCTATTGCATTTTGATGGAATAATTCCTTCTGCTCGATGGTAGCATCTTTCTTTGCAAGGTCTGCTAAAGAGGGGACATGAACTTCTTTGACAGTCACTTCAAAAAATTCAAAGGCAATGCATTGTACATGTGTCAATCATCTTATTCTTCTAGTCAAGATAAAACTTAGGACTGTCTTTTCTAAAGTATGCCATCTGATCAACCTCAAGCTATTAAACTTTCTCTCTGAGGCACTTGGCTCTGATACCAATTATTAGGAATAGTCCCAAGAGATAACTAAGAGGGGGGGAGGGGTGAATCAATTATCTACAAGTTTCAATTCTTCATCCAATTATGTATACTTAAACATAAAGCATAAACACAATGAAAGAACACTTGAACACAACACCAATATTTTGGTTATGGGGAAACCCAAATAGGTAAAAACCCCAGTGGGAATTGACACCCATTAATATTCTGCACTAGTATATTATGATCCTTGTTAGAAGATCCTTAACCCTATTAGGAGTTGCTTTACAATATATTTAGTACAGTAGACCTGGTCAAGGATTGGACCCTATTAGGAGTCTTTTACAATTAACCCTGTTAGGGGTGAGGATGCATTGTCTGAGAGCACAATGCTCAAATGGGTGAAGGCTACAACCTTCTGAATAACAGATACATACTATATCTGGATCTTGGTGAACTGCACTTAGACCTATTGTCTGGATCAGTTCCAATGTATAGCACAAATACTTTACTTGGTCACATAGACCTTCTTCTGATGGCTCAACACTTTGCACACTCTGCTCTGCTCTTACTATCAACCATGAACTACACTCTAACAATCACAAATGACTACTTATAAATATCTTTCCTCTAAATGATATAATCAAGTTGACCTGTTAGAACCACCTTGAAATCATATTAGAGAAGCCCTAAAAAACTCCAATAATAATTCATTCAGCTCTACTAAGCATGCAACACATTATGGGACCCGTCCAATAAGATAATTGTAGACACACGCTACACACTATCGACTCTACCAAAACAAATGGATCTTTCTCATCAAGCTTAATTACTTCATGAGCTCTTAACCAAACATCATTAACTCTTCTCCAAGCTCTAATCCAAGGGTGCATACCAAAATGATAGGTGCAACTCCAAAACCAATATAATATATGTCGGCTCTTCTGAATAAACATAGGAAACTGCTACTAACGAATAGCGACTACATAACTTCAGTTCTACTGATCATCAGACTATGCATCCATGAATGTAACATCACTAACATGTCTCCATCACATACCCAAACGCATAAGGCTCCATGATAACTATACGGACAACCATACATAGAACACTATCTGTTAGTCTATTAGGAACACTGCTGACACAAGCTGCTATATAATTATCTATACTAATAGTTAACCTCTGCATCCATGATATCATGTTGATAACATGTCCATGCTACATATACTCAAATCTTACTATATAAGTCTTCCATGCATGTTACTTACCATATGTTTTCATCAATGACAAACATACAGTCAGGACTGGCTTACTGGCAAATCTCCAACATAATCTTTAACCAGATTGGCTTTTAAGCAGGCATAATTCATAAGAGTATTTTCTTAGTGGGTAACAATTCCCACAATGGTTTTACCCAAAGCTAGGTTTCCATGTTCAATATTTGTGTTACATGTTGTGAATGATTTATTGGTTGTTATAGTTTATTTACTATTTTTAGTAAATAGTAAATTATATATTACCAAGTTACTACCAAGTTAATCTGAGAAAATTTATTAAGGTATTTGGGACCATGCATTACTAATTCAACCCCCCTCTCTGTAATCTAACAATTGGTATCAAAGCTAGTACTCCAAAGAGATAAGTTTAAAAGACTTCAATAAAAGACCCCAATATGTATAGTATACAGGTACGTAAGTTGAACAAGGAAATTTTCTCTACAAGGAAAAGCATAATGAGATTGTATCTATCTAGGATTAGAGACTATGCACTGAATCTTTTGGATAATGATTATACTCCATCACCTATTGGACCTTTGAAAGTTGATCAGATGAGAGAAAAGTAGGAACACAACTTGGTTATGATAGAGGTTGCTTCTTCCCTCTCTAATGCTGAATTTGATGATGTTAAGGATTCTATTAATTCAAAAGAGATGTGGGACAAGCTCACACTTATCTATGGAGGAGATCAATGTGTACAAAAAGTTGAATTTGACAGCCTAAGAGGAAAGTATGATGAAATGAGAATGAAAGATGAAGAAAACATGACACAATATAGCAACATAATCAATGAAGTTGTGAGTTCCATCAAAGGTGTTGGTGGATCACTGAATAATGAAGAAGTGGTAAGTAAAATATTGAGAACCCTTTCTTCTAAGTATGCTATTAGAGTATCTGCAATTCAGGAATTGAGATCTATATCGAACAATGTTGTTACTCTTGAATCTCTAATTGGTAAGCTGACCGCATTTGCACTTATAAATTATGACAATAGTCTATCAACCATTGAAAATTCCTTCAAGTCATCTATAAGCATTGGCCCATCAAGAATAGAAAGATAAAGTCATAGTAATTCATATGGAATTGAGTATGAAAATATTTTGAATGAAGAAAAAGAACAAAAGAATTGGAAGCACTATTGGCTAACCGACTAGCTAGAGGTAAAGGAAAGTACAAGGGCAAGCTACCATTGAAATGTCTTAGTTGTCATAAGATTGGACATATTGCATCTATATTTCCTGAAAATGATAGGAATGATAATAATGACAAAAGAGACAACCGACACTAAAGATTCAGAGACTTTAGGGACAAATGTCTTGCTACCTAGCTAAGGAAAGTATAACTAATAATGAATCTGATGATACTGAAGAAGGATATGAAGTTGTCTATGTTGTTGTAAAGGAATAATCAAATGAAGAAAAGTATAAAGATTAAAAAGAACTTTTTTCTCATGTAAGTAAACCAAACCCTTAGATTATTGATAGTGGTTGTTCACATCATATGACTGGTGATATTGACAACTTTGATAATGTAGAAGAGTATGATGGAGGATTTGTCAGATTTGACAATGATGCTCTATTTTTTTGTGAAAGTTAAAGGATCCATTATTTTAAGTGATAATATTAAATGTAATGATGTATATTGGGTTAAAGGATTGAATTATAATCTACCAAGTGTTGCACAACTAAACAATACTAGCCACCAACTAGAATTTCAAAATAGAAAGGTTAAGAGCTATGGTGTTGATGGAGATCTAATTTGAATTGGTGGACAATCAAGAGGTAACTTATTTTATCTCGATACTGATGCAAAGAGTTTCTTGTTTTTTAAAACTGAAGATGTATGGCTATGACATAAGAGATTGTTTCATGTGAATTTTGATAACTTGATCAATATAAGTAAGAAGATCAGAGTTAGAGGACTAGCGAAGTTATGAAAACTTGATAAAGCTATGTGTAAAGAATGTCAAATTGGTAAGATGACTAAGTCTAGTTTTTCAAGATAATCTTACTCTACCAATGGAATTTTGGAATTGGTTCACATTGACCTTTGTGGTCTTATGAGAGTTCAAAAATATTATGGAGATTAATACTTTATTTTGTTTGTTGCTGATTATTTAAGAATGATGTCCATTATGTTTCTAAAAGAAAAATATGATACATTTCAAATGTTTAAGTGGTATAAGGAAAGATTTTAGAAGGAAATAAGTAAACAACTAAAGTTTTTAAGATCTAATAGAGGAGGTGAGTTTCTTTCTAATGAATTTACTATCTTCTGCAATGACCATGGAATTAAAAGATAAATACCTGCACTGAGGACTCCACAATCAAATGGGATAACTGAGATAAGGTATAGATTCATTGTTGATTGTTTTTGAAATTTATTGTTTGAGAAGAAGGTTACACAAAATTTTCGGAGAGAAGCCATAAGTAGTGTAGTTTATATTCTCAATTGAATACAATCGAAGAAAGGAACCAACAAGACACCCTATGAACTATGGTTTGGTCACACACTAATTGCAAGTTATTTCAAATTCTCTAGAAGTAAGTGTTACATACTGACAGACTCTAGAAATAGAAAGTTTGACTCTAAAGGAGATGAAGGAATATTTATTGGTTATTTATGAAAGAGAAAAACGTATAAATGAAAGATCTGATAGAGGAGGTGAGTTTCTTTCTAATGAATTTACTATCTTCTGCAATGACCATGGAATTAAAAGATAAATACCTGCACTGAGGACTCCACAATCGAATGGGATAACTGAGATAAGGTATAGATTCATTGTTGATTGTTTTTGAAATTTTTTGATTGACAAGAAGGTTACACAAATTTTTTGGAGAGAAGCCATAAGTATTTTAGTTTATACTCTCAATTGAATACAATCAAAGAAAGGAACCAACAAGACACCCTATCAACTATGGTTTGGTCACACACTAATTGTAAGTTATTTCAAATTCTTTAGAAGTAACTGTTACATACTGAAAGACTCTAGAAATAGAAAGTTTGACTCTAAAGGAGATGAAGGAATATTTATTGGTTATTTATGATAGAGAAAAACATATAAATGTTTGATCAAGGATTCTAACAAAATTGTTGAAAGTGCAAATGTAAGAGTTGATGAATTTGCAAAAAGGAATGAAGAGGATAGCAAAAAGGAACCTAAGGATTAAAGAAGATTTGTTTATGTTCAAGAAGGTAATTTGGTTGACACAATCATGTAGCTACAAGAAGAAATTGATGAACAAAATGAGCCTCCACCGAGAGATGAAAAAATTGATGAACAATCTACCGAACCTGTATTAGCCAAATATGTGAGGAGACACCACTAACTGAGAAGAATAATTGGGGACAAGAATGTAGGAGTCATGAAAAGAAGTAAGTTGAAAGATAACACATGTTTTATTTTTGAATTTGAGCCAAGATTAGTGAAGGATGCACTAGAAAATGAATATTGGATGAATGTATGAAAGAAGAAATTGAGAAAATTGAATTTAGAATAGTACTTGGTCACTGGTACTGAGACCCAAGGACATGACACAAAGCAAGGGATGGCAGATCCAATTAAGGATAGTCCAAACCTTCTAGCTTCAAAATTACATTTTGGAAATACACAACACAAGGTGTTTCAAAGTAATTTTCATTAACATGCCCGGCTGTAAGGCCTTCCAGGTTAGGGCCAATTGCAAACAATATTAATTTTGCAAGATCCACATAGATCCAATACAATCTCAGCTATTTCACCTCTGAAGACAATTAGAAGCTGATGGAAACCCTAAGGAAGATCTAAACTTGAGCTCGCAAGCCTCCAAGAAATCTCCTTGTTTCCAAGTGTGTAAACCACTAGCTCTGCAATTAGCAACTATCAGATAACAATCTAATCTACAAGATCATGCAAGATCTTTTCCACAACTTTTCCACCTTCATCTTTTAGGCTTCTCATATGATGTCCTAGATCTACTAAGTCATGTCCCTAAACATCTACTCAAACATCCCTTAAATACTAATCATCAACCACAAGTTGGCTGGATGAAACCATTAACTCCTCCTAACAACTATTAAATGCCATACAAGTTAACTTACAAGTTGTAGTACAAACATTTAATTCAACATGTGGGCCTGTAATAATAGCTACCAACAATAAATGCACCAAGTCAACCCAAAAAATCACACAAATCTCTAGTCGGTAAAGCAAAACTACCGAGAAATAGTGAAATAACTGAGCATGCTAGGCATCATTGAGCACCAGTGTCAACCGAGCACTGTAAGCATCTTTGAGTAGCAATTTCACTAAGCACCAGATATTATCAAGTTCCTTCAGCAACTGAGCTTCCTTCAATAACCAAGATCATCGGTTAAGGCTACAACTGAGTAACACTGGCCAAAATAAAAACACCCATGCAGTTTCACTAAGGAGAAGGATTGCCCCTACATCACCCCAGAATGCCCCTACATCAAACACCCCAGGTTCCAAAAGATGTTCATATGTGAGAAGAACATCTTCCAAGGTTTAGCACATAAACCCTAAACTAGTTCTTCACATACAAGTCCTCCATCTTCTCACTTTGCATTTTCTTCCACTTCAGCTTCCTCTATCCCTTCAAGTCTTTTCTTGACAACATATAGGTCGGTTCTCCAAACTGGTCATACATTTTCTCTGGATCCACCAACTCAATTCGGCTACCAAAACTTAGGCTTCTCCTACCGAGTATTGTATCCATCAAAGGCATCAGTGAAAACCTTCTATCATCCTTCTCAATAGTAAACACATTCTTCACACAGTTATAAATAGCTCTACAATCATATTTCCAAGGTCTATTGAGTAATATATCACAACTATTCATCTTCACAATGTCACATAACACAAGATCCTTATACTGGCCAATCTGAACATCAATGAAGCATTGTTCTCTAACTTCCAGTGCATGATCATCTTGCAACCAACCAATCCTATAAGGATGTGGATGTCTCATTCTATTCAACCCAAGTTTCCTAACCATGTCTTCAACAACAAGGTTATCAGTACTACCACTATCAACAATTACATCACAAAGTTTACCTTCAAACTTGCATCGGGTCCTAAACGAGTTACTCCTCTAACAAGGTTCCTCCTTTGTACCAAGCAATGTTTGCCAAAGTAGCAAGTTCTCTGATTTAGGTTCATTCTAAGTGTTCTCATTCACCATAGAAGTTCGTCAATCACCAAGCTTTTTCTATGTACACTCAAAAGAATGGTGTCCTTCCTCTCCATAGTTATAGCAAGTACCTTTAAAGATAACTCTACCTATCTTCTTCTTTGGTTCCATAGGTTTCTATTCATCTTCTGCATCAATCAATTTATCCTTCACCGAGTGATCAATTTTCTCCTTCCCTCAGGATTTACCAGGTTGTTTCCTCTTCAAATTATCTTCTGCCTTCAGAGCATACTGATAAGCATCTTCAATAGAATCAATCTTCAACATACCAAGCTCATCCTAAATATTAAATCTCAGACCATTCACATATCGAGCTACCTTTTCCTTACCAAGTTCTCTATGCCCAAACCGAATAGTAATCTTGTAGAATTCCTTGATATAATCTTCAACATACAAATCCTTCTACTTTAGATTTTGCAATTTCTTAAACAAGTCAAGCTCATAGTCAACTGGTATGAACTTAGTTTTCAATTTTTTCACCATCAACCTTTGTTGATTGATCTTCATTTCACCTTCATCTTCTCTATCTCTTTGTAATTATTTCCACCAAAGAGCAGCATGTCCTTTCAACTTAGTATGTGCCAATCTCACCTGAAGAGGATCTTCAATTTCTTCTAGCTCAAAGAAATCTTCAAGTTCACCAATCCAATCAATCAATTTCTTGGGTTTCAAGGTACCAGAGAAAGTAGAATCTTCTATTCAGTAACTATTACTAAACCGAGCACCAGATCTATGCAACCGAGTAGTTTTGTCTTCACTAGATCTATCCCTCTAGTCATCACCACTAGATCCAGCAGATTCAAAGTCTTCAGCAGCTTCTTCATAGCCATCCTCAGTACCAACATTTTGAGGTATGCTAGTAAAAACTCTCATGATCTCGGTGACCATGTCATTCTTCATCAATTTCATCTCAGATCTGAAATTTAATTTCACCTTCTCTATCATCCAGGATTCCATAGTATCACAAAGATCAGAAATAACTCTAGTGTCTAATCTTCTCAGAGGCATCCTTAAATGTATGAAAAACCTAGCGTCTAATCTTCTCCAAGTTGTATGCAAGTCAGATCGTAATCTCCAATCTTAAAAAACAACTAGGGCACAATTTTGCAAGTTCAGTACCACGGATCTGCAATCAAGATCATACGATATCTTCGCTAACAAGATCAATTTTGCATTATTATCCCTCGCAAGATCAATATTTTCTCCACAAGATCAACTCTACTCTGATACCACCTGGCACAGACCAAGAGATGGTGGATCCAATTAAGGATAATCCAAACCTCGTAGCTTCAGAATTACACAATGGAAATACACAACACAAGGTGTTTCAAAGTAATTTTCATTAACATGCCTAGTTGTAAGGCCTTCTGGGTTAGGGCCAATTGCAAACAATAGTAATTTTACAAGATGCACACAAATCCAATAAAATCTTAGCTAGTTTAACTTTGAAGACAATCGGAAGCTGATGAAAACCCTAAGGAAGATCTAAACTTGAGCTCGCAAGCCTCCAAGTAATCTCTTCATTTCCAAGTGTGCAAACCACTAGCTCTACAATTACCAACTATCAGATAACAATCAAATATGCAAGATCATACAAGATCTTTTCTACAACTTCACCAACTTCAGCTTTCATGCTTCTCATCTAATGTCCTAGATATGCTAAGTCGTGTCCCTAAACATCTACCCAAACATCCCTTAAATACTAATCATTAGCCACAAGTTGAATGGATGAAACCATTAACTCCTCCTAACAAATATTAAATGCCATACAAGTCGGCTTAAAAATTGTATTACAAATATTTAATTCAACATGTCGGCCTGTAACAATAACTACCAACAATAAATGCACCAAGTCAGCCCAACAAATCACATAGAACTCTAGTCGGTAAACCATAACTACCAAGCAACAGTGAAATAACTGAGCATGCCAGGCATCGCTGAGCACCAGTGTCGCCCAAGCACCCCAAGCATCGCCAAGTAGCACTTTCACCAAGCACTAGAGATTACCTTGTATCTTCAATGACTGAGCTTCCTTTAATAACCGAGACCGTCAGTTAAGGCTGCAATTGAGTAACACTGGCCAAAATACAAACACCCATGCAGTTTCACCGAGGATAAGGATTGCCCCCGCATCACCCCAAAATGCCCCTGCATCAAGACAACAATGTGATTGGAACAAAATTAATTTTCAGATTTGAACTCAATGAGAAAGGAGATGTAATTAGAAACAAAGATTATTTTGCAAAGGGTATGCACAAGAAGAAGGTATTGATTGCACAGTGAAACTTTTTCTCTTGTTGCTAGATTATAAGGTGTAAGAATATTACTTGCATATGCTTCTTACAAAGGATTCAATTTTATCAAATGGATGTTAAATATGCATTTTTGAATGAAATTCTTGAAGAACAAGTTTACATTGAACAACCTCATGGATTTATTGACAAAAGTAATAAGGATATGGTATGCAAACTACATAAATCTTTATATTGATTGAAGCAGGCACCCCAAGCATGGTATGAAAGACTACACTCTTTCTTAGTTAAGATTGGATTTGAAAGGACTAATGATAAGAATAATTTATACTTGAAATGTGATAAGTCTGATGAAATTTTGATTGCTAATATATTTATCGATGACATTATATTTGGTGGTAATGAGATAATGTCTAAATCATTTGCTGAGGAGATGAAAAAGTAATTTGAGATTTCTATGATAGGAGAGATTAAATTTTTTATTGGGCTTCAAATTCAACTAGTAAATGATGGGATATACATAACTCCATCAAAGTATATCAAGGAGATCCTAAAAAGATTCAAAATAGAAGACTCAAAATTGGTTGGAACATCGATGGCTACTAGTTGTAACTTGTCTAAGGAAGATGACACTAAGGAAGTTAATGAGACATTTTACCAATTTATGATTGGTAAACTACAATATGTTGTACACCATAGACCTGATATAGCACATTTTGTTGACATTTTTGCAAGGTTTTTTGCAAACTCAAAGGAGACACATTTTTTTGCAGTTAAGAGGATATTTAGATATCTGAAAGGGACCGAAGATTTTAGTCTATTATACACAAGAGGTGGATATTTTATCTCAAGGTATATACTTATGCTGACTGGGCTGGAAATATTGTTGACAGAAAAAGAACTAGTGGCAGAGCTTTCTTTTTACAAGAAAGACTAGTGACATAGTTAAGAAAGAAGCATAGTTGTATTTCACAATCTACTATCGAAGCTGACTATGTTGTAGCTACTATGAATTGTTCAAATATTGTATGGATCAAATAACTATTGGAAGGTATGCATGAAGAGCTTACTAATCCTATTACAATTTATTATAATAATACCAATGTTATTAACATATCATTGAACCTTGTGATGTATTAAAAGACAAAGCATATATCGATCAAGTATGACTACTTGAGAAAGAAAGTACAAGATAAGCATGTGACATTAGAGTGTGTGAACTATAAAGAACAGATAGTTGATATATTTTTAAAATTATTAGCAAAGGATTCTTTTGAGTATCTCCAAGGTAAGTTAGAGGTTCTTCCCCTATCCATTGGTTATTAAGGAAAGATGCATGATGCATCAATTCAAGGACTCAATAGAATATCTATCTTGTCAATTGATGCTAGTGTTCACTCTTTACGTGAAGTCTGAAGTTGTGAAGGATTTTTATGACTTTAACAGAAAATCTATACACTTAAGGTATAATCTAAGAAGTTTATGTTTCTTTGGCATTGTCATCAAAGAGGGAGATGAATAAGTATACATCAAAGAGGGAGAAAATATATGAAGCAGGGAGATGAATAAGTCAATTGATGTAAGAAGGAGATGTTTACTGAAAGAGGGAGAATAGTATATCACCAGGGAGATGATTGACATGAATAATATAATGTTGTTGATGGAATCAGAATGAAAATTATTATGGATAGATTGAGATAAATTACAGATGGAAGATCAATGACAAAAAAGGAAAAGATACAACTCAGAGGGAGTACAAAATATGAATGAGAATGATAGATACCATCATCAATTGAACATTAAATTTTGTAGTGTTTCCATCAATGAAAACAAGGGAGATTGTTACCATAACTGATAGTAATATTGAAGATTGATTATCTAATGGGGTTGTTGATGAATATTGTCAAAGATCAAAGGAATACATGATATTAGAAAGGTTAGATCATTTATTGTCTTGTCATTGATGTCAAGCAATTGATTTTTGGTTTATATTATGTTTCCATATTATTCGGTAATGATATAAGATGAATGATTTAAGGAGAAGAAAAAATGATAAGTTGAGAAGTTGGAGAACTTAATTGGGAAATTGATACAAATCAAACTATGATTAGATTATGTTGATATAATTATTTTCTACCTAACATATGATTATGTTAAGTCGGTAAAGCATGTTGGTGAAGATTTGATAATTCGCCAAGTTAAGATATCTTGGCTACCGAGTAGAAAAATCATTCAGTAAGGTCAAGGTAAAAAGAAATGTCACTCAGTAAAGAGAAAGGAGCTCAAGACACCGAGTGATGTAACTGAAATTTAAATGAAGAATATCAAGCAATAAACATATATTTCATAAGGATTGAATCGATATTTACAGATTATCTATGATGAACTCAATGATCATGATGACGAGGAAAATTAGTTACAAGAGATCTACTGATAGAAAAATTCAAGGTGAAGATCTATGGAAAGATCTAAGTTGCAAAAAGAGATGGAACAAGTTTCTAGACAAGTTCAAGCTCCTAGGTGAAAAGAAAACGTGTTATTGAGATTCAAATTTGAGGTATAATAAAATTGAACACTGAAGATTGATTGAGTGAAAACATAATAGATGAGATTAAGAGGAAACTTTTATATATATAAACGATGATCTTGTATAGAAAAATAGCAGGCAAACTGAATAGTTGAAGGGTTAACGACTATTGCAGTGAAAAAGGAATAGAGAGATTTTTAGTGGTAAAGAAGGATTTGATGAAGTATTGAAGCTAGTAGATAATGAAGAATTGAAGTGAAGACAAAAGAGCTCACAAGGATCTGATTTAGAAAAGATAGTTGTAAATCTACAGGTCAATTTTATTTACTCTTGCTTACTAGCATTTGTAATAGAAAAATCTCTTGACAGAGTAGACCTAACAGTCTTATTATAAAATATTTGAAAAATGTGACATTCTAAAGAGTGTTTAAAGTCCTTTAAAAAGACCACTCCTAAAAGGGTGAGGATCCTAATAGATCTAAGGTAAACCCCTTAAGTAGGTCACACCTAATAGTGTGTATTGTAATCTTTAGCCAAATTGACTCTTAACTAGGTGTACTTTAGAAGAGTATTTTTTTAGTGGGTGACAATTCCCATAGTGGTTTTTCCCAAAGCTGGGTTTCCATGTTAAATATTGGTGTTACATGTAGTGAATGATTTGCATGAATAATTTATTGATTTTTATAGTTTATTTATTATTTTCAATAAATAGTGAATTGTGTATTACGGAGCTTCAACTGAGTTAATTAGAGAAAATTTATTAAGGTATTTGGGATCAAGGATTATTGATTCACACCCTCCCTCTCCATAATCCTATAGTTTCTGCATAAGCACAAGGTGATAAAGGAATAATTTTTCATGAAATTCATCTATGTGAATCTAATTTATTCTATATGTGATTACATGTTATGGCATGGATGTGCCACTGCTCATAAATATATGCCTTTATGTTGGGTAATTGGGGATGATGCAAAATGGTAGCTACCTATTCTTTTTGGTCTTTGTGATGCTATCCCAAAAAATAATCTTCTTCGTAATTTTTACATGACATTTTTCAATTTATTTTAGTTTCTCTACCATTGAGGAAAAATGACATTTCATTTTGATATAATAACTCATGTATTGACAAAGGATCCATCTAACCCCAGAGTTAGTAGATCCCTTTCATGCTCTCTTTTATCATGTGTTGATTTCCCTTAATTTATCCTTTCTTGGGGGTATCTCAAAGTGGAAACATTTCTTGTGTGTGCATGTGCGCTCTGTTAAATCCATTGCCTTTGTTAAGCCATTTTCAATCACTATAACGTGGGGTCATACACTTCTCTCTATATTTCACATTTTGCACACACACATACAATGATTCAATGAAACCTCTCTTGCAGATGGCCAAGGACACAATTCATTCCTTGTATTTTTTCTTTCATTAGATCCCTTAAAGGAAACAATTCTTTCTTTAAAGATTGATCTTCCTTTCTCGATCTCTCAGGAGATAATTATTTCCTTAGGCTTGATCGAGCTTATTGAATCCCTTAACATAGATAATGCTTTTGTGAAGAACTAATTTTCCCTCTTTGTTCCCTATGGAGACAATGATTTCCTTAGGCCTCATGACCCTTGTTAGATCCCATAACAAAGATAATGGTTTCCTTAAGGACTGATCAGGTATTTGATGGGTTGACTAGCATAACATATCTTGCTAGACTTTCAATACCATCTTTTACAACACTTTATCTTTGTGTGATCCATAGTAAGGAAATACCTTACTAGGCTATTGGTCATGACTCATGTCTCTCTTTTGAGTGATGCCTCTTTTATCTTGGTTTTTAGATTTGATGAAAACTTGGGTCACTTGGGGGCTTGATGTTTCTTTGTCTCCTTGACCTTGATAAGATTGTTCTTATGCGTTCATTTACTTTACTATGAGCATGAAATTGTATCGTATTCCTATAAAAGTGTGGGCTAGATGTATCATCCTAAGAAGTTAGCAACCATGCCTAAAGGCTTTATTAGGACCTATTAGACCTTATTTTGGTGATTTCAAGATCTGAATGCACATGATGCTTGATCCTAGCAACCTATCCTTTCTCCCCCTAGCTCTCTTCATCTATACCATAATCCCCTTCGAATTCTAGCACATTTCCTAAGGTATAGGATGCAATGGTATTCTGTCCTAGGCAATTAGGGTGCAAATTTGGTCCAAGGCTCAATATTAGGGTATTAGCATGAGTTTTTATTTGTGGCCAGCATGGATAATTTTTAAATCTTGAAATGATGGATTAAAGTATAAAATCACCTTATCTCTCCTCATCTTTATATACATACAAAATCTACAACTTTTGTAATCAGGCTATCGATACTTTCAAGCAATCAAGAGTAATTAGATTCAATATTCTAAGGAAAGAATCCAAGATCAAGATCTCTAAGTCTCCAATTCTTCAAGATCATTCAAGTCAAAGGAAATATCCTCTAATTGATGTAATTTTCTCTCCCATTATGGCCAATTAGAGGTATTCTCAATCAAGAAAGAAGATCCATCCTTCCATCCTCTCTCTCCTTCTTTGTAAGTTATTTTCAACCATATCAACATTCAATGTCTAGAACTAACATTTATAGATCTATGCATTTGTGAGGGCATCCTTGATTCTATATTACATTCCAAGGTCAACTCTTTATATTTCAAGATTTTTAAAGAATCTTCTTGGGTATGAGCAATCTCTACACCTGCCCATGAACATTTATGTGAGGTAAATCTACCATTTTCCTTTTTACATACTTTCATTTATGTGATTTCTTTCCATTTTCAAGGTTCTTTCCTAAACAAGGGGTTTGACTAAGGCAAACCTGTTTAGAAAACCTTTTCCCCCATTCTTTTGTGTAGGAATAGGTTACAGAGCCATCAGATCGGGATCAGAAAGATTTGACGCAGTCAAAAAGACCTAGAAAATTCAATCACAATTGTCAGGTATAGATGCCATTAAAAAAGAATATCTAGATCAAATTTATAACAAAAATAAAAATAAATTGCAAGATATACAATATTTTTTATATTACACTTCTGAACACTTGAATGTATTTATATAAAAATGTTTGTTAAATTATTATTACAAATTTTTAAAGCTAAAAGTCTAGAAACCTCTTTTTATTTTCTTGAAATGATAAAACGTAAAATCCTCCAAATATGCAAATAAATTATATACCTTAGGTTTCATTTTAAATATAGTTGGTGTACTAAACATCCATTCAAAATATGCTAAATTTAAATTATAATAGCAGATAGTTTTTTATAAGATGCACATATTAAATTTCCTTCTAAAAAAATTGGGTAGAAAAGATAAACATATCCAATCTAAAATGTAGTTTTCAAAATCAACCATCAATTACATTTAATATACTATTAAAATAGATATTTTATTTTCAATTCCACTTTCAAGTGAAGGTCCAAGTAAAATACATTGACCATTTCTTTTTGATATTTTTAATGTGTAATATATAATTAATCATAGATATATAAGAAGTAGTCTAATCCACCATATATTTTTTAATTGGGCTTTCTACAATTTTTTCGCACTTGTCCACTAGTGCCAGTTAGAGGTTTGATATTTCCCATTTTCACCATGGCAGTAGCAAAATCGTTAAAAAAGGTGTTTTGATTGGTGGAATAGGTAGTCACTAGAGAATCAGTAGACCCTCCATTGAATAGCTCCTGATCGGAGTGAAAAACTCCTTTGTTGCTTGTCAAATCTTTGTAGTACTTATTATCAAAAATAGTGGGACTAAGCGTGTCTATGGAAGCAAGATTATTATCTCCGTTGCTGTTATTATTTGGACAATTGGCCTTTAGAGAGGTGGAAAACGCCTTGTCAATATTGCTATCACCGTATATGCGACCTCTAAAAGTTATGCATCGTGCTTGACCAATTGTATGCGCACCTAAACATCATAACCATATTCTTTTAAGTTTAAATATAATTTCTTGAATTACAAAACTAGAATAGGCATATTAACTCAATGCTGCATGTATAATATACCTGAAAGTGCAACCATGTCCTTTGTAGAAAGACCTTTACCACTAAAGGTCTTAATAAGTGCACTTAGATTAGAAGCGAAAGAAGGAAGATTGGAAGTGACAGCAGCTTTACTTGCTGTAGCGGAGTCTCTTCTTCCTAACAACACAGTCCATGTTGGCCCTCCCAACTACAGTCACAAATGGAGTACAATTATAGAATAATTTTTACTAACAAGTATTGTGTGATAATATCTACAAGACTTCAACTACCATTTGCATTAAATCCATTTCCCTCTTTTTAGTGATCTAACATCTCACAAAGTCCATTTAAACTGTAAGGATTTTATTTTTCTTTATACTACTGAATATGAAATACTAATATTTTCTTGAATGCTAACAATTTAACATTTAACAAATAATTTTATAAGTTAAACTATTCAAACTATTAAACAAATAAATTTAAAAACTAAAATAAGGTAGTTTAGTAGCTATAGTAAAATTAAAGAATAAAATGGTAGATAAATATTCTTTCAAAATAAAGATAAAATTTTAATAAAATTTATAAATTGATAACATAAATAAATATAATATTAATATACTCTTAAACTTATCATTGTATAGTTGAATTTGAAGATAAATTTAGTTATAGATAATTGACATTTTATCATGAAGAGTAAGATTTAATTTTTGTTTTAAAATAATACATTTTTAACAATAAAAAAGAATTGTCTCATTTATATTGGTTAAAATTTGATATTATATTTTGAAATAAAATCAAATGCATTTTTAAAATTTAAAATAATTTAATTTTTAAAGTAACCAATAAAGAACTTCTTCCTATTTGATCTTATAATTAAAAATAATAAGGAAAATCTTAAATTACTAACAAATTATGAAAAGGACTTTCATTTGTTTATGAAGTTGAATAGTTTTGACTGAGCCCACCAAAGATAAAGTCTTGTGGAGTAAGGTCCCCATATAGTAAGTGATGATATCATGATCCTACCCCAAACAACTTTACCTTAATGAATACTCCTAGATCCTTGACCATAAGCCAAACAATTTCACCACATAACTCATATTTCTATTCAATAATCAAATTTGATATAAAACATCCCAAACAAACAAATTATTAATTTAAAAATTTAGAATCTACTGAAATCACAATCTCTGCTACCGTTTTGGATTAGATTGAACTCAAATTCTGCCTTCTAAAGGAACGACATGTTGACCATACTGTCTACATGGAAAAGGAGAGATTGATAATTGCTTCAATTGAATCTTGAACGGTTCAATAATCGTGCACTACTATCAAAAATATAATTATGGTCATAATAAGCGGAGAAGCAGAGAAAAATAATTACTTGAAGCACAGAATCACGAGCAGCGATGGCGAGAATATCAGCACAAGACACAACTCCACTGCAAACGGCCTCCACTTGAGTCTTGATGGCGTCTACCACCTCAAATCCTCTTACAGAATTGGCGTTAGGTCCTGCACCTTTTTCTCCACTAGAGCCGTCCAATAGGATCGACCCATCACACCCCTGCAAATTCAAACAACCATTAAAAAAAACAAGAAATTTCAATTGAAATCAAACGAAAGAGACCTTAATAAACGATTATCAGGAGGGATAAACCTACGTTAACAAAACAGTCGTGAAAGTGAAGGCGGAGCAATGAAGCAGCCATTCGTTTTTCCTTGGCGACTGCGGCTTTCACAGCAGCTTTGATTGTGGACAGTGCCTTGGGACACGTCTTATCGTAAAACGTCGAACTGAGCTGCCCATTGGCAGGACTCGACCACAAGACTACCAAGAAAATAGATGCAATTAAACTACTAGTCGTCATTCTTATTTATGTAACAGCTTTTATAAAAGAAGTAAATGCAGGGAACTTGGCATAGACAGAATGAAAGAATATTCGGTATTTATAGCCACTGAGGTTTGCCAAATCAACGAGATTACCGTGATTTAAGAATAAATCATGTAGATCTTTATCTCCATCTCTTTCTAATCTTTTTCTTCTCCTGTGGAAAATGGCGATGGCTATCCAGTCATATCATTCGATATGGCTGGATGCCCATTCAAATTCCACCGTACTTGCTGTCAGACTGAAACAGAAATGCTACCGTGCAGTATTCCTCTACCGTATTTGTCAGACGACGAAACTGGGAAAAAACTAGGTACTGTGCAGTTTTAAATGAGGGAATGCTGCAGTACTCAAGGTACTGGCTAAATCAGCAACTCAAACGTAAAATGCATAAGGAAAGTTTGAAAAAAGTGAAAAATAAACTAGAAGTGAAAAAAAAACTAAGTGTCCCCCTTTAAGATTTACGTTTTAGTTGCTCATTTAAACGAATTTTTAAACTTTTAACACTTCAACAATTCTTTTAAAAATATTTTTTTTCTAATTCTCTATTTAACATTATTTTCAAATTCTTTATCTATTACTCTTTTATTAATTTTAAATATTATATTAATAAAATAATAAATATAATATATTAATAGTTGGTTATATACTAATTTTTACTAATATTTATATTTTAAAATTTTTTTATTTTAATAATAATTATATAGTAACATATATTATATAATTTTGCAATTCTAGAATATATATTATATTAAAAAAAATTTGATCGGTATTAAATTTAAAATTTTAATAAAACTATTATTTAATTTAAAAAATAAAATGCATAACAAGTTTTTAATATATATATATTATTATTTCTATAATAGAATTACTAAAATTTTCATGTATTATCAAATTTTTCTATTATTAATTTTTTTAATATATTTTTATATCTTAAAATCTTTTGTTCAATTTTTTAATAATATAAAATATAAATTTTTAATAATAACATTATCTTATGAAAATTAGTAAACGATATATTATCAATACATATATAAAAATATCTATGCACAGATAATAAAATTTTCATATTATTAAAATTCTATCAAATATAAAATTTAAATGTGTTTTTCTAAAAATGTATTAGTGATTTCAAAACTTCTTATTCATTTGAATGGTTTTTATATTATATCAAATATTCAATTTAAATAACTTGATTTGTTAACTTTTTAAAATGTGTTTTTAAGTAATATTAAATTAATATATAATATGTTTTAATATACAATATGTTTAATATAACATAAAAATACATTTTAAAAAGTTAACAAATCAAATTATTTAAATTTAATATTTGATATAATATTAAAATCATTCAAAAAAATAAGAAGTTTTGAAATCACTAGTACATTTGAATCCTAATTTAAATCATGAGAGAAGATATATGAAAATCGGAATGCATGTTAACTTTTATAATAATCACAAAATAAGAAAAAATATTAAAAAATATTTATAAAAAGAAAAAATCAATTCAAATAAAAATTATTTAAATATCTAATTAAATATTTAATTTAAAAAATATATATTAAAATATTAAAAAATCTAAATATCTAATTTCAAAAATAATTAAATAAATTATTATTTATCTATATATATTTTTTTAAATATTAAACATTGATATTAATAATTTTTTTATATTGTATACATCTTAAAATAGCTTAATTATAAATTATTAAAAAAATTTAATAACTTTACCTATATGTATTTTATATTTGATAAAATTTTAATAATATGAAAATTTTATTATATATACTTTTATATATGTATTGATAATATATATTTTACTAAATTTTTCATAAGATAATATTAAAATTTTTCATAAGATAATATTATTATTAAAAAAATTATATTATATATTATGAAAAAAATTGAACAAAAGATTTTAAGATATAAAAATATATTTAAAAAATTAATAATAGAAAATTTTAATAATAATACATGATAATTTTAATAATTCTAAAAATAATAATATATATATATTAAAAACTTGTTATGCATTTTATTTTTAAAAGTTAAATAATAGTTTTATTAAAATTTCATTATAATATATATTCTAAAATCATAAAATTATATAATATATGTTACTATATAATTATTATTAAAATAAAAAATTTAAAAATAGAAATATTAGTAAAAATTAGTATATAACTAACTATTAATATATTATATTTATTATTTTATTAATATAATATTTAAAATTAATAAAAGAGTAATAGATAAAGAATTTCAAAATAATGTTAGATAGAGAATTCGAAAAATAATATTTTTAAAACTTGGAAAAAATTGTTTGAGTGTTAAAAGTTTAAAATTAAAAAAATCTTTTAAATGAGTATTTAGTACTGCAGCGTTCCCTCATTTAAATTTGCACAGTACCTAGTTTCCCAGTTTCATCGTCTGACAAATACGGTAGAGGCATACTGCACGGTAGCATTTCGGTTTCAGTCTGACAGCAAGTACGGTGGAACTTGGATGGGCATCCAGCCATATCGAATGATATGGCTGGATAGCCGTCGCCGTGGAAAATATCTCCTCCATTAATGGGTGCCTTCACGCGTATTGACTGGTAAATATCATGTACATTTATTCCGAACGTCATGCGCGTACGTCATCACGTCTAGTTGGTCTTTTAAGAGGCAGAAATCGAATTCTCTTTCCCTCACGGGCTCGCATCGAGCATTTCAAATTTGTGTTGTTCACGGCACTCCATTAACTCCAGTCCCGTTAAAAACGGTAAATTGCCGCTCCTTACTTGTGGGGCCCGTTTGTACTATAAATAATGTATTAATTGTTGTTTGAATTTAAGAAACTTGTTGAATTATAATAATAAATAGCATTCAGATTGTGAGAAGAAATAAAATGTATATACTGGATTAGTGTTTATACAAAGATTAAACAAACACTATATAATGAAATATAAAATATATAATGATGATGAACAAAGTTAATTTAAAGTTTACAGTATTTTTAAAGTTAAATGGGATAATTGACATCTTTTCACATAAATGTAGAAGCTGGTTCTTATTTTCTTATAAATTCTTGTTGTAAGTAGAATATATCTTCAGCTAAAGACACAAAGAAATCAATTGTAACACAATATCACACTAAATTACAATATATAGATTACAACATTTTAACATCTCACATTATTAGATTTTAATTGACTAAAATTTATATATTACTTTGAATTAGATTAGCTAATATTGTTAACAATTAAACACAAAAGAAATTATAAAAATTCTATCATCTCCATTTATATTTTATATGAACGCAAATAAAAATTAAATAAAAATCATTACAAATAAACCTATTATTATTTATATATTATATTAATAAATAAAAAGAAAAAAGTTATATATATATATATATATATATATATATATATATATATATATATATATATACCTCTCAAAATTATATGTAATTGATTTCAAATCACTTCCACATTCTACAATAGCATTATGATTAAAATTTGAATTTCACATCATCAATATACAATACCACATTATTTTATTCTTTCTTTAGCTGTTTAGAATAAGTTGTTTTGTGAAGTGTTTATAATACCTTGAACACACTTTTATATATACATCTATGGAATTTATCCATCCATAATAAATAGGTATTGGTTTTGCATAAGTTTATTTTATCGCATAGATGTTGAACATTTTAATTTTGTGCCTCCCAAAAGTGTATGTAACAATCTCAAATCACTCCTATTTTTTCTTACAAAGCATTACAATTATGATTTGAAGTTTATATCATGATTAGTGTGAGGTTTGATTCTGAAAACATTTTCATGGAGTGTGATACATAATATTGATGCAATCGAAATCCTATAAAATTGAATAGAGAAACAAAGCACACTAATCATAATGAATTGTGAAAATCTAATAGCTATAAAATACAATATTTTTCATCAAGATGAAATTAAAAATTAAAAAATTAGATCGATCCGAAGTGTACACTTGATATCAAATGATTTATTGTCTCTTAGATCCCAAAAAATTACACTGCATTCAATTGCAAATATTTATGATCAACATTGAGAACTTTAAAATCATTACTGTCAATATTATAAAGAAAATATGAATTTAACTCTTAAACAAAACCTCATTTAAATGTAAAGTTAAACTATCGTACCAGATGTGATGGACAAACTGGTGGATTCAAGCTTGCAACCACTGAGACGACGTTAGAGAAACATGACAAAATAATATCTAACGCACTATCAAAGTATTGTGAATGAGAGATGTATTTACTTCCTTGGCCACGTAAATATGTGGAGAAGATTTGATGAGCTCCTTCTAGAATCTTCCCGAAGTCACAAAGGTGTTGACTGAGTCACAACATAGCTGTAGCCGACAAAAGCAAGTTAAAAAAAGTTGAAAACTATTAAATTCCCATGATCGCGTTCTTTAAAGAAATTTATTTGTAAGACCACTGTAAAGGGAATTTAATTTTTAACATTTTTTTAGTACTCGATGTTTATAATTTACTTTCAAACTTTTAAATTCCCATCATCGCATTCTTTTAAAAAAAATAATTTATAAGACCACAGTAACGGGAACTTAACTTTTAACAATTTTTAGTACTCGATGTTTATAATTTACTGGGACTTTTTGCACACTCGTACTTGGCCCGAGGTAAATTTTTCCCTTTGTGAATTGTTTGTTTTCATGATTTTTCAAATTGTATTATTGTTCGCAGGATTCTGCGAACTTTTGCAATAATTATTTATCTTGTCTATCCATTGTTGTATCTCTGTCTAGTCCAACTTTATGGCTGTTCTTTTAAGAAGTCCGTTCAAATTGGATTGTAAGAAAAATCCAATTCATTGTATACTAACATGATATGATGATGGGTTTGTTAGTATACAATGACAAAAAAATATTATGTTATTTCAAATGTTAATAGAAATTAAATGGTATTATAAATTTTTATTTTTATTTTAAATTAGATAGTTGAAATTTTTAAAGGTGAACATATATATCTTAAAATTAATGTTAATATTGTTCAATATATATTGAATAGGTGTATATTTATATAAAACAAATATTTCAATTACATTAAGGAATGAAGATGTCGTAAACAACAATGCATTTAGGCATCTACGTTGGATGTAGGCATGAGGATAGCACAAGCTTGGTTGTACACGATGGACGTACCGGCCTTAGTGTGATTTTTGAGCTTTATCTTCAGAGAGCCGCACTCCTCTCTGGTAATCTGTATCTAACTGTTCTACAATGTCTTCAAGTTCTTTATCGTCAGTACATGAGGCATGTTATGTCTGGATTGTTGTTCTCAGGGTCTGATACGACTGGACCCAACAATAATGGTGGTGATATCGAAGCAGGATGCGCTCTTTCTTTCTGAGATCGATGGTTTGAGAGAAATTGTGTGATGTCCAACTTACGTTCAAATTGGATTGTATCTCTGTCCTA
Organism: Chamaecyparis obtusa; assembly: GCA_027943335.1. Classification (NCBI taxonomy): domain Eukaryota; kingdom Viridiplantae; phylum Streptophyta; class Pinopsida; order Cupressales; family Cupressaceae; genus Chamaecyparis; species Chamaecyparis obtusa. The sequence goes on from BSBK01007734.1 coordinate 182,931, forward strand.
GTCCAACTTTATGGCTATCCTTTTATGACTATCTAATTTGAATTATAAGAAAAATCATATCTGCCAAGTTGTAATTGTGTCCTCGTTTGCTTATGCTCTAAGTATTGGTGAAGATATTTTGGCATAAACAATAAGTATTATAGAGAGGTAATTCAAGTTTATCTATTAGTTATCAACTCGGTTATTTTAAAGGTAGAAATACCAAAACAATGGCTTGACTAAGCCAAGCTCTTAAATACCCACTATCATTTTCCCCTCTTTGTGCTTATGGAGATCAAGTTATGGTGTTTTGTGTTGGTGTGAAATTATAAAAAGGAGTTAACAATGATTGATATCATCAACAATTTTTTTTTGAAGGAAGTTGTTGGCTAGTGGTGCCTAGTTCCTATGTTGTGTCAATTGAATCTTTGAGTTTAGGAGGTAGAAACATAGAACACATTGAGTTCAAATCTAGACATGATGTTTGTCTACACAACTTTGGGGCATGATTACCCAGTATTGGAGTCTTGCACATTAACATTTTACTTTTGTTCTATCTCTATATTGTTGAGAAACAAGGTGAAGAAAGCTTGCAATATTAAGTTATATTATTACAAATTTACAAAGATTACCAAATGTGAAAATAAATGTTTGATTTCACTATACAACATAATTATAAAATCAACCATACCAAAGAAGATACTAGATTTAGATGGAAAATTCCTTTTGGGAAAAAAATTCACCAAAGAAGGGAGACAAATATATCATTACTCTTCAAAAGAGAGGACATAACAATAATACACTTCGCTACAATTCTCTAAATGGTCCTAAAATTGTTTGGAAACAAAGACCAATTGATGAATAAACAACTATGCCTTGGTTCCACTTTATAGTCAAATGGGAGAGAAAAAAATACTACTCCCAAAAAAGGGGGCCAAAACAACTTGTAAAAACACATACCCTTGAGAATGAATAGAAAAAATAAATAATAAATAACTCTTGAAGTGACTCCTCATGGGAATCATACACAAATCCACTTAGATTTGATTTTCTGGTTCAAATCCCTAGATTGTCACCTTTTCTCCTCCTAAACTTGGTCTCCTTATGCATGACCCTTCGTGTCTCATTACAGACATGAAAAGGAGAGTATTTCATCCATTTTTAATTATATTTATTACCTCTTCATGTTCACCTTTTCAAAATTCAAGTACAAATAGCTATAAAGTACAAATAATTAATATTTTCCCACATGCCCTATGGAACAGTTCCCAAAGAACATGGAGACATGAATGGATTAGGATTGTAATATTCATATCACCTTATCGCGACCTTATCCCAATTAACATTACACATTATAATTACATCAAAGATATATATAAAATAAAATCAATGATAGTGATCAATCCCATGGCCTTCTTGCACCAAGAGAACTTATTTATTGTCACTAGCATTGTGAGAGAATTTGCAATATTATCAAAAGTGTCAACTTTTTCAATCAATAGATATCGACTCTCAAACATCTCTCGCACAAAATGATACTAAAAATTAACATTTTTGGAACAATCACGATACATAACATTATGCATGAATAACTTTTTCACCAATGTGACCTAATCTATGGTGCCACAACATACATGCATTTTAAATCCGAGTTACAAAAGTTTTAGACCATAGTTCCAATACTTCACTTTACTCTTTCTAAAGGTCTTAGAACATCCTTTGACTTATGCTTCTTTTGAACCACCACTACTTATAGAACATTCATAGTATTTCTCATCATCTCTTTTGAAAGAAGCATAGGAATTATATTTTTTATATTCAATTATGTACCACCACTACTTATAGAAATGATTAGTGTTGCTCCTGACTTTATTTTTTCATTGATTCCACAACACTAATTAGCTCAAGTCAACACCTTGATGATGCTTCTACTTGATACTTGTTGGTCATTGTAGTCAGTGACATTGATCATATTTGTAGAGATATTTGACTAGATAATGACACTTATACACTTGCATTGATATTGTTCATATGTGTAGAGATATTTGTCTAGATATTGACATTGGTTACATATTTGATGATGTATTTCTTCACTGGTATGGATATGAGCTTGATGCATTAATTTACTAATATGGGTATGATGTGACATGCATCATCCTTGGGGATGCATTTACTAAGTCATATGGATACGATAATAAGTATTGAGTTTTAGAGTGGAAGAATATATTATATGAAAAAAATCAGGTTGACATATAGAATGACAGACAACTAGTAATATGGAAGAGTAACATGAAAGATAATCATTTGATATTGGTTGGTCCATAAGATTATATGTTCATTCATGTCATGTCATTGTATTTAATATGAAACACTATGTATTTGAAAAGGGAGCATAATAAGATTAACACAAATTTTTTTGGGTGGCAAGCCTTTTGGTTAGCTTTTCCCCATGTAATGTAAATATAATTTTTATTGGCATAAAAAAATGCATGAAAGTGCTCACTTAAATGATGACTCTATTATCAACATGTTATGTTCTTTGATGTTATTTGGGAACCCTAAGCACATGCTCAAGAACTAGGGAATTGTTGAGGAATACATGGCATCAAATAAGAACCATTACTCTACATGGACATTTTGATAGTTGAAATCCAAAGGAGTTTGATAATGATTTATGGCATGAGGTCTTTGAATGACATTCGATTTCAAATGCAGTTGAAATCTAAAATAGCTTGAGATGGCTTATGGAATGGGATCTTGGCAAGACAATTAGTTTTGAATCTTGGCCAACTGTAGTACCAACCCATAGTTTTCTTTTAAATTTTATATTTCCAAGCTCTTTCAAGATACTTTTAAGTGTGTGTTCATATTCCAATTATTATATGGTTTTGGATGTATGGCACTACATGGCAATTTTAATAAATTAATAATTATAGATGTTATATTGATGCAGTTAGATGATGTTACTTATTTAATGATGATGATTTACATATTTTAAATAATGCTAACTATTATTATTATACTTACCCCATACTTGCATGTGTATGGTTATCATGTATGCTTTCAATTTATTGTTTGATGTGTTTGATGTGTTTGATATGGTTCAGGGACGGAGTCGTAGTTACATACTTGTTTGATCCACATGATGTCATGATCCCCACCATTTCTTGTTTTATACACATGTATTTATATGTTGGTCTTGTATGCAGGTTTCCAAGTATTGGGCATCGACTTCCATTAATTGTTAGGATGAGTGTGCCCTATTGCAAGTCTCAATGGTAAAAGAGGGGAGATAATATTCAAATCCAAATCCCTACCTAAGTCATTCTATTGTCCTGAAATAGTGAACAAGATTATGATATTTTATCCTTTCCAAATTCTTCTAAGTGATGTGAGTTTATAGTCCCTTCCTTGAGCATGGTTATGGTTCTTTAAGTTCAGTTGATTTTTTGTTAATTGATGTGATTGCTATAATTACATAGTTTATTTAGATTAATTGTGAAATTTAAATAAATTAGATATTTCCATTTTTATCTGTTTAAATGTGAGATTATTTAATTAATAAAATTTAATTAAATGTATTTATTAAATTTAATAATTTTTAATTACAAGACTTATTGTGAAAATAGAGATATTTAATTAATGAAAATTAATTAAATACATTCAATTTAGATTTAATTATTTATAAATTTAAGTTTTTTAATAAAAGTTATTTATTAAATGAAAAATTAAATAACATGAGGAAAATAACAGTAGACTAAATGTTATTACTTAATTTAATTTGAATGCATTAAGTTGCACAATCAAAATTGAAATAAATAAAATAAAAAGAATTAGTCAATTTTGAGTTAAGTTGTCTAACAAAAGTAATTAGAAAAATAAACTTGAGTTCATAACTAAAATTAGAGGAAATTAGGAATTGAGGGAAACAAGGCTGTGAGTGGAGTTGAGTTCGAAACCTTGCATATGGGATTCAATTTCCTATATTGTGAAAGTTTGGCCATTATTCTCAACACATAGGTTTGGAGAATTTTGTTGAAGGATTCAATTTGGAGAAGAGGGTGAGCCCACAAAAGTGAGTCCCACTTTTGGGGATGAACAAATTTTGGTCAGGCCAAAAAACTCAATTTTTAAAGTCTTTGCTCGAAGTAGGGGTCTTCGCACGAAGACAAATCAGCTCTTCGTGTGAAGACCCTAACATCGGGTTGTGTGCCATAATTATGTCACACTTCTATGAATCATTACATTCAAGAACACTCAATAGTGAGGTCTCAAAAAGTGATTCATAGCTCCCTAGGCATGGAATCACAAGGATATTATGATGCTCTCAGCCAGAGCTATTAAGCTTATGACCTTGCTAAGAAAACCATGCAATGGGAGATTCCAAAGAAGACAAGGGCAAGAATGCCAATATCCTCAAGAATCAATATGAGAATGCAATGCAACTAGATTAAGATGAATATGCAAGTATGTAACTAGCTATGGAAATGAAATGAAAGTATTACAAGACCTTCCTAATTAAGCTATGTGAGCTAATCTATAGCATAAAAGAAACTAAGCTAAGAAAGCATAAACATGAAACTATGATGCAATAAAGAAAGCTAGAATGTAAGGTGATCTCCAAAAGCTCCAAACTCTCCAAGAAATCCTGCAGCATAAGATTAGTATTCAAAAGATGGAATCCTAGAATGAGAAGAGAGCTCTCATTTTAAAAGAATTGAAAAGGAATGGACCATGGAGATTAAGAAGAAAAAGATTTAATCAAGGGTGGAGCTTGAAAGAGGGGCAATCCATATGCACAAATATCCTCCAATGAGAAATAAGATTTGACTTTTGTGTCCATATGAGATAAAGAGTGCTTTTTTTTCTTTTTATAAAATAAGAATAATGCTTTATTTGTGCAACTTAGGATAAGAGGAAAAGTGGGGGATTTTTATTTAATAAAAGGGGAGGTAATTCCTTTTAATTAAATAAAGACTTAGGATAAAATGGTTAGCCCATAGAAAATAATCAAATAAATGATAGAAATAGGATTTGATCAAGAAAAATTGATATTGAGCTGGAAATGTTGATTTTTGAAAATATTGATTCAGAGATTTGATAAATTACTGAATGGGGGCCCAAAGTCTAGGAGACCATTTTAGGGTGCATACATTTGTGCCTTTGGCTCATGTGAGATCGATTTAGAATCACATGTGGTCAAAGAATGGAATTGAAATGTGAGATTGATTTGGGATCACAAAACAATCCAAACATGTGTTCGATGGATGGGAACATATCAGGACAACAGTAAGCATAAGCTGACAAAGATAAGTTGAAAGACAAGACCAACACCTGTATAGTTAGGTGATAATCAAGTCTCAAATAAGAGATAAGAATGTCAAGGTTCAATTGATAAGCTGAATCAAAGATTGAAGTTGATAAGTACTTCCCCCTCGAAATCAAAATTGAAATCAGGTAGAGGAGAAATAATAGATTGATAAACTTGATCAAGTCACTAGAAATCATAATCGAAGGTGAAAGACCGATAGGATAACCATTAAGCAGTGAAGATATGCCCCAGTTTGACTAGGTTTGACTGAAAAGGATATAAATTAAGGATGAAGCCAAATCTTAGAGAGATGGATTGAATGAAAGTGAATGAAAGACTAGAAGGGTGAAAGAGATGGAGATGAAGATGCCCCAACAAAGATCAAAGGATCAGGCCTCAAATGGTCACCCAACTGTGCAGAAGAGGGTGAAAACTTTGAAATGCAATTTTGACTATCAAGATGAACTCAAATTTTGATTTCAATCCTGAAAATGAATCTAGGACGTCGAAATTAGCTAGGGGTGCAATTTTCATGAAATTCTGAGGTGTTTTGAAAATTAGGTCAAAAAGTCAAAATGCTATATAAGGGGTGAACATATATGCATGGTGAGATTAACCCCTTGTGATGATAGGAAAAAGGACATGATGTGAAAGACAAGGAGCGAAAGAGAGGATTGAGAAAGGTTAAAGGGTGAGCACAGTTGACTGACAAGTCCAGGAAAGATGAAGGAGAGCTCTCTCCATATGCAAGATGCAAAACTAATCTAACATGAACCTAAAAATACAAGCTACTATGAAAAGGTGGTTTACTTGCAAGGTCACAAAGCTTTTAGACTCTAATAATCATCATCAAGCTTTATTGGTAGCATCGCAAGATCATACAATACACACTAGTATGACTATGTTCAAATCTGAATATGATCTTTATCAGATAGAAATGTGGGAATCCCACCTAGGCATCAAAGACATATAGGTCAAGATGACTAGTGTAGTGAGATTTCCTAAGTTTGGTATAGCAAGATTATACTTGCATTAAGACACAAGGAAAGTCAAGATGACTACAAGTATGCACTTGCAAAAATAGTCAAGGATAATACCTTGTATACCCTAATGTCAAGTGGAACAAGCATAGATGCTAATGATAAGTAGGATCAAAAAAATATACCCACAAATAGAAAAAGCAATAAAACATGTCCTCACACCCCTAGTCTTCTAGCTTGAAATCATCTAAAACTATTAGGGAGAGAACACTCATCAAAGAAATCATCATAGATAGCACACAAAGAAATAAAGGAAAACAAGTCTCAATGAGTCAAGTGTTTAAGTGCGTGTGTGTAGGTCATAGAGTCAAACTTTGAGTATCACATCTGCTAGTGAGAAATATCACATCATACTAGACTATGGGTAGGATATCTGATAAGTGTTGAGAAACACTTGACTCTAGGGAAGTGTTGAAAAAAATAGTTGGGGTTGGTGTTGGTGTTGAAAAACACTATTTGCAAGATGTCCCAAAGACCAACGCATCCTAGAGACCAAAGTGAACACAGTGATGCCCCCTAGTCAAAGACAAAGACCAATTCCAAACCAAGGCAACAAGGACAAGGCATGATGGAAAAAGGTTAAGTGTCGAGGACATATGCTAAGAAACAAGGGTGCAAAGGCCTCAAGTCGCGCCTATTTCCAGGTTTTCACCACTTGACATATTTTTTTGATTTTTTCAATTCTTTTGTATTTTTGCTACCAAGGCGCCTATTTCCAGGTTTTCACCAAGGCACTTTTTCTATTTTTTTAATTTTTTTGTATTTTTTTAGGACTTTATATGCTTTTTAGAAAAAAATTTTCAGCATCATATATGAATTTTTTTAGAATTTTTTCAAGATCAATAAATATATACAAAGGATGCCCCAGACAGAATGGGCATCAAACTCCCAAGCAAGATCACATCATGTAGTCCCAATGTCTAGCAAGGTGGAGAACAAGAGGGATTAGTAAGCTGGTGGAAGAGATGGAAGATAAGAGAATGAAGGAGAATGACGGGAAGAAATCCTCAAGGAAAAACTCCTCAAGAGTACCCAAGCTAGGGAAAAATTGTCATGTAAAGCACATTTGGACAAGCAATGAAAGGCCAGCATAGGATAAGTCACAAAGGCGTAATGAAAAAGAAGGAAAGGATGCAATCCAAAGGAGTAGACATGTCAAGAGACTTCATAGCATCATGTTTTACTCTTTTTTATTAGATCAAGACCAAAGGGGAAAAGGATAGTGAAAGGCTAGGATGAATGGAGGAAAATAAATATGAAGGCTAAACACGAATGGAATGAAAGAAAGAACATCGTAAGATAGCTCACAAGATAGCCAAATGTCATGTATAGGCTAACATTGTCAAGATTAAAGAGAGAAGACGAAATGTATGAAATATGTAGAAGAACTACACATGATGCCTAATTGCCAGGTTTCATCACGGTACTTATCCAAGGCCCCACAAGGGAGTGGTTTTCACCATAGGTCAAATTTATTTCTCTTTACTTTTTCTACCAAGGTGCCTGTTTCCAAGTTTCCACCAAGGTACATTTTCAATTTTTTTATTTTTTATTTTTTCATTTTTTAAGTTTGTCTATTTTTTTGAATTTTTTTTCTTATATTTTTGGAAGAAGGCAAACTTTTTAGATAATGCTCCTTGAAAGGATAAACCATGATATGCCAAGGATTCAAAATGATATGCTCAAAGATGCTGATAGGGAAAGGAAGATGGAAGAGAAAAATGGAAGATAAAGTTTAATGTAAAGCGAGTGAGGTTGGAAGATAGGAGGAATAGGCAAATGAGGAAAAATGATAGAAGGTAGAAGGATAATGAGTGGAAGGATTGTGAAAGGGTAGATGAAAAGGAAGGCAAGATCAACATCAAAACAGACCTTGAAGGGTGGCGAGAGGATGGAGGAAACGTGAAGGAATATGGTGAATGGATAACAGAGGTTGTGATTTAGGTGCATGGAATGGAAGAATGTTTTTGGTAGAAGATGAAGTGGAAGCCTTTGGAAGCTTGAATATCAACTTCACTTGTTTCTCAACATCAAACTCTTTCAAGAGAGACTTTGGAATCCATATAGTCATAGGCTTTTCATTTCTTTTTGATGATTTAGAGAGAATATCTTCAATGATGGATTTTGGAACCCATATTTGTCTAGTAGTTGTCTTCTTAGATATCTCTTTTGACTTTATGCCTCCATATTGATTAGAGGAGAAATGGTGATCTTCTTTTTTTGATGGATTCTTGTATTTCTTCTTTTCCTTGTATTGAACATTCAAGTTACTTCCAAAAGACTTGGGACTTGTGGAAGAAGAAGGAGGATATGACTGGTTTAGATGGATGGGTGGATGAAAAAGATTCAAAGGTATGCATCTATGTTGATCTTGAGGAAAGATAGGAGATGGAGGGACGTAAGGACCTAAGATGGATGATGAATTAGGAGATTTATGAGGGGAAAGTGAAGGTACATAAAGGCCTAAGATGGAATGAAGACATGAAGCCCTTAGTATTGGTGGAGGAGGTCCAAGGATAGACGTGGAAGATACAAAAGGATAATCAATAAGTTCATCAACATCTATATGACATCCAAGGACATCAACATCTTTAGAGTGAGCATTAGGATTTGCAATAGGATCATGAACATCTTGAATAGGAGAAAATTCTTTGATAGGATTGTTTAAAGCTTGAAAAGACTTAGGAAGAGTAGAAATTAGATGTGAACGTGGAATGGTAGAACAAGAAGATGGAAGGCTTCGATCTTGACAAGCTGGTTTGGATAGCATAGGCATACAATTTTTCTCTTGATTTTCAATAGGCTTAATATTGGAAGTAACAACACTATGTTTAATAACCTTAATGGAAGTATCATCATTGGAAAGTGCAAGTGGAGTAAGGTTATTTTGATTGTCAATAAGCTCAAGGGTGTAAGTAGTAGCTTGATCTTGCTTAGGGGACTTGACTTAAGACATGGCAGAATGAATGAGAAAGGGCGTAGAGTATCAAAAGAACCATGAAACAGATAAGAGACATCATGAAAAGAATTGGATGACATGGAAGGTTCTTGATCTTGATCATTCTTTATGTTCTTTTCTTTATCATTTTTAGAGTCCTCTTGACATGGAGCCACTTCTAAGGACAAGGAAGCATGTTGGAATTGTATGGAAGACTTTGGAATAAATGGTGAAGGACTAACTGAAGTAGGCATTATAGCACATAAAGGCTTAGGCTCTTTAGGTTTAGCATTATTGAAAGTATTTGCAGCCAAGTGAAGGTTAGCTTGAGTTTCTTGAGGAGGTAGCTCTTGAGGGTAACTATAGGGAACTGCATGAAAAGCATTAGGGTCTTTGTTGGATGAAGGATTTGTGAAAGGTTTGAAAGAATTGGAAGCTTTAGGAAATGTATGGTTATTGGAGGAAGTAGGGGATGGAAAGGAACCATCACAAGACAAAGGTACATCATTAACATGATCTTGCTTGAGAGTGTAATCTTTATTTTCAGAATGAATGTTCTTAGAGGAATGATTCTTATAATATTGATGTTTCAAATCAGTGTGGTGCATTTTATAGTCCTTAGTAGTAGTAAATGGATCATAATCAAGGTATTGTTCACAAAACTTATCAAAGTTTCTTTCAAAATCAAAATCATACAGATCACCATCACGATCTATCCAATGGGATGATCCTTTAGTAAGCATGAGCACACAACAAGGAGGACTCTTAGGAATAGAGGTTTGATAGGTATGACTATATGGTTCATCATCATAGCCATCGTAATAGTCATCATAGTCGTAAAAAATGGGTGTGTCACTCTTCGTGGGAGAGGTATCACAAGGACTACTATATTGCTCATATTGAGGAGTAAGACTCTTGGGAGAAGTAGAAGATGAACAAGATCATGAAGAAGAGGAAAGTGAAGACCTAGTGGAGGAAGAAGACTTGGATAATGAAGAATGTGAATAATGTCTAGAAGATTCATGATGAGACTTAGAAGGCGAGGAATTTGAATGATGTCTAGAAGAGTCATGATAAGACTTGGAAGATGAGGAAGAATGAGAAGTCTTATATGATGAAGAATGTTTCGAAGAAGGATGTCATGATAGGATCATGTGGATGATTCTAGCTAAGGTGTGTGACTTACTTTATTTTTCATTTTTTTCATAAATTCATCACTGAGATTTTTGGAGGAATAATATTCTTCAAATTGAACAATGAGCTCGAGATCATCTATTTTCAAGAGAGGTTCCATAACAAGATATTTAAAATTCATGGTTCTGGAAGAAGAAGAATTAAACATAGGAGCGATAGAAGAGATGAATAGAAGAAGGTAGAATAGATAATAAGAGGAAAATAATCAAGAAGACATGAAGAATTTAGGAAGAAGAGGAAGATGTGGAAGAAAGAAGACCAAGAGTCATTTTATGCAACTTGATACCATATAAGTTCATTTGAATGTTGAGCAACATGTCATAGCACCTAAGATCTGACCTGGACTGACCAAGGGAGATTGGAAATGACACAAATCAACTTTAGATTGTAGATAGTAGTAAGACAACAAAATGACTCTGTGCGATAGTTCTCAGGGTAACAGGGCGATACAATTTTCCAGTGCGATATTTCACCAGAAGCATGGAAATATTTTGCAAGCAGTGCATGCGATATTATCCAAGCAAGCAGTGCAATAGTTGTGTAGCAACAAAGTGTCACATGATAATTGACTAGTTAGTGTGTAAATCTCATTTTTTAAGGCAATTTGATAGGTGAGTTTCTCGATTTCAAACCTAGTGACAGCAGTAATCAGACAAGTTTGCAAACTGTAGGTGATCAAACATGTCATAAAACACTTGCACAAGTGCAAAAGAAACCTTACCAAGACAAGCACTTGGGATATCAAAATTGAAAAATCCTATGAGTATTACCGTGATGTTTGATGTTTTGAGAATGTTTGCGTGGGTAGATCACATCAAGAACACTTCAAGCACTTACTAGCCTAAAAAGACAATGGCTCAATACTTAACAACTTGGTCCACATTTAGTGCTCCATTGCCTCACACAAAGTGGTTGCCCACAATAGATATTGGCTTTTTCATGGAAGTGCCAATGACACAACCAAAGGAACATAGATGGTGAGTAATCTTGGGGTGATCTGAGTTACTCCACTTGGATCAATCCTTGCACCAAGAAGCTAAGTGGAAAAATAAGGTGGCTTCTATATATGGTTTTTAATAAGGGCTTCCATTCGTAATACCCCTCTTGCTCCCCAAAGGGACTCCTTACCTTGTGACAAGTAACAGACCTCACAGCCACAAGAGTACCTTAAGCGTTCTTGCTCAATACTTTCCTCATGGTCACAATCCCATAAGTACTCACATTAAGCGAAGACAAGTACTACCTCTACCAAGGTTTTGTGTCCTTGATAGCCTTGAGTTTATATTGGGTTGGAATAGCTAGTGAAAAGCTTATCCCCACTTGGGTCGTTCCTCTTGATTGCTCAAGAGCAGGCCTGCTAAAGGATCCTAGACTACACAAAGAGTGGATCAATCTTTGAGGTTCAAGGTTTCTAGTTCACCACAAGGGTGAAGAGCATACTCCCCTATCTCAAAAATTTCTCCCAAACACACCATGCAAAGGTTCAATTACCCTCTTGCTTTCAAAATCCAAATATGGGTCAAGATTTATGTTTCACCACAAGGGTGAAGAGCATACTCTCCTACCACCAAAAAAACCCTACAACAAGATATTATGTGTGTATGAAATGAAACAACTAGTATATGCAACACTCAAAAGGAAATAAATAAAGTAGCACTTTTTTTGGTTTTTATGCTTTGGGCAGCCCTATAAAAACCATTAGTAGCCCTTGTGCATTTGGAGCTTTGACATGCGTTCTTTTAAGAAAATAAGAAAGCAATAGGAGCACCTACAAACACCACTTGTTAGCCCTACAAGGGTTAGCACATCAAAAACCAAATGAAATCTGCAAATAGACCCCTATTCTACAACAACAAATTAGAAATCCGAATCAAACTAAGTAAATCTTGCAAAGAAATGACAAAAATTTCTCACTGCTAGGCCTAGGTGATATATCTGTCAGAGGAACAGTTGTGAGATATTTCATTCTATACTAGTGCGATAATATATCTCTATGCCATAATTCCTGCTACCTGCATGCAATAGAATACATAAAAATAGTCTGACCGAGTCTGCCAAAGTGTGCGATATTTTAACTGGTAAAATATCACACTGGTATATAAGAAACTATCACACGATATTGAACAACTGTCGTACGATAACCCTGGCATAAAAAAACCAAAGAGCAAAAAATTGACAAAACAACAAATAAATAGTGATGAAAAAAAGATAGAAATCCATAAAATGAAGGACAAAACAATATTGTTTTGCCCCATGGTGGGCACAAAAAATGTGTGCTATAATTGTGTCACACTTCTTTGAATCATTACATTCAAGAACACTCAATAGTGAGGTCTCAAAAAGTGATTTATAGCTCCCTAGGCATGGAATCACAAGGATATTATGATGCTCTCAGCTAGAGCTATTAAGCTTATGACCTTGCTAAGCAAACCATGCAATGGGAGATTCAAAAGAAGACAAGGGCAAGAATGCCAATATCCTCAAGAATCAATATGAGAATGCAATGCAACTAGATTAAGATGAATATGCAAGTATGCAACTAGCTATGGAAATGAAATGAAATTATTACAAGACCTTCCTAATTAAGCTATGTGAGCTAATCTATAGTATAAAAGAAACTAAGCTAAGAAAGTATAAACATGAAACTATGATGCAATAAAGAAAGATAGAATGCAAGGTGATCTCCAAAAGCTCCAAAGTTTCTAAGAAATCCTGCAGCATAAGATTAGTATTCAAAAGATGGGATCCTAGAATGAGAAGAGAACTCTAATTTTAAAGGAATTGAAAAGGAATGGACCATGGAGATTAAGAGGCAAAGATTTAATCAAGGGTGGAGCTTGAAAGAGGGGCAATCCATGTGCACAAATATCCTCCAATGAGAAATAAGAGTTGACTTTTGTGTCCATATGAGAAAAAAAGTGATTTTTCTTCTTTTTATAAAATAAGAATAATGCTTTATTTGTGCAACTTAGGATAAGAGGAAAAGTGGGGGCTTTTTATTTAATAAAAGGGGAGGGAATTCCTTTTAATTAAATAAAGACTTAGGATAAAATGGTTAGCCCATAGAAAATAATCGAATAAATGATAGAAATAGGATTTGATCAAGGAAAATTGACATTGAGCTGGAAATGTTGATTTTTGAAAATATTGATTCAGAGATTTGATAAATTGCTGAATGGGGGCCCAAAGTTTAGGCGACCATTTTAGGGTGCATACATGGGTACTTCACGCAAAGGGATGACAAGGTCTTCCTATCAAGGACCCCTTCCTATGAAGACCCCCTAGGCCGGATTTACTACAAATTTCTCGCGAAGGGGTTTCATTTTCACATTTACTATTCATGGAGAGCAGTAAACCCCAGTTGTTGGAGCGAACCCCTAATGAGTTCATGATGACATCATTGACTCCATCCTCCTTGCCTTCTATTCCATCTCCTTTGAGTTTCATATATTCCGAGTACACACATTTTTCTCTTTTTAATTAATTTTTATTATAAAATATATGTTTATAAATTATTTTAGTTTGTTTTTTTAATTTTCAAATAGTTATTTCATTTTTGGTAATTTCTAATTTAAAAAAATTATGTTAGTAAATGTTAGAAAATGCTAGAAAATACTAGAGAATGTTAGAAAATATTGTCAAATACTACAAAATACTATAAAACATTAGAAAATTTTAGATTTTTAGTAATCTTATTGCTTGTTTTTAAATAATTTTTAATTAGTAATGTTAGAATGTTAGTTTTAAATTATTTTTATTAGAAAATTTTACAACAAATTAAGAAACTTTAGAAAAATTTAAAACTTTCGAAAATTTACAAAAACTTGAAACTTTAGGAAAAATTAGAAAAATTAGAAACCTTTGGAAAAATTAGAAAATTATTAGAAAATATTAGAAAATTTTAAAACTTTGTCTCTCCCCATGTGCCCATTACAACTCTCTCACCAAACTCCTTAATACTCTATCCACACCCTCTTAAGACTCTCTCGTTCTCTCTCCCAATATATTAAGACTTTATTTATTTCTCGGGCTACTCTTTGACACTAATTAAGACTCTGACCAAATCCCTTAAGATACCCCCAACCCCTTTAAAAATCTCATCGCACTTTAAATAACTCTCTCTCTCTCTCTCTCTCTCTCTCTCTCTCTCTCTCTCTCTCTCTCTCTCTCTCTCTCTCTCTCTCTCTCTCTCTCTCTCTCTCTCTCTCTCTCTCTCTCTCTCTTACAGGGCACCCAAGGAAACATCTTTGATGTTCCACATGTTTTGGTTTTTTCTTTCTTTGTAATAAAGTGGATGGATCCTAGAGATCATCCTTTTCATTCCTTGATCCAATTTGTGTGGTGAAGGATCCCTAAGGCACACCTAAAAGCCTTGGGATGCCTTAGTCCACTTGCATTCTAGGGTTTTAAATGATAGGTGAGATAGGTATTTTGAGTGTTTTAGGTGTTTTTGGATATGATTTCAATGATTTTTAATCATTTAAGGAATATTGTTTTAGGTCTGTAGGCTAAGGTCATGATTTGATTCTTTAGGAGTGAGAGAATGCAAAACTTGCAAAAATGTTGCAAAAGTTGTAAAACTTGCTCGAGAAGTTCAAAATAAGTTGCCAATGATCACAACTATTCATGTCTCGGTTGGAACTCACATTTGAACTTATTTAAACATTCCAAAACCTCTGCAAGAGGTTAGAACTTGTAATTTGATAATTGGATACAAATTGAATAAAAAACCATCAGTTTCTTGAACAAACCCTACCTAGTATGGTTGTGTACATAGAGATCTGATACCATAAATGATATGATTGAAAAGGTTTGTGAATATATATTCTAATGCAATTGGATTAATTTCATTTGAGTTTGTGTGGTTAAAGTTATAAGTCATTTTGTGGAAGCAGTCAGGAAAAGAGTTAATTTCAGGCCTCTCATACAAATGGAGGCCTAACTTGAAATTACACAAGTGGAATTCCTTAGCCACTTGGGAAATGAAATTTAGGAATGTATTTTACATGACTTCTAAGGCACAAGGTAGGACTTGGCGGTTTGAAGGATTTTGCACCAAGCCCTAGGCTGAAAATCTCTATGTATTCAACCAGTTGGTTGTGTATAGGGTTGTGAAGTTAATAAATCTCATTTATGAGAGCATTTTGAAGGTGGATTTGGAGCATTTGGATATACTGGAAGTTTTCAAAAACCCTGCACTTGTTCTATGCACCCATCCTTAACCATCCATAGGGTAAACCAAGCCTAATCTGGCCAATTAGGTTTGTGTACTTTGTGTGGGTTAAGTGCTGCAAGACTAGAGTCATTTCATGGGAATTTGGAGATATTTTGAACATCTAAAAGGGTACTCAAATATTCCCTTTTTTGTCTAGGTTCATCTGGAGTGGAATATTACACACCAAAAACCAGTTTGGGAGACCTACTAGGATTTGTAGGTCACTTTGTGTTTGGAGCATTTTGGGTGTTGAGGAATCAAATTGGTAGTTGATTCTCTCTTCATATTTCCAAAATAAGGGGTTCCAACCCTTAAGATTGATAAATAACATCATTGGTGAAGTTTTCCATAATTTTCCTAAAATAGAGAAAGTGTCCCTAAGTCCTCAATTTGGTGAAGTTGGTTAAAGACCTTAGGGTGTTGAGAAAAATTTAGAGAAGTGTCTAGACATCCCTACATGGTTGATATACTTCATATCCCAAGGTTAGTGGGACCAGTTAATGCCAAAATCCATTTGGAAGAGTTGTGTAGGAGATAGACCATTTCCTAGTCTTCTTGTTGTGCTCTTTGCATCAGGTGGTATCAGAGCTCTAATACTATTCTTGGGAAGGAAATTGAACCATAGAGGAATAGTGTGATGAATAAATCCCCTCAAGAGTGACCAATGTTGAATTGTCCAAGATTGTGAGAGAGCAAGGGACTAGGAGTAGAAGGCTTGAAGCAGAATAGGAAAGGTTAAAGAGCAAGCAAGGGAGGCATGTTGCTGAGGAGTCAAATAAAGAAGAGGAGGCTCCCATACCTAAAAGAGGAGAGGTACTTGTAGATCAAAGGCCCCTCCTAGAGGCCCTAGAGAGGGTTAAAAGGAAGGATAAGTGTGATATCCCCTTGTTTCATGGCAAGATGAATCCAAAGGAGTGTATAGATTGGATTGAGGAACTAGAAAACTATTTTAAGTGTAAAGAAGTGACTGAAGGCTAGAGGGTGAGATTGGATAATTCAAAGATGAAGGGCCCAACCCTTAGTTGGTGGAACTTCCTATAAAGTGAGAGGGTAGAAGAGGGAAGGAACCCTATCACCACTTGGAAGAGGATGGTGATTGAAGTCAAGAAGTAGTTTGTTCCTGAGGATTATGAAATGGTTCTCTACAAGAAACTCCAAAATCTAAGATAAAGGGATATGGATGTTGGTGCCTATAAAGAAGAGTTCCATAGGATGAATCTCAAGGAAAAGATGCCAAAGAATGAAAAGAAGAAGTTGGTTAGATACTTAGATGGGCTCAAGTTTAGTATTTAGGATGAACTTAGCTTGTTCAACCCTGAGACCATCCATAAGTGCTATCAAATGACACTAAGAATTGAGGATAAATAAAAGAGAAAGGGAGAGAATAATAAAAGGGGTAGAGGTAAGAGTAGGTTCAATGGGAGAGGTTAATTCTGTAAGGCCCAAGGGGATTCTAGTAATCAAGAACCAGAGGCAAAATAGTGTAGTAGAGGTGCATTCAGAGGTAGGAGATCTAACAATAGGGGAATATGTGGTGGGAGAGGGTTGGTGCCTTCACTACACAGTACTTTACATGTAACCAGGTTGGACACTAGTCCTTTAGATGTCCTAAAAAACTAGGAACTAAAAAGAAAGGAGGAGAAAGAGGGGTACGGTTGACTGAAGAAGAAGATTGCATAAGTGAGACCCCCTACCACACTTCCACTTCCATATTTACAGACCCTAAGAAAGGGGAGCATCTGATGATACAAATGACCCTCTTAAAGACACCAATAACCAAGGATCCACCATAAAGAAAGTCATTTTTCAAATCCCAATGCAAGGTAAATGGAAAGGTATGTATGGTGATTGTTGATTTTGGTTCTACAGATAATATTGCTTTAGTAGAGATGGTTAAAAAACTCAAGTTTCAAAGGATACCATACCCATACACCTATAGATCCTCATGGTTAACTAAGAATAGGCATACATTAAGTAGTGAGCAAGTTTGGATAGAATTTAACATAGGGGATATAAGGATAAATTTTTATGTGATATATATGAAGTGGATGCATACCACCTTCTACTTGGAAGGCCTTGGAAATATTATGTGAGGGATAGGCATAAGGGTGAATCAAATGTGTATCATGGGTATGTGCAGGATCATGGTATGCCAAAAAGTAGCGATGTGAAAAAGAAGTCCTGATTGATAGACTCTTTGAAAAATAACTATGAATTTCAAATATTATAACATTTTTGAAATTTTAAATATACATCATATTCTATGCTTCACCTAATACAATAATAATAAACAATTCTTTCAATTTAATGAAGTTTAGACTAAGTTAAGGTGGTTAGACATGGGAGTTTTTATATTCAGGAAAATATGTAGTAGAAAAATCATAATTAATTATTTACTTGGAAAAAAAATACAAAAAAGTATACATCACATCCAAATAGGAGGCTACTACTTTTATCTAGAATATTATAAAAAAAATTTATGTTTTAATTTTGTTTAATGTGGTCAAACATACACCTACTTGTTATCTTTCTAGTCCTGACTGATAGACTTATTGAAAAATAGCTATAAATTTCAAACTGTATAACATTTTTTAAATCCAAAACATGTGTGACATTCTATGATTTTCCTACTACAAGAAAAATAAAAATAAAAATCAATTTGATAAAGTTTAGACTATGTTAACGTGGTTAGACACGAGAGTTTTTGTATTCTAGAAAAGTTGTAGAAGAAAAATCATAATTTATTATTTACTTGGAAAAAAATTACAAAAAAATATGTGTCACATCCGGACATTATTCTACTACTTATATTTACAATCTTGTAAAAATAATATCATTTGATTGTGTTTAAGGTGGTGAAACATACACCTAATTCATTTTTTTTTCCTAAAATTTGTGTACTACTACATTGAAATTTGAAATTTTTAACATATAGAATAATTATTTTTGAAAAAAGGCCTAGTATCTTAGAAACTAAATTAAATTTTCTACAAATTCTCTTCTTCATATTTTTGATATAATAATTATAACTTGTTCAAATTTTGATGTCAACTTGCCTGAACCTGATTTTCTGAATTTTTATTGCCACTTAAGGGCCTAGTTTGGCATACCATGATCCTACACAGACCATCATATAACCAAAGATGGTATCAAGTACACTCTAATATCACTCCAAGAATATGTAAAGGATAATCTAGTAGGGGGTATTGTCATGTTTGTAGGAGAGAAGGAGTTTATGCAAACTATGAAAGAAGAGGATACCCCATGCTTTGCCTTGGTAGTCAAACCCAAAAGAATGCAATGGAAGGAACTAAAGGGTAGTATGAAAGATAGGAAGATTGATCCTAAGGAGGTGAGGGGACTCTTAGACAAGTATTAAGGTCTAATCCCTGATAGCACATTAGATACGCTACCACCTCATAGGGAGGTAAGCCACTACATTGATCTCATACCAGGGTCCGCTTTACCTAATAAGGCATCATATAAGATGACACTAGAGAAGAATGAGGAAATAGCCATAAGATAGATGAATTGTTGAGAAAATGGTTTATTAGGAGGAGCATAAGCCCTTGTGCAGTTCTTTTTGTCTTAGCACCTTGAAAGGAAGGCACATGGAGGCTTTGCACTAACTCAAGGGAAGTCAATAGGATCACCATCAGATATAGATTCCCCATGCCAAGAATAAAGGACCTATTGGATTTCCTAAGCAGTGCAAGTTACTATTCTAAGGTGGACCTAAAAAGTGGTTATCATCAAATTAGAATAAGAGAGGGGCATGAGTGGAAAACTACATTCAAGACCATATAAGGGATCTATGAGTGGTTGGTGATGCCATTTGGGCTCCCAAATGACCCTAGCACCTTCATGAGACTTATAAATGAGATTTTGAAACTTTTCATTAGTAAGTTTGTGGTTGTTTATCTTGATGATATACTAATTTTTAGCAGGAGCGGGGATGAGAATCTAGATCACTTGGATCAAGTCTCGAGGAGACTCCATGAAGAGTAGCTGAAGATCAACTTGGAAAAATGTGTTTTTATGCAGAAAATGTTTTTTTTATTGGTTTTTGTGATCTCCCACAACAACCTCAAGATGGATCCCACCAAGGTTGAAGCCATCATCAACTGCCCTAAACTAGGAACAACATTAGAGGTAAAAAGATTTCATGGATTGTCAAGTTTTTATAGAAAGTTTATAGAATATTTTAGTGGTGTTTGTGCCCCAATGATAGACACTATCAAAGGTTGTAGGAAATGTGATGTTTTTGGAATGATAAGACAAATGATGCTTTCAAATATCTAAAAAGGAGGGTTGTAGAACAACCTATACTAGCTCTCCCTATTTTTCACAAGGTCTTCGCAGTGGAGTGTGATGCAAGTAAGAGGGATATTGAGGGAGTCCTAAGCCAAGAAGGGAGGCATGTTTCCTTCTTTAGTGAGAAACTAAATGAAGAAAAGAAAAACTATTTCACTTATGATCTTGAGTTGTATACGATGGTACAGTCACTTAGGAAATGGATGCATTACTTATTGCCTAAAGAATTTTTTGTATACACTGACAACCATGTACTTAGCTTCCTAAATAGGTAGGAGAAGTTGAATCACATGAACATCAAATGGATGGAGTACCTTCAATCTTACACATTTATAATCAAGCATAAAAAGGGAACCTAAAATAAGGATGCAGAGGATTTAAGCAGGAGGAACCTCAGAGTCCAAAAAATCAAGTGTGAGAGGGTTGAAATCCACTCTATGAAAGACATGTACAAGGATGATCTAGATTTAAAAGAAGCTTATCAGGTTGGTGTGGACCAGTCAGACAAATATCACACTAATTTTGCAAATTTTGTGTTACAAGAAGGCCTACTTTTCAAGGACACTCAATTATGCATACCCAAAGGATCTATAAGGGAAAGCATTATAAAGGAAAAGCATTGTGGTAGCATGGCATGACATTTTGGCATGAACAAAACACTTAAGCAAGTGAGGAGGTATTATCTATGGCCTAGATTACAAACTAATGTCAGAAAGTTTGTAGAAAGTTACTTGGTATGTAAAAAGGCTAAGGGTTGCACCTTTAATGCAAGTCTATACACCCCATTACCTATTCCTTCTAAACATTGGGATTCCATAAGCATGGATTTTGTACTAGGATTGCCTAGAACTAGATCAGGATGTGATAGCATTTATGTGGTGGTAGACAGGTTCTCAAAAATGTTTCACTTCATTCCTTGTAGGACCACACATGATGCCTCTCACATTGAAGGGTTTTTCTTCAATGAAGTTGTTAGATTGCATGGTTTTCCATTATCCATAATCTCTGATAGAGATCCTAAATTCCTAGGCCACTTTTGGAGAACACTTTGGAGGAAACTAGGAATAAATTTATTTTTGTCTTTGACATATCATTCTTAGTCTAGTGGTTAGAAAGAAATAATCAATAGATATTTGGGAAAATTGTTAAGATGCCTAACAAAACAACATTTCACAAGTTGGGATAGTGTGTTGGCTCAAGCCGAATTCTCCTACAATATTTTGAAAACATGAGTAAAAGTCTAACACCATTTCAGATTGTGTATGGAGGACATCCTAGAGGTATCCTTGAAGTCAGAGACTTAAGAGATATGGAGAAGAGGAGGGTACATGCTAAAGATTTTGTAGAAGCCATGAAGGATATCTACTAGCAAGTCTAAAACAAACTAAAACATACCAATGATAAATAAAAGCAGTATAATTATAAGAAAAGAAGAGACCTTGAGTTCAAGGTCGAAGATATGGTGATGATTCATCTAAAAAAGGAGAGGCTTCCAAAAGACAACTACACCAAGTTAATGATGAAGAAGCTTGAACCTTTCAAAATCCTTCAAAAGTGTGGTGATTATGCCTATAAAATTGACTAACCTACTGATATTTCTTTATATCCTATTTTTAATGTTGTTGAAATCTATCCTTACAAAGGTTCTAGTGTTGATGCTTTGGATGCAGGAGAATAATTAGATTAATATCTTAGAGTAGTGGTTCCTAAAGCAAATCTAGATATAGAATGTATCCTTGACAAAAGAGTGATAAAATAAACAAGGAGATGCACTTACTATGAATACTTTGTCAAATGAAGAAATCAACCATTAGAATATCCCAAATGGCTTACCCCTATGGATATTAAACAAGTTGGATTCAATCTGGAGGAGATCCCATCTCAAGGGACTTGAGTTCCTTTGTGTTAAGGAGTATGGTACAGGGCACCCAAGGAAACATCTTTGATGTTCCACATGTTTTGGTTTTATTTTTTATTTTAATAAAGTGGATGGATATTCCTAGAGATCATCATTTTCATGCTTTGATCCAATTTTTGTGGTGAAGGATCCCTAAGGCACACCTAAAAGCCTTGGGATGCCTTAGTACACTTGGATTCTAGGGTTTTAAATGATAGGTGAGATATGTATTTTCAGTGTTTTAGGTATTTTGGATATGATTTCAATGATTTTTAATCATTTAAGGCATATTTGTTTATGTCTACATGCTAAAGTCATGATTTAATTCTTTAGGAGTGCAAGAATGCAAAACTTGCAAAAGTTGTAAAACTTGCTCGACCGATCAAAATAAGCTACCAAAGGTCACAACTATTCATGGACCGGTTGGAACTCACATTTGAACTTATTTAAACATTGCAAAACCTCTGCAATAGGTTAGAACTTGTAATTTGACAACTGGATGCAAATTGAATGAAAAATCATCAATATTCTAAGAATGCTCTTAGAATGCCAAATTGATATTCTAAAATTAGGGCTACTAGAGATTTCTACTGATTGATTATGTCCAAAAGATTATTATTAGCCAAGAATGAGGAGAGAGTCTCCTTTTATAGAATTTAGAAATGAATGGATGGTCAAATTAACAGACAAAATCCAAGGGTGGAGAATAATCCTCATTTTGACTTTAGGGCACAACATTCTCAAGGGGAAAAATCAAGTGGATGAGAATGGTTAGGTAGAAATGAGTGGTGGAGATTAAGAGGCAAAAGAGATTCCACTTTTGTCTTTTTTTCTTTTTTCAAATTAAGAAATCCCTTTTTTATGTGCACACATAGGATAAAGTGGATTTATTTAATTAAAAGGGGACATTTCCTTATAATCAAATAAGACTTAGGATAAAGTGGTAAAAAATTAAGATGTCATCAAATAAATGATTAAAGTGATGATTTGATCAAGAGATAACATTGAATCAATACAAAAGATTGATTAACCATAAAATAAGGTCTAGTAATTTTAATGTTTAATGTTAGAGTGGGGTTCAAGGTTTACTAGACCATTTTTGGGTGATTACATTTGCCCCTCTTTGACTAATGTGTGAGCGATCTAGGAACACATTAGGTCAAAAAATAGATATTAAGATAGATGGTAGAGATTTTACTCTAAACTTGATCCAACAGAGCATGGAGAGAAAACTAAATCTAAAATTGATTGAATGAGAACTAGCAATGGTAGGTAAGATAGATCTAACTCTAAACTTGATCGAATGAAGCACAAAAAGAGTAGCTAATCATGAACTTGATCGAACAAGAACTAGCGAAGATAGATAAGATTATCTATTTTAAGAGATAGATTGATAGGTTATTCATGTAGCCTCGAGATCAAAATTGAAATAAGGTACATGAGATATAGAAATGAGATAAGATAAGGTTCCAAATGATCGATTAAGAGTACAAGACCAAGTTTGACCACCAAGTGGTGAGAATTTGCCCTAGTTTGAATAAGGTTGATCAGGAAGACATAGAAGTAATGTTAGGTCAAGGCTAGAAGAAGGTAGATGAGATGATGATGGAAGATAGAGAAATGGTGATTTAATTCAAAAGGTCAAAGAAAATGACCTCAAAGGGTCAGTCAGCTGTGTATAGGAGGAAATAATTTTAAAACTCAATTTTCCTAGTCAAGATGAAGTCAAATTTTGATTTCAATTCCAAAAATGGATACAGGGCATTGAAATTAGGTAAGGGTGAATTTTTTGCAGAAATTCAAGACTTTGAAAAATTAGGTCAAAATGTTATATAAGGACCCCAAAGAGTCATTTGTTCTTTTTGTCTTTTAGTGAATCCACAGTTAGTTCAGAGCTTCTGATAGTAGATAGGTGGGTTCCTATTGAGAAACATAGATTCAAAATGATCCAGTTGCATAACCGACCTCAAGGGTATTGACAAGTGGTAAGTCATTGAAAATCCTTCCTATTTTGGTGCATTTATGTCACTTTTTGTACATTTTTACTAGGTTTTTAGATAATTTCATACAATATATTGGAATGTCACACAAATTTGTTGAGAAAAATCCCGTACGACATTTCACACAACCCTGAAATGTCGTATGGCCATTCTATGAAGTATCACACTAGTGGGACCCATTAGTCATGCCAAATGGTGTGAAATGTCATACTGTCTTGAAATGTCACACCACTATAATAACAAGTGTCATACAAAAAATTTCTGAACTGTGAAATGGCATTTTTCTTTTTCTGAATTTATGACTACTTGGAAACTTGAGTGAAAGAACTTAGATCTTATGTGGATTCTTTAATGATGCTGTAAGTTATTTGTTGGCATATTTTGTAATGTATTCTGATATGTTTCTACTTGTGTTTGTGATGCAGCATCTCTTTCCTAATTTAGCCATTAGGGATCCACATCCAGTGGGTCTTCGGCTTGTGCCCCAATTATCTTCCGATGAGATGACACCATAAAGGAAAGAGTAAATAGCTAGGAAGATAGAGGAATTGTTGAGAAAATGGTTTATTAGGAGGAGCATAAGCCCTTGCGAAGTTCCTATTGTCTTAGCACCTAAAAAGGAAGGCACATCGAGGATTTGCATTGACTCAAGGGAAATCAATAGGATCACCATTAGATATAGATTCCCCATTCCAATAATAGAGGATCCATTGGATTTCCTAGGGGGTTCAAGTTAATATTCTAAGGTGCATCTAAAAAATGGTTATCATCAAATCAGAATAGGAGAGGGGGATGAGTGGAAAACTGAATTCAAGACCACATAAGGGCTCTATGAGTGGTTGGTGATTCCATTTGGGCTCTCAAATTCTCCTAGCACCTTCATGAGACTTATGAATGAGATTTTGAAACCTTTCATTAATAAGTTTGCGGTTGTTTATCTTGATGATATACTAATGTTTAGCTAGAGCATGGATGCGCATCTAGATCACTTGGATGAAGTCTTTAGGAGACTCAATAAGGAGAAGCGAAATCTCAACTCGCAAAAACATGTTTTTATGTATATAGAGCTTGTTTTCTTAGGTTTTTTAATCTTTGAAAACAACCTAAAGATGGATTCCACCAAGGTTGAAGGCATCATCAACTAGCCTACACCAGGAACAATGTCAGAGGTAAAACTCTTTCATGGATTGTCAAGTTTTTATAGGAAGTTGATAAATAATTTTAGTGGTGTTTGTGCCCCAATGGTAGATACTATCAAAGGTGGTAGGAAATTTAATTTTGTTTGGAATGATAAAGTAAATGATGCTTTTGAATATCTAAAAAGGAGGGTTGCAAAACAACCTATGCTAGTTCTCCCTGATTTTCACAAGGTCTTCACAGTGGAGTGTGATGCAAGTAGGAGGGCTATTGGGGAAGTCCTAAGCCAAGAAGGGAGGCCTGTTGCCCTCCTTAGTGAGAAATTAAATGAAGAAAATCAAAATTATTCCACTTATGACCTTTAGTTGTATACCATGATATAATCACTTAAGAAATAGGAGGCATTACTTATTGCCTAAAGAATTTGTTGTATACACTGGCAACCATGCACTTAGCTTCCTAAATAGCAAGGAGAAGTTGAATCACCAGAACATCAAATAGATGGAGTACCTTCAATCTTACATATTTATAATCAAGCATAAAAAGGGCACCTCAAACAAGGTTGCAGATTCTTAGAGCAGAAGGAACCTCATAGTCCAAGAAATCCAGTTGGAGAGTGTTGGAATCCACTCTATGAAAGACATGTACAAGGATGATCTAGATTTGAAAGAAGCTTATCAGGTTTGTGTTGACTAGTCAAAGCAATATCACACTAATTTTGTAGATTTTGTGTTGCAAGAAGGCCTACTTTTCAAGGAAATTTAGTTATGCATACCCAAGGGATCTACGAGGGAAAACATTATAAAGGAAAAACACTCTGGTAGTATGGCAGGACATTTTGGCATGGACAAAATACTCGAGCAAGTGAGGAGTTATTATTTATGGCCTAGATTGCAGACTAATGTCAAAATGTTTGTAGAAAGCTGCTTGGCATGTCAAAAGGCTAAGGGACACACCTCTAATGTAGATATATACACCCCATTACCCATTCCTTCTAAACCTTGTGATTTGATAAACATGGATTTTGTACTAGGATTGTCTAGAACTAGATCCAGATATGATGGCATCTATGTGGTGGTAGATAGGTTCTAAAAAATGGCTCACTTCATTCCTTATAGGACCACACATGATGCCTGTCACATTGCAAGGTTGTTATTCAATGAATATTTTAGATTGCATGGTTTTCCATTATCGATAACCTCTACTAGAGATCCTAAATTCCTAGGCTACTTTTGGAAAACACTTTGGAGGAAACTAGGAACAAATTTATGTTTGTCTCCAACATATCATCCTCATTCTGATGGTCAGACATAAGTAATCAATAGATCTTGGGGAAACTTGTTAAGATGCCTAACAAAAAAAGATGGCACTTGTTTGGATAGTGTGTTGGCTCAAACAGAATTCTCCTAAAATGATTTTGTAAATAGGAGTACAAGTCTAACACCATTTCAGATTGTGTATGGAGGACACCCTAGAGACTTGAGAGATATGGAGAAGAGGAGTGCGCAGGCTGAAGATTTTGAAGAAGCCATGAAGTATATCTATTAGAAATTCCAAGACAAATTAAAGCATACCACTGATATATACAAGCAGTAGATAGATAAGAAAAGAAGAGACCTTCAATTCAAGGTCATCGATATGGTGATGATTCATCTTGAAAAGGATAGGTTTCCAAAAGACAAGTACACCAAGTTAATGGTGAAGAAGCTTGGACCTTTCAAAATCCTTCAAAAGTGTGACAATAATACCTATAAAATTGACTTACCTACTGATATTGTTTGATCTTCTATTTTCAATGTTTCTGACATCTATCCTTAGAAAAGTGCTATTACTGTTGCTATATCATATGAATATCTTAGAGCAGTGGGTCCTAAAGAAAATAAAGATATCGAATGTATCCTTGAAAAAAGGGTGAGCAAACAAGTAAGGAGAGGCACTTACTATGAATACCTGGTGCAATGGAGAAATCAACCATTAGAAGATGCCACATGGATTACCACTAAAACTATTAAACAAGTTGGATTCAATCTGGAGAACATCCCAACTCAAGGGACTTGAGTCCCCTTTGTGTTGAGGAGTATGGTCCAGGGCACCCATGGAAACTTCCTTCATGTTCCACATGTTTTGGTTTTGTTTTGATTTTTAATAAAGTGGATGGATCCTATAGATCATCATTTTGATTCTTTGATCCAATTTGTGTGGTCAAGAATCCCTAAGGCAAACCTATAAGGCTTGGGATGCCCTAGTCCACTTGGATTCTAGGACTTTACATGATAGGTGAGATAGGCATTCTGAGTGTTTTAGGTATTTTGGATATGATTTTAATGTTTTTTAATCATTTAAGGAATATTTGTTTAGGTCTATAGGCTAAGGTCATGATTTAATTCTTTAGGAGTGCAATAATGCAAAACTTGCAAAAAAGTTGCAAAACTTGTAAAACTTGCTCGAGCAACTTTTGAAAAGTTGCTTGAGAAGTTCAAAATAAGTTTTTGATGGTCACAAATGTTCAAGGACTGGTTGGAACTCACATTTGAACTTATTTAAACATGCCAAAACCTTTGCAAGAGGTTAGAACTTGTAATTTGATAATTGGATGCAAATTGAATGAAAAACCATCATTTTCCTACACAAAACCTACCCCAGTACAATCTTGTACAGAGAGATCTAACACCACAAATGATTTTATTGAAAATATTTTTGAATATATATTCTAATTCAATTGGATTGATTTCATTTTAGTTTGTGTGGTTAAAGTTATAAGTCATTTTGTGGAAGTAGTCAGGAAAAAAGTTAATTTCAAGCCTGACATACAAATGGAGGCCTAACTTTCAATTTCACCAGTGGAATTCCTATCCACTTGGGAAATGAAAGTTACAAATGTATTTTACATTATTTCTAAGGCACAAGGTAGGATCTTCTAGTTTGAAGGGTTTTTCACCAAGCCCTAGGCTGAATATCTCTATGTATTTAGCCAGTCGGTTGTGAATAGTGGTGTACAATCAATCAATCTGATTGATGAGAGTAGTTTGAAGGTGGATTTAGAGAATTTAGAGAAATGGAAGTTTTCTAGAAGCCTGATCTAGTTCTATGCACCCATCCTTAACCATTCATAGGGTAAACCAAGCCTAATCTAGCCAATTAGGTCTATGTACTTTATATGGGTTGTGTTGCAGGAGTAGAGTCAGTTCTTAGGACTTTGGGGATCTTTGAGACATCTAAAAGGTTACTCAAATCTACCCTTTTTTCTGTCTAGGTTCATCTAGAGTAGAAGATTGCACAAACAAAAATGAATATGAGAGACCTATTAGGATTTGTAGGTCACTTTGTGTTTGAAGCATTGTGGGTGTTCGAGAATCAAATTGGTAGTTGATTCTCCCTTCATATTGACCAAATAAGGTGTTCCAACCCTTAAGTTGGATAAAGAATATCACTGTTGAAGCTTTCTATAGTTTGCCTAAAATAGGGAAACTGTCCCTAAGTCTTCAATTTGGTGAAATTGGTGAAAGACCTTAGGGTATTTTGACAAAGTTGTAAAAGTGTCTAGAAATCTCTACTTGGTTGATATACTTCATTATTTTATTTCTTGGTTATCTTGCTCACCAAGTGGTTTAGTTTGGATTTATTTTGAGGCCAACTTATGCATTTAATTTTGGTCATAGAGTTAATGGTTACATCGATCATTTGGAAGCATGTGGACCTAGATCTAGTCATTTCTTTCTCCAATGATGGATTTGAAGGCTGAATTGTTTCGGTAGCCTCTTGTATAAATGAATTAGTTTGTTGTAGTCTTAGCGAGGAATCTTAGAAGATATGGAGATAGGATCTGAAAGTTGAATCCTCACATGTGGAGAACTGTTGTAATTGAAGTCTAATTATATTCAGTCGTAACTGGGAAGTCCTTGTAGCCCAACATTTATGAGGTTATTCTTAAATAATATATGAAGTCACTGCATTCTCTCTCTCTCCACCCTTGTTTTATTACTTCTATGAGATGTTTCGGCAAGGAGGTTGGTGATTTGGGTGTGCCTTTGTCCCCATTCCTGGGATACCTTGCGTTAGGTGGTATCAGAGTGAGATCAATCTTTATCTAAATTTGGGAATTTAGGTCAAAGGTTCCTTCTTGTAATCCCTAGTGGATAATTTTTGTGGGGTGGTAGATTGTGATCTAACCTACAATTATAGAGGGTTTCAAGATGGTTCATGGGAGGCTAGATGTAGATCTAGGCGTGTAAAATATGCTAAGAAAAATTGTTGCTAGGTTAGAAGCTATTGAGATAGCCTAATGCCGAGGAAGACATCTTGAGGATGTTAATGATGAAGTTGAAGATGATCAAGGTGTTGGAATTAGGAGAGATAGGTACTGAGAGGGGAGGGATGAATTAGTGCCTTCAAAAACTTTACTTGTAAACCTTTCCAGATCAATAACTAAAAATAGTGATAACCTTACAAAATAACTTGAATCTAATTGCATGAATCAATCATCCATTTAACTTATGAAAGTAAACAACATGAAATCAATATGAAAATCACATAACACAAGTATTTTGGTAATGCAGAAACCCTTGTTAGAAGGTAAAAACTATAGTGGGGATGACACCCACAAATTCTTCACTACTGCATATAGAAAAGGTTTGCCTGTTAGGGCTACAAGTTTTCATCACTTCTGGTGATCTTACCCTATTAGGAGTAACATATTAGATCAGCTAGATCTACCTAGTTATAGGATTTTAACAACACTACTGAAGTGTGTACTCGGTAAAGAGATTTACATAAGACTGTTAAGTCTACTCAGTTAAGAGATTTATCCAAAACTCTATTACAATTGTCAGAAAGCAATAGGTAATTATCTACTAGTTGACAACTCAATTGTCTGAAACAGATCTATAAGTGCTCATAAAATATCAGCTTAACTGTGATGAATCTCTGCTCTAAATCTTCTTGGTAGCCTTCTCTGATTATGTTAATCTGATAACCTCTGTACTTTGTTAACTGATTGACTTGAAGTTAGGCAATAGCTTCAAGTGCTCTATTATACATATATCAGTTCACACCAAAAATGATGTGAACACACAAATATATAGTGTTATGTTTTTGCCGCTTTAATAAAAATTAGGTTACAAAACATAGTCATAACCCTAAGATCTACGATGTAAAATATCCTAGATCAACTATTACAATAAGATATACAATAAATGTTCCTTGATCTTGGTAAACAATTTTACGATTTGTTATAACCATTTGCATAGAAAAATGTGCCATTTCTGATTACTATGTTGTTTTCTATGATCATCTGTAAACACTGTGTAAATTGCTCGGTGTATACTGCAACGCTTGATGTTTATTGTCTGTTGGTGTCGGTTGTTGTCGGTGTCGGTGATCTTGTTTCTCGGTAAACTATATAGTGCTTGGTGTATATGCTTTACCGACTACTCTATCTTTGCTTTTGGTTACTGACTTGCTCAGTGTAAGTGCCCGACCGATCTCTTTGATAGCCTTTGATACTAATGACAACCTTGAATGCTCAATAGAGATTAACAATCTCCCCCTTTGGCATTAGTATCAAAACTCTTTAATATATATAGACAAAAAAATTTAATACCTTATATCTCCGCCATATACACATAGATATCAAAATTCATAATTACTTTACTCTACTCTCGGCTTAACTCCCCCTCGATGCATGCTCCCAATAGTATGATGTATACGTAGAAAAACATATTTATTTGGCATATACATGTTTTCCCCCTTTTTGATAATAATGTCAAATACAAAAAGTAAAGTATACTTACATCTTGTCAAAAATGTGTTGGTGGGTTTTCTTCACTGACTCCAATAAGTTTTCCCACTCCTCTTTCAAGTTGGTAAGAGCAATATGCTCAATACTGACCTATGCATGCATGTCAAAGATATTATCTAACACCAAAATCTCTAGTGTTGCAATGAGTAGCTTAGCTTTGACAATATGTGCTTCAAAAAATTTAAGTTATGGAATGAGTTTTGTTTGCAACTCTGTGACCTGATTGGTGATGTGCTCTTCTTAGTGCCTTAAATCTACTATCAACCACCTGAGTTCCAGAACTCAGTGAATGTTCTTTGAGAAAGCATTTGGCTCGGTTATAGTTGTTGTTGTACTTAGCTTTATTTTGGCTTCCAGCCCTTTTATCATTTCACTGACTTCAACAGTGAAGGTGTCTGAAGTACAAAGCTTTATCAAGAATTGACAAATTATCTAGGTGATAGATTTCATTTCAGTAATTACCTTAGATAATTTGACCTTCTGGAATGCCACGTCTAGGCTAATTTTCTCTAATAATTTGTTTTGAATCCTAGATTCAGCTCTTTCTTCAATCCATTTATCTGCATCAGTGTCTGGGGCATTGATCTTCTCGACGAGTGTAGGAAGTTGATCTATGATGGGAGTATTGTCATCAATATTTACCTCAGGTACTACCTGTTTTAGAATATCCCTCACATTAGTTAATACTTCTTTGCATTTGTGCTCTTGCTTCAACTTTTCTTGTGTCACCTTCCTTGAACATAACTCCCCATATTTACTCAATTCCTTAGGGCTTAGGGTCCTTGGGTCACACTCAGGTATAACTATCACTTCATCTATGGTGATCAGCCCTTTTCCTTTCTTCTTCTTTTTCTTCTTTGGTGCTAGAGGTGATTTCTGATCAAATACAACAATAGTTTTATCTCCACTCTTCAAAGTATCTTTCCCAGTTGACACACATTCCT
Source organism: Chamaecyparis obtusa (assembly GCA_027943335.1). Lineage (NCBI taxonomy): Eukaryota > Viridiplantae > Streptophyta > Pinopsida > Cupressales > Cupressaceae > Chamaecyparis > Chamaecyparis obtusa. Next base: position 214,697 of record BSBK01007734.1, read on the forward strand.
CTTTCTTCTACTCCTTGGTAGATGGTGTGGGAGTCTCAGTTGTGGTGTCAAGTGGGGTCACCTCGGTTGACTTTTTTTCTTTTGTCACCTTTGTTTCTATAGATGGTGCCTCTATATTGTTAGGCTCTTTTGTATCTACAGGTTGCTTAGGTTCTTGTGTCCCTATTGTGTCCTTGTTTTTCTTAGGATGTGAGTCATCAGGTTGTACTTGTGAAAGTATTGCATCTGCTTCTGCAAGTACTGGAAGTTCACCCAGGAAAGATGTGAATACACTATCAGTGTTTACTACTTCATCTTGATTTGGTGCAATATTCACATCTGCATCATCCTTATCATTAGGATCACCATTTTTTATGTCCTTAATGAGTACATTGTCATTAATTTTCTTTTGCAGTTAGATCTTGACTTGATTTGGTGCATCCTGTGAAACATTTATTTCTTCTTTTTTCTCGATGAGATTAATTACCTTGGTAGCTGACATGCCGGTGTCCTTAGACTTCTTTCCTTTGTCATAATTAGTACAAATATCTTTACCTTTGGAATTTTGTCTCTCTTTAGACAAGTTTAGAAATGCTTCTTGCTCATCTTTTTCTTCGGCTTTCATAATTGATGTCCATAAGGAATCACTTGTGATATCTATAGGGTAAAAGTACAAACCTATGTCACACTAGAGGACAAACTAGGGGGGTCTGGCCGGACCCCTTCCAGCCAGAAGGGGTCCGACCAAACCCACATGGCACCCTCTAGGCACCATGTGGCATCTATGTGGTGGGGGAGTTCCGGCCGGACCCCTTTAGGCCGGAAGGGGTCCGATCAGATCCCCAAAATATATATAAGGAGAAAAGGTCACCCACGTGGCTCATTTGAGTTGAACGGCTTGGGATTGTTGAGAGGGGGTTCATCCGGACCCATGTGGAGTCCTATTTGGCAGCCAAGTCAGCAAAAAGGGGTGGCTCTTAGAAGTTCTCACTTCTGGACTTGAATTCTCTATCAAAATTTACTGTTACCCTAATTTTCATATCCATGCAAATTTGGCTAAAATCTATTCTAAAGTCTCTGTTTTACTCCTGTTGAGCATCTCTGAAAGTTTCATGACCTCATGTTTTGTTTCCTGGCTTCTACAATTATTTCAAGTCCTTGGTCTATAGTTCAAAATATTCAAAAAAGTAGCCATTGTGTTGAAACCTTTTAAAATCCTCAATACCCATGTGCGCTTTAATCTCAATGGCTAGTCACAAGTTCTCTAAGTTTCTCAGTGGTTACTTTTCCCATTCAGCGACTTAGTGAATACAACGATTCTCATAATTGCTAATTGTTTCCTGGTCACCGCATAATATCTTGCAACCTAGCGAACATTAACTTCTCTTCAATCGTGTAATTGCTAAATCTTTCGGTGGTCTAATTTTTGGGGTCCTAGTTATGAGAATCGACAGCTGACGTATCTTCGCATAGGCTAGTGTCAGAGCTTGAGATCTTAAGATGACCATTAGATCTTCCATGTCTGCAGTGCTTTAGTGTGTCAGTGGGACCGACACCACCTCATCTGATTCGACAGCTTCTGATTGGTCGACGTGTGTTGAGTCAGATTGTCTTTTAGTAGGGCTAGGTTCTTTCAAGTAGTCAGAGGTTCTAACATCATGAAGATCAACGACTGGCATATAATCTCATAAGGTTTCTCTGACACATGAGATTATGCGCTGACTGTCGATCTTACTTTATTTTGTCGAGGCTCTTATGGTGGGTCCTCTTGTTGACATGCATGCTTTTGATTGGCTATTGAATGATGATGAGGATTTCTAGGTGGACTGATGTGTCAGTAGGGTCCCGGCTTAATTAAATCTACAGCAGGCATATAATCTGAAAGAATCTTCCGAGGTCATGCAGAGATGAGACTAGCCGTTAGATTGGAATCTTGGAGATTGTGGGTCCGTTGTCAGAGAACTGCCGAGGTGTTGCTGACAGAGCGGTCAAAGTGAATAAAACATGTGTTAGTGGGCCTAGGTTTGATAAAGGATTTGGCGGTCCCAATAAAGTTCTACATGTTCGCTCATTCGCGAAATGGTTTAGTGATGCTCCAAATGACTTAGCAATTCAATGAACACTTTGTTTGCTAAATCTGTAAATAAATTGGTAGAGGTAGGAGGGATTTCATGAATAAGAGAAGTCTTCAGTCGCATAGTCGCTGAATGACTTAAAAGAAAAGAAAAGTCAAAGTAGGTCCAAGCTGGTAAATATGCTGACATGTTGCATTTTGATTGGTCCAAACATGCTAATATAGACTTTGACTTTTCTAAGGGGCTCGTGACTATTATAAAGTTAATCTAAGCTGTTCATCTACCGGGAGATAAAAGAGATCGACGGTCATGTTTTAAAATGACCAGCTAGCCATTTTATTTCAAATTTAAAATATCTCTGCAGAGGGTTTTTTGCCAGTTTTTGATTCAATGGGATACATCAGTGGGGTAGCTCAGAATAAATTCTTTAGGGACATTTGTAATTGAGGGAATGATGATAGACAATTTGATCGTCGGTGCCATAGATTTTATAGGGGACTATGTCCTGAGGAAGCATTTAATAGTTTGGCACCACCGTTGCAGGGTTATCATTTTGAAATATCTATAAGATCAGACTTTTGAGGCCTTCATGACTTTGTGGAATTGTAGGTGGGTAGATGGATCGAGGTTGTCATGTTTGCAGGTGAGCTCAGTACAGGCTCAATAAGCAAAAGAAATGATATGATCTGTTTGCTAGATATTTTCAGGAAAGTTGATATTTTGTGTACCTTTAGGGTTTGTTTAATGCATTGTAAAATTTGTAACCCTAGTTAGGTTAATTTTGGACTCCTACCTGCATGCAATTGAGGAGGTATTTTATTATTTTTGTAGAGCCTTAGTGCTCAGAGGTTCATTTTTGTAAAGGAGAGAAGTCCACTTTTGCAAGGAAGTCATCTTTTCTCAGAAAGCCATCTATGGTATTTGTTCTACCGTCTGGTTCTTCTACTCTTTGTAATCTCCCATTGATGATCAAGGCATTCTTGAGGTACTTGTGATATTTGTTCTATCCTTGTCTTCACTATCTTGATTATCTCTTATTGGGTTGAAGTTTATGAATGTTGTTAATGGAAATTGGGGTTCCTAGTCCCTCTCATTTTCTATGATTTTGTGTGTTACTATGTCTGATCTCATTTAGATGTTTTGTGGTTATACTACAACCCCTAGCAGTCTTGTCTCATTCCTACACCTAGTTGTAGAAAAGGATGTTTGCTTGAAGGTCATAAGTTGTGTCTTTTGTTCAGACCCTCCCATGAAACACTTATGCAAGCCTATCTAGTGAGTTGTGACTTATTAGACCTGATTTCTCCATTGGTCTCATTCCTCTATACTGAGATCCAAACCCTAATTTTGGTGCATCACCTAGTAGGTAGTTTGCTTTTCAGTCATTTCCCTTCCAAGAATTCCTTCTATCCCTTTCCCTCAAAAGGATTTACTTTTCCTGTCAAGAAGCAAATTAAGGTGATTATCCAAGAGGAACTAGCCTAGAACCTAGATGTTTCATCCTAGTTAGCATAGATCCCACACCTGGGGATGAATCCAATGTTATACTAGGTTATCAAGACCAATAGAGCTTGAGACAGAGGCACAAACTTAGTGTATAACATTTACCTTTCTGTAAAATCTAAAAATAACCTTTTGTAGAGCTCATAGTCAAGATTATGGTCATGTAATTTTTATCATGTTTTGATTTCATATAATATATTTTAAGTTGAAAATACTTCAAGTAGGTATTTTAACATTTAAGAACATGCTCGTTCGAAAAATATTAAAAATAACAAATCATGTCAAAAAAATTAAAACTTTATATTTAACACTAGAGGAGAGAGTCCTCTTCAAAAATATATATATATATATATTTTAAATGGTGTAGATTTGATAGGGAAAATTGGACGCGAACTAAAAACTGTTGATTTCGGGTAACAATGATTTTGGATAGTTATAACAGACAAAATATATACCAAAATCCAATCTTTCCTTTTTTATGCACTAGCTATACATTTCATCTAAAACATATTATGGAATTAGAGGAAAAAAATATTTTTTGCATATAGTTTGTTCACGCAAACTTGACCCTAGATTTTCAGCATATTTCAGCAATAAAAAAATGGACTTCAAAAATTAGAAAACTATGTCAATTTTTGTTCAATTTTTAAAAAAAAAATTATAAGTATAAACTTCATCAAATTTTACACATTTCATTAGTTTACATCATCTTCAAATTCTAAACACAAATATCACTTTTATGTCGTTAAAGTTGAAAAATTTGAGAGTTGTCTTTTTTTCCTTTATAAAAGTGTGACACAGGTTTGTACTTTTACCCCATATCAGCCACATTTTCATTCATTATCATCATGGCTCAATTCTTGATTATAAATCTTGCTTGGTATTTAGCCATGTATGCACTAACTTCTCCATAACTTAGGTGTGGGGCTGCCTGAACTAAAGATCTCTCTCTTTTCCTTTTCTCAGTATCTAATGCAATAGCCCATTTTTCATTTATTTTGTCATCCAACTCCTTCAGTAATGCACCTACAAATTCCATTGGTACGTTCTTAAATTTTATCATCATCTGGATGACTGTCGCTTCTAGCTTGGTTTGGTCTTCATTTGACATCTTGTTAAATTTGTCTAATCCTGGATCAGTAAGATCTCCATGCTCAATGATGTCTTCAATAATGTCATCTATTGTTCATTCCTTGTTGCTGACCACTTTAAATTGGTTGATGTCATCTTCTTTGTCTGTCTCCTCAATGTCTTCTTTACTTCTTATCAATTTTCTTCTTTTCTTTGGTGCCTCAGCTATAGGTTTTGCATTCCTCTTTTTATATGTTCTTGTCAGTGTAGCTGCTCTTCATTTTGAAATTTTCACTTGTCCTTTCTTTCGAGGTGATGAGGCTGTTGTTGATGACCTTGTCTTCATACATTCTTGTATTGGTAACTGCTTTACCTTTTGAACATTGGTAGGAGGAACTGGTGTGGGATATTTTTCTTTTTTTGACTCGGTCTCCTCACTATCATATGGCTTGTTAGCCAACTATAACTGACCTTCAGTTGTAGCTTTAACCGATGACTACTCAGATGAGTCTGATACATCTCCAAATTTTGCTGTAAGATCTTTCTTCATTTCATTTTCCCTTCTAGACATTTTCCTGATTTCTATGTCTGTTGTGATCCTTGATTTAGCCTCTTCATATGTGCCAAACCTAGTGGCAATGATGTATATCGGTAATGAAAGAAGTGCATTAATAGATTTCAAAGAAAAATCATAGTTCATTTCATATCCCATTGGTGCCAGCCATTTTGTTCTAGGTTCAACAACCTTTATCATTGAATAATCTGTACTGACTACGAAACATATATCATTCTCAAATTTGTGCACTAATTCCTTTGGAATTCTACTCCTTTGATGCATTTTGGTCTAAAATTCTTTGAAGTATGTATCAAATTCCATATTCAAATTATCTCCTAAATTGTTCATGATTTCACTAATTTGTGTAGTTATCGGTTTGTCTGTTTCCCAATTTACTTTACCGATGCCAGGCACATACTTTTGTAGATAGAAAAATATACAGACAAGTAGTGATCCAAACTTACAGGTATTAAACTTCTTTTTCTATATGACCTTCATATTTTCTTGTAGTTGATGTAGTAGAATTTTAGCAAGATCTACCTGGTGATCTTTCTTCACAATTTTGTGTGCCATGTCTACTGCACTGTAGGGTACGTTGTTGAGTTTGCTTGATTGGAATATTTTGTACCCTATTACATGTGTTGCGAATTTGACCACTAGGTCTTTGATTGTCAAAATTTTTAGTGCCCTTCCATCCCATTGAGCTCCAGTATTCTTTTCCACATCGGGGCAAGATGAACTGTGGAAAGCTTTTGCCTTTTCAGTTGTAGGATACCTAGTAACCCTATTGATCATTTTCTTTGTGACCTCAATAGGTTTACATTTATGAATTTCTGGATTTGATTGTGTGCGTATTTTTAGCGTCAACGTTTCAGATAACATTTTTTTTACTATTCTTCCTTGCACTTTCTCTATCCTAATTATGGATGACAGAGTGTGATCCAAAACATTGATGCTAAAAATACGCACACAATCGAATCTAGAAATTCATAAATGTATTACTAATGGATTGTGGAAATCTAATGTTGTTAACTCAATAGATTTGTCTAGCCAAAATTTACCATCATGAAATCTTCTCAACATGATTCTTATCTAGTCTGTCTTGAATGATTGCGGGTAGTATATGATGCATGATAACCCTGATTCCTCAATCTTCTTGTGTTCAGGTTTTAATTTTCCATCTGGCCCACAAACTTGTTGAAATGTAGTAACAGTCTCAAAATCTCCTACTTCTCCGATTTTACAATGTATATATGCTCTTACATCTTTTGTGAATAAAACCCTATCCAATATGCTCAAAAAAGTGCCCATATTATCCATTTGTGCTACGACCTTGGGGTATGCTTTGAATTTAGCTTCGGCAAAATTTGCCCTAACGATTAGTTCTACTTCCTCCTCAATGTTTTGTGATTTACTTGCAAATGATGTTGATGCCATAACTTGATTCTAGGGTTTTGGCAAGCAGTAGGATAACAAGTGTTAGGTAGAAAATGAACTTACTCAGAATCATTGAAGAATATTGTCGGTTTGACCCACAGTAGCTTTGAATCTTTCTAAAAAATCTTTAGCTCGAACTCTTTTCTGTGAAATCTTTGCTCTTCAAAATCGCAATGTAACAATGAACTTTGTTTCATGTATTTATAGAATTTTCATTATTCCCACTCAAACTTTCATGCATTAAATGCATGACCTAACTTTCAGTACGAAACAACTGCTAGCTCGGTGATGTCTATGATTTTATCTTCTTGGTTAACATAGGATTTCTTCATCGGTTTGCACTGTTGTCCAGTTAACCTTGTATAGTGATTACTGATGGGTAACCAACTCTCAGTCTCTCTTTTACCAACTATATAACATTGTTAGCTCATAACACATAAACCATAATGCATCTTTATTCATGCAGATTTGGTATTTGTACATCATATATAAGGAACTGTATGTGAAATGTGATTAATTGAAATGTCAGTTCCATACATACCTTTGTCACCTTAAGTGGAGGTACCGATGTCACCCAATCCAGTGGAAGAGGTTTCACCAACAGTGTTGCTTGACTCAACAATCTCATTAGATGCCTTCTTCCACATAGTGTTCCTTAACTTCGTGATATCTCCAATAGTATATCCACTCTCAAATATATGGTTTTCATCTAGCGCTCAGTCTTTGCAGTTCTTGCTTAAATGATCGACCCTATGACAGTGCAACAAGTCATTCCAGTGCTTATCGAGCTTCTTGATTGTCCAATCCGACTCTTTCTATAACAATTTTTTGCAATGTGTCCATACTGACCACATACAACACAATTAGTCCATGTATTATAATCCCAAACATAAGAGTTACCTTGTCTCTTTGGTTGATAAGTCTTTCACTGTGTTTTCTGATTAGGAGTCCATACTTGCTTCATCTTTGCCTTAAACTCTCATGTAGTGTGTCCATGCTTATTACAAGTGTAGCATATTTTCTCCATAGTAGTATTGTTAGCAATATCATTTTTTTTAGCTCTACACTGATAAGCTAGATGTCCAAACTTTCCATAGTAGTAACAATATCCATTAAACTTAGGAGTGATAGGAGGTTTACCTTGAGATTTTCTTCTACAAACATTAGATGTATGGCCTGATTTTCCATAGTGATAGAATACCAATATTTTAGGTCTTTGGTTTTGATTATTGTTGACCTTTTCAGCTTGTTGTGATGATTCTCCTTCACCAGTGTAGCCTATACTGGCTTTACTCCCAAATCTTATTTGATTAGTCAGGAAGTCATCAGTCCTTTTAGAACTGTCCTCAGCTATCTTCATCATTTCATTATGTTGCTTTTGTATCTTTATTTCTGTTATCACTCAGAAAAAATCTCATGGCTCTAGCCCTTTTCTTCTGGTCTTTGCAGTTGGTTTTAGGTCCTTGGCATAAACCCTAAGCTTAGAAAATTCAAAAACTACCCATTGCATAAAAACCTTTTGTTTTGCCCTGGCCCTGTTCTAATTTGTTGTTACTTTTTGTGTCACTTAAAAACTTTTAAATGCATGTGCCTTATATTTTTGGTCGGCCACATTTAAATTTTTCCTAAGTCTCTAACCCGCGACGGCCTTAATTTTTCCTAGAGTCCTCAGTGCTTAAATTTTCCCTAAGGCCTAAGTCCTATGCTTTAGATTTTCCCTAGGTTTTCGGCCTTAATATTTTCCTGGGCCCGGCCTTCTGACACCATCTTGATCCAACGGTTGTTGCTAAGCACAATGGTTTTGTCAGAGGCTTTCACTTTTGCGATGGTCGTTGATTCATTTCCATGACATAACCTTTCAATGCAGGCAAGTCCATTGCCACATAAGCACACATGGCAATTCCTTATTGGCCAAAGGAAATAGTGAAGTGGCAGGGTTGTTAGAATAAATGAAAAATGGTTTGTCTATCTGCTAGATTCTGTGATGTGGCGGTCCTTGATTCATTGAATTGGCTTATGCAGCAGGGTGGGGTTAGGTTGTCAGTCACTTGAAGATCCGGTGGTTGTCACATGATCGCAAGGAATATTCTTCCCCTTTGCGATCATGTGACAGCCATCGATTTGGAATCTAACGTCAGGTTGTCAGTGGGACCTAGTTTCTAGATGCGTCAGAGGGTCCTGACATCTGCAGAAGATCGACGACGGGTGTAAGTTCTCATGGGTTTTGTCAAAGGCTTGAGATCTTATGCTAGCTGTCGATCTTACTTTTCCCAAAGGTGATAAAGTGATGTGGCTCCACTGCCATGTTGGCACAGTTGGCGTTCTCTCATTGGTCAGTGTGTTGCTAAGAAGGATCTTGTCAGTGGGGCCTATAGAGAAGGTTTTTCAATCAATGGTTAGCACACGATCTTAAGGAATATTCCTACCCCTTCAGATCATGCGCCATCTATTGATCTCGCATCTTACTTGGACATGTCAGTGGGTCTTGTGTCAGGGGTGACCGAGTGATTGCAGTGAATGATGTGGTGACATGTGGCAAGTTTTTAGGCGGGTCCAGGTTTGATCTAATGGTTTGGTGGTCCTGATAAATTTATTTAGTGGCCTGATAAGATTTCAATGGTCTCTGCTCATTCGTGCAATGATTTGGTAGTTTTCTAAAAGGTCTGGCAATTTAGCGAAGGAAGGTCGCGTGATCGCTAAGTATTTTAGTGGTGACTTAAAATGTTCTGCGAACTAGAAAAAACCTTTTGTCGCTAGTTTGCTAAATAAGGACCGGGGTTAGTTGTTCCCCTTTGACCGCTAAGTCGCTGAGTTAGAAGGTGAGTTAAGTCTTTATTTCTTGAATAAGAAATGCTTTGTCACATGTTCGCTAGGAGTTAATTGAGGGTAGAAATTGATTTAAGACTTAAAGATCACGAAAAAGAGAGATCTAATGGTTGGGACTTAAAGTTGGCCCAGATTTAAATTATGATCGCCGATTTGTTGTTGGCACTTGGAAGTGACCATTGTTTTTCAAATTCAAATTTCTGAGGGTTTCTCAGTGACACAAAGGACTAGAATTGAATTCTTTCACAGCCAGATTTGATTTGTTTGGTGGCGCTAGCTATTGCAGTGTGGTCCAGGGTGTTCCATGATCATTTGTAGGGTTTTGTACTATGTTTTTGGTGCTCGAGGCGTGTTGTAGGTGGCCGAACTAGTTGACATTTGGGCATTTTTTTGGTTCTCAATACCTTCTCAGTGAGATTTATCATGATTGTGGATCACTCTGGGATTTTTTTTCTCCTAGTTGCTTGGGTTTCTTCCCCTGCATTTAAATTCTTGACTATTTTCAGTGGGTTGGGTGGTTGAAACCCTAACCCTAGTCATCCGTAGCTTGTTGCAACCTATTTTGGGTTTCCAAGATGACTAGGGGGTATAAGTTGTAGCTTTTTTTTATTTTGTAATGGTTCCAAAACTTTGTTTTTGGTCCCTGGTTGTTGTTGATGGTATTATACTGAGTAAGGAGAGCCTAGATTTTGGGTCTGTTTCTTTGGTATTTTTTTGTCTGATAATGTATTGATTCTGCAAGTCTTAATGAGAATATAGTTGAATTCCAATCTCATAGTGGTGTATGTCTTTTTGTTTTGTTCTTGAGCTCATATATGTTAATTTCACAAAGTGTGTTAGCATATGGTAAACAAAGAGTATTTTGAGATTATCTTTGAGTTCCTAACAAAGTTAGGATTAAAGTCTTTAAGGTAGTTTCAGTGAGTTCATGGCTTGATGAGAATTTGATGTCCTGATATGTGAGTGAGAGGGATAATAGGAAAAGCACTTATCTTGAATTTAATTATGGTTGAGTTAAGGTCTTTGGTTGATGTATACTATTAGGTGACTCTATGCCCTGGTTAAGGCACTGATCCTTTCTCTAGAGGTAGTCCATCATCATCAATCACACACACAAATTTAAATGATCAAATCTTTAATCAATTAGTAAAAGATATAGTTGCATATTGTTTTGACACTCCTTTGGAGAAGTGAGTCGAGGGTACACCCACCTGAGCATTAAGTCTCGAAGTGTAGGAGGATCTCTTTTGATCCTTGTTAATTGGCCCTCTTCCTTGTAGACTTTGGAGTGGTGATAAAGTCAAGGTTATATTAAAGTTATCCATCAAAGTATAAATCTACAAGTTGAAGATCAAAGGGAACTACCAACAAAATGGCGACTCTACTCGGGAGAGTCTAGAGATAATTCAAAGTGCACTCTTGTTTTCCTGTTGTTTTCAGTTGAAAGATTTCCCACTTTGGTGGGTGGTGACTCAAGAGGTTAGAACCAGTGCTATAAACTACAAAGATGGAAAAGAGAAGGAATACTAGGTCCTTTGTCAGAAAAAATCCAAAGGTCACTCTAGAACAATTACCTAGATAGGAGAAGAAGAGTTGGATCAGAAGGAATGGTGAGTCTACTAGTGCTCCCAAAAGAGAATAGAGAAATACTAGAGGTAGAGCACCACATGTTTCCTCAAGTGAGGAAGGTTCACAAGATAGAGTTTCTAGATCAGATGGTGGTCGCTCTGAAGATAGATGTTATGATACCCCAAAGGTTGTATTTCAGGACAAGGGTCCATTGCCTGTAGGTTAGGATGAACAAGCCAAAGAGATGGGTTTGGAGATTGATTTAGACCTTGATGAGGATAATTTCATAAGGGAGCCCATGAGACCATGACAAGTGCATTTCCCATATCAGCATCCTACTGATGTGCAAGTGTCATCAAGCTCTGAAGACAACATGATAGATTCGCATGACCTAAATGCATTTAGGTTGCAGTTGGCAGAATAGGATGCCATATACAAAAGGTTACAAGAGGAGAGAGAGAGGCTAAAAAAGTAAATGTTTCATTGGAGAGGCAGTCTGTCCTTAGAAAGATTAATGAAATGAAGGAGAGAAACAATATGCTTGCTTTTGCTCTTAAGATGTTGCAACATGATGTTTTTGGTGATCTTGGAGCTCTAAGAAGTGAGCAGGAATGCTTGTTGCAAGACCATGAGTTTGATGAAGAGGGCCCTATGATCAGACAAGTGCAAAGTTATGCTCCTTTGCCTAAGGGTAAGGATGGACATGAGATCACTAGGCCTACTATAGTTATTAATGAAAAAGGAAAGCAAAAGATGGTGGGTGTCCAAACAATCAAGCCAGTGACAATACTAGGGATCCCACCACCTAAATCAAATAGGGAGATAGAGATAGAAAGAAAAAGAAAAGAGGATGAAGCTCTTGCTCAATAGTTGGAAAGAGCTGAATTTGATGCTGCTATTGTAGAGAAGAGAAGAAAGATCTAGTTCTTGAAGGCTTCATCAGCTAATGTTCATGGCCCTTCTGCTACTGAACTAGGTATGCCATCTATGAACACTACTATTCCACTTAGCAATGCTACTACTAGTAATCTAATTCCTAATGTATTTACCAAATCATTTGTTGATCCTAATAGACAGTCAAATGTGCAAGTGGGTGGGAATGTAGATAAAAATAATAATTCTAGTGGGAACACTAGTTTAGGATTTCAAAGAAGACCTATGCAATTATAAGTCTACAGGAAAATTAGTTTTGATGGGATACCAGGCTACCCGAATGCTTTTCCAAATGATATAAGAGATAAGGTACATAAGTTTTCTAGTAACAATGCTATTAGTTGTGAAGAGCATCTTAGGTTATTTTTTGATATGCTTAATGATTATGAGGTAGAGCATGAGGATGTAGTCATGAAATTGTTTGTTCAATCTCTAATGGAGGATGCTAGAGATTGGTTTAAGAGACTTCTTGATAAATGTATTGATACTTGGGATTCTTTTGAGAGATGTTTTAAAGAGCAGTATGGTGATAGGCCTAATGCTAGTTTCATGTTGAATGAATTCAATACCATAAGGAAAAATTAGAATGATTCTGCAGTTGAGTTCAACATGAGATTTTAGAAGGGTATGCATAAGTTGTTCCGAGTTATGCGGTTAGATGACAATGTTTGTTTAACTACATACTTTAATGCATTTGATGGAAAGATGGGATACTTGTTGAGGGAAAAAGAACCGAGAACTCTTAGAGATGCTTTTAGGATTTCTGTCAATATTGAGAACAATATGAAAATATCAAGGAAATTGGGTGGGAAGAGATATGATCCAAAGTTGTTTGGGGACAAGAAATACAAAAAAGAAAATGATAGGAATGTTGGAACTAGGAGGCAAGAAGAAGATAAATTGGATAAGGTGCTCAATGCATTGAAGGATTTGAAGACACCTACAAATAGGAACATTAGTGCTCCTACCAATGAAAGGCCTCAGTTCAACAACAATTTCAATAAGTAGAATAGATTGCAGAACTACCCCTACAACACCCAATGGAAGGATGGAAAGCCTATTGTCCCTGCTGCAAGGAATAACAATGATAGAGGTGTCCCTGACCCTCTACAAAAAGCTTCAATACATGTCATGGAGGACATACCTTGGTGTGTTGCATGCCAGTCCCCTCATTCTATAGAGCATTGTGTGGTTGCACATTCTATGGCTGTAAATTAAGATTGTGGCAATGAGGAGATAGATCGAGAAGAAGATCAAGATGATGTTGGATGCAACATGGCTACTTCATATCTAGGATATGAAGATGATTTTGATTTTGATGAAGAAGCAGATGTAAATGTGAAGAGACACAATCAAGCCCTTTTTCATCAAGAGATTTTTTCTGATAATGAAGACATTGATAAGAAGACATGTAACATGAACTCTTCTTCTAAACCAGTAAATTTAAGAAGACCTTCTAGAGAAGAGATGGATAGGATTACTATAGAAATGATTGCCCAAGTGCAAACCAGAGGCATGGTGGCAAGGGATACAAATGGAAAATTTGTAGGAATGTTTATAAAGAGTACCAACTCCGGAGAGCTTAATGAGAACAAATCAAAAGGTGATCACATGGTGAAATTCAAGAATGTAAAAGGTAAGAATTGTGAACCTAAGGGAGTTGGAGTTGAAAAAATTTCTAATGAAGTTGAGAAGCCAGTTAACACAATGGCTAAGATTGAAAAAATGAGGGTGGCCAATACATCTAATGTATCAGATAAGAAAAAGTATGCTAAGGCAATGCAGATTGAAATTCCTTCTTCTACTCCCATTGATATGTTATTTGTATTGTCCCAAATTACAGTTAAGGTTCCATTGTCAAAATTGTTGAGGATCCCTAAACACAAAGACAGAGCTATTGCATGGGTAGATAATGTTCATAACAATGATGTTTCATGCAATGGATCTCAAGCTAAAGTTTTGAAAGGTGTTGTTGATCAGGGAATTGTATCTCAAATTCCTCCTATATATTTGGACAGTTCTGTTAATGCCAGCTTTGAAAACATTGATCCATTCTTTTTAAGTGTCCTTGTGAATGGAATGAAGTTAAGAAATTGTATGATTGATAGTGGTGCCTCTAATACTATTATGCCTTTTAAAATTATGGAAAAGTTGGGCCTTAAAGTTGATATAGTTCAAGGTAGATGTTGTGCAATGGATCAGAGCGAGGTACTAGTCATTGGGACTATCAATGCAATGCCATATAGGTTGGAAACATATCCATAGAAGGAGTTAACAATGAGTGTTTTGGTGGTGGACATCCCTCCTCATTATGGGATGCTACTATCTAGAAGGTGGACTACTACCATGGGTGGAAGTTTACAGTGTGATCTGTCCTATGCTACTTTCAAGATTGATGATCAGTTTGTCAGGATTGAGTGAGAGCCAAGAGTATGCCACATGATTGAGAGAAGTATTGATAATGAGACTATATGTTTTGTGGATACTGATATTAATGCTTTTAGGGTAGAGATCCCTGTATTTGAGAAGGAACCTATTTTGTCACCTATCTCTATTGAGGTAAGTGTTAATTCTGTGAAGGGTGATTTGTGGGTAATGTACTTTGATGGTGCAAATTGCAAGGATGGAGCAGGAGCAGGTATTTTACTTATTTCTCCTAATGGAAACACCTACAAATTTTCTTTCACATTGAATTTCTTTTGTACCAACAATATAGTAGAATATGAGGCATTGTTGTTAAGACTGAGGTTGGCACAAAAGCATGGTATTAAATGCATAAGTGTTGTTGGTGATTATGAGTTGGTGGTGTCCCAAGTTAGGTCAGTATATGCTTCCAAGAACAAAAGGTTAAAACAATATAGGAATGTAGTTTGGGATTTGATTGAACATTTTGATGCCTTCAATATTGAGTGGAAGGATAGGAGTAACAATAAGATGGCTGACTTGTTATCCAATATTGCAATCAATTCCATTGATATTACATTTACTGGTATCTCTAAAGTTTAAATTCAAGCTAGGCCTAGTGTTCCAGACAATATTGAAAATTGGCAAGTTTTTGATGATGATAATGATATCTTGAAGTTTATGAGTTGTGAAGATCAGTATCATGGTCATGAATTTGATTGTTCAGCCTTAGTTGAGTCAGTAGAAGGAAAAGAGGTTGTCTTTGGCAATGAAATCATTCAACTTAGAACTAACAAGGTGCCCAAGGGGCTTGTTATTTTGGAGACTATCTTTGATAACCAGGATAGAGTTCAAAAGAATATCAAAAGAGAAGATCATGCTGATCTAGAGGAGATAGACCTTGGAACACATGAGGCACCTAAGAAGGTATACATTGGTAGGGACATGTCTCACAATGTGAGAAAATCTCTGATTGAATTATTGAGAAAATTCAGGCATGTTTTTGCATGGTCATATGATGACTTGAAGGTTTATAGAGAAGATTTGTTTCAGCATATTATTCCATTGAAAGAAGATGCTACACCTTTCAGGCAAAAACAAAGGCCTATTAATCCCACTTTGGCACCCAAGATGCAAGAAGAGTTAATGAAGCTAAGAGATGCTGGAATTATCAAGCCTATAAGGCATTCATCTTGGGTTTCAAACCTTGTTCCTATGAGAAAGAAAAATGGTGACATCAGGCTTTGTGTGGACTTCAAGAATTTGAACATCAGCTCATTGAAAGATAACTGTTGTCTGCCCAATATGGAAGCTATGTTGCAGTGGGTAACCGAATCAAAATTGATGTCTATGATGGATGGTTTCTCTGGTTACAATCAAGTAATCGTAAAAGAATCAGAATAATTCAAGACAGCTTTCACTACACCTTGGGGGACATATGTTTATGTGAGAATGTCTTTTGGTCTCACAAATGCTGGTGCTACTTTTTAGAGGGCAATGGATGTTTCCTTTTCAGATTTTATTGATGATTTCCTTGTTGTTTATCAAGATGAGTTAACTGCCTATTCCAAAAAGGAAGAAGACCATTGTACTCATTTAGAGAAGATATTTGTAAGGGCTTTGGAATATGGTATTTCATTAAACCCAAGGAAATGTGCTTTTGGTGTCACTAAAGGTAAGTTGCTTGGCCACTTGGTGGGAAAGCAAGGAGTGAGAATTGACCTTGAGAGGGTAGCAGCTATTGATCAAATTTAGAGACCAAAGAATGTTAAAGGGATTTAGTCCTTCTTTGGTCAGGTCAATTTCTTAAGGAGGTTTGTGACAAATTTTGCAGAGGTTACTAGACCTATTTCTAAGATGTTGAAGAAGGGATCTACAATCAATTGGGAGGGTGAGCCTGATGAGGCTTTCAAAAATATCAAGCAGGCTATCAAAGATGCACCAGTGCTTAAGGCACCTGATTATAGTATCCCAATGCACATCTTTTCTTTTGCATCTTTTCACACTATTGCTGCAGTGTTGTTGTAGAAAAATAAGGATGGTTTTGAGAAGCCTATTGCATTCTTCAGTAAATCTTTGTAGGCTGGTGAATTGAAGTATGACATAAATGAGAAGAAAGCATATGCACTTATGAAGGTAGTCAAGGCTTTTAGGTGTTATTTGATGGGAGCAGTTGTGATTTCTTTTGTGCCAAGTGCAGCTATGAAGGATATTTTCTCACAGTAGGAAGTGTCTGGAAGAAGATGCAGATGGATCAATAGGATCCAAGAATTCAACACTGATGTCTAGATTACTAAATTGGTTAGAGGATAGGGATTGGCAAAACTGATGGCTCAATCCAATCTTGATGCAAATCAGGTAAATCATTCTAAAGTTGATTATACATGTCATATGGATGATTGTATATGGTATCAGGATATTATCTATTACTTGAGAAATATGAAATGTCCAGCAAGAATGAATGATAATCAGAAGAGGACATTGAAATCACAAGCCATCAAGTATGTAATTATGAAGTGTAAATTGTATAGAAAGAATTTGGATTGCATACTTTTGAAATGTGTGGATGAGGATCAGGCTAACAACCTTTTGAAAGAAATGCATAAGGGAGTTTGTGGTGGACATTATATGGGTAAAACAACTACTCATAAAATCTTGAGAGAAGGATTCTGGTGGCCCACAATCTTCAAGGATGCAGAACAGTTGGTAAGGAGGTGTGATGCTTGTCAAAGGTTCTTTGGTAAGCTTAGATTTTCAGGTAACATACCATTAAAGCTAGTAGAGGTGCAAGCTCCTTTCCAACAATGGGGAATTGATTTCATAGGGGAGATACCAAACAAGTCAAGTGGAGGACACTCATGGATCTTAGTTGCCACTGATTACTTTACAAAGTGGGTAGAAGCCATACCTACAAGGAATGCAACCAGCAAGGTGCTAATTGATTTTCTATTGAATAATATTGTTACAAGGTTTGTTTTCCCTAAGAGGATAGTTAGTGATAATGCCATGTGCTTCAGGTTTGCTAAATACTGATGGAATATGGATGAAGTGACTGAGAGGGGGGGGGGGTGAATCAGTCAACCATAAAAACTTTGACAATTAATTCTTTGTAGATCCCTTAGGATATCCTAACACTGTTATTTGTTTTGGCACTCACTAAATAGATTGCAGTAACTTTGAAGATGCAGAAAGTATTAGCAATAATATTTTTAGATATTTATCAGTGCATGTAAATGATTGAGAAAGCAATTAAGAACACAAGAGACACAAGTTTTAACGTGGAAACCCAATATGGGAAAAACCACCAATGTATCTAGATACTGATTTTCACTTTTCTGAAGTGATGCCCGGTTAGAAGCCAACCCGGTAAGAGGTTACAAAACACACTGTTAGGTGTGACCTTGTTAGAGGATTTAAAACACCCTGCTAGGAGTGGCCTGGTAAGAGGTCTTGAAAATAATTCAATGGAATTGTCACCTTGTTAGAGGATTTATATTTTGGCTGTTAAACTAACTCGGTTAAGAGATTTAGAATTCACTGTTACAATGATAAGAAGGTAACAATGAAAAAGTGACCTGTATAATAATGCAACTGTCTTGCTGATTACAGATCTCTGTTCTGCATAATTCTGATCCTCTCTGATCGAATAAATCCCTGCTGCTCCTCAAGGATATCTGAACATTCTTCACAAACTCGCATATATCTTTCCTTTTCTTCTGTAAATCTTCTGCTATGTATCCCTGTTGCTTTTCACATTTGACCTATTATATATATGATTTGGATTAGTCAAATCGTCATTTATTAGAATAACAGTCGGCTGAATTAAGTAAACTCTATTTGCAAAAATCCTTCAAAGGCCGACAGTGCTCGGTGACCATATCTTTTATAATTTTCCAGAGACTGAGGGAACTCGGTAAACACCAACAATCCTTCTCCTTTGATAACCGACTGAACTCAGTAAATACTAACTTTCTTCGATGACCGACTGAACTCGGTAAGCACTAAACTTTCTTCGGCAACCGAGTGAACTCGGTAAACACTAGACTTTCTTCGGCAACCGAGTGAACTCGGTAAACACTAGACTTTCTTCGGCAACCGAGTGAACTCGGTAAACACTAGACTTTCTTCAGCAACCGAGTGAACTCGGTAAACACTAATATCCCTGACAGGCAGACCGACTGAGCTCGGTATAAGCAAATTGCTGTGGATTATGACATAGTGTGACATCAAAGACAATACATAATTGAGTAGCAATTTCCTTCAGACAATTGTTTCGGACAATCTCCCTCTTTGGCATTGATGGCAACACAATATGTCATAACACAAGAAATTTGAAAGAGTTAGCTCGGTTTAGATTCAAATCTCCCTCTGTCAGTAAACTTCCTGTATCCTGAAAATTCTTTCTTCTGACTATAAATTTCTTGAAAGCAATAGTAAAGACATAGCAAACACTCCCTCTTTGACAACATATGCCAAAGATGATTCACATATTACCGGTGAAAATTAATGTACCTCAAGTACTGATTCATATGCAATGATTCCTTTAATATGCTGCATCAACAAGTTGATTTTCAATCATGTTCTGGTTGATGCATCACTAAAACTGTATTTAGTGAGCCTCGGATAGGGGAATGACCCCTAACTTACCTCTTAGATACATAAATGCATCCTTAGGTAATGGTTTGGTAAAAATATCTGCAATCTGTTCTTTTGTATGAATATATTCTAATCTGATTTCCTTGTCCTGCACCAATTCTCTGACGAAGTGATATTTAATGGCAATGTGCTTGGTTTTGGAATGCATCACTGGATTCTTAGAAATGTTTATTGCACTGGTATTGTCACAAAATATAACAACTGGTTCTTTGATTTCGACCTTCATACCTTCTAATAGCTGTTTAAACCAAACAATATTTGAACAGTTTACTGCAGCAGCAACATATTCTGCTTCGGCTGTGGATTGAGATGTGCAATTCTGCTTTTTACTAGTCCAGGATACCAGTCTTTTTCCAAGAAAAAATGCTCCACCACTTGTGCTTTTTCTGTCATCAATGTTTCCTGCCCAATCAGCATCAGTAAACACTTTTAAGTCTAGATTGCCTCCAAATTTATACCACAAACCATACTCTTCAGTTCCTCTTAAGTATCTTAAGATTCTTTTGATTGCCATCATGTGATTTTCCTTAGGTTTAGCTGAGAATCTAGCTACTATACCGACTGCTAAGGCAATATCAGGTCTAGTATGTACTACATACTGCAATTTTCCAATCATAGATCGGTATAGGGTCTGATCAACTTCTTTTGAATCATCATTTTTGGTAAGTTTCAATCCAGTACACATGGGTGTACCAACTGGTTTTGAATCTTCCATTCCAAACTTCTTAAGTATCTCCTTAATGTATTTTGATTGAGTAATGTATATACCATTTTTGCTTTGCTGAATTTGAAGACCAACAAAGAATTTTATTAAACCAAACATAGACATTTCAAATTCTCTATTCATTTGTTCTGAAAATTCTTTGCACTGATCCTCATTCCCTGTAAATATAGTATCATCCACAAATATTTCTGCCAGTACGATTTTGTCATTCGGTCCTTCTTTGATATACAGATTGCTGTTATCATTAGCTCTTTTGAAATTAATCTGGATTAAATAGTTATGGAGTCTTTCATACCATGCTCTAGGAGCTTGTTTTAAGCCATATAATGCTTTGTGTAATCTGCAGACCATGTCCCTTTTGTCTGGATCAACAAAACCTTCAGGTTGTTCAATGTAGACTTCTTCATCAAGAATTCCATTGAGAAATGCAGATTTTATGTCCATCTGATATACCTTAAATCCTTTGTGTGCTGCATAAGCAAGTAGAGTTCTTACACCTTCTAATCTTGCAACAGGAGCAAAGGTTTCTCCATAATCTATACCTTCTTCTTGAGAGTAACCTTTACATACCAGTCTAGCCTTGTTTCTAGATACTTGACCATCTTCATTCAGTTTATTTCTAAATACCCATTTTGTTCCAATTACATTCTTATCTTTAGGTCTAGGTACAAGAGTCCAAGTTTTGTTCTTTTGTATTTGTTCTAATTCTTCATTCATTGCTTCAATCCAACTTTCATTCTCTAATGCATCTTTGATATTTCTAGGTTCAAAATCAGTAAGTAGACATGTACCTTTTAGCTTTCTTCTTGTCATAGTACCATCTGATTTGTTTCCAATGATTTGATCTGGTGTATGATGTCTTCTGACATATTTGGCTAGTATAGGTTCCTTGCCTTTTGAATGATTCATGCTGTTGTCTTCTAGGATCTCTTCTTCAGGTTGCTCAGACTCGGTAGATATTTGCTCGGTAACTTCAGGCTGAGACTCGGTCTGAATTTCTTCCTGTGACTCGGTTTGAACTTCTTCCTATGACTCGGTCTGTGACTCGGTAACTGTGCTTGGCTCGGTAGATATAGCTTCCTTATTGATAGTTGTATCTGTCAATGTTTCAGGTTCAATGTAAACGAATCTTCTGTAGTTCTCAGGTTCCCTTTTGCTTTCTTCCTCAGTCTTTTCTGCAAACTCATCAAATTTCACATGTATACTTTCTATGACTTTGTGAGTAGATAAGTTCAGACATTTGTATGCCTTGCTTTTGCTAGAATATCCTAGGAATATTCCTTCATCACTCTTCACATCAAATTTATTTCTTCTGGATTCCTTTAAGATATAACACTTGCTACCAAATATTTTCATGTAACTTACATTAGGTTTATAGCCATACCATAATTCATAAGGAGTTTTGAATGTGTCTTTCTTCAGTTGTACTCGGTTCAGGGTATGAACTGCAGTGCTGATAGCTTCCTTCCAGTATTTTATAGCAATGTTCTTTTCTATCATTAGAGTCCTTGCACAATCCATAATAGATCTGTTTCTTCTTTCTGCTATTCCATTCTGCTCAGGAGTTCTAGGAGCTGATACCTGTCTTTTGATTCCTCTTTCAATGCAGAAGTTGTTAAAATCATGGGAGATGAATTCACCACCTCTGTCTGATCTTAAGCATTTCAATCTTTTCCCTGTTTCTTTTTCTACTCTTGCTAAGTACCATTTGAATTTTTCAAATGCCTCTGATTTTTCTCTTAAATACATAACAGTCATCATTCTAGAATAGTCATCAACGAAAAGAATAAAGAATTTATCTCCAGTATAGCTTTGTATTCCAATAGGTCCACATAAATCAGTATGCACAATTTCCAAAATTTCTTTAGACTGATAGTTCTTACTTTTGAAACTAGTTTTACTCATTTTGCCAATCTGACAATTCTTACATAGACCAGTGTCAGGTTTCTTCAAGGTAGGAATGCCTCTAACCTTCTTGAATTTTCTTATCTTTATCATGTTATCAAAATTTACATGACATAACCTTTTGTTCCATAGCCAACTTTCTTCTATTTGAGCAATAAGGCATGAATATTCATTGAGATCAAGATAAAATAAGTTACCTTTTGTTTGTTTGCCTGATCCAATGAGTTTTCCTTTTCCATCCAGCAGTCTTGCTTGACCATTCATGAATTCAACCTTGAAACCAGTGTTGATTAGCTGTGCTACACTTAGAAGATTATGTTTTAGTCCTTCAACCCAGTAAGCATTATCACATATGAGTTCTTTGGTTAATGAGATTCTTCCTTTTCCTTTTATACAACAAGGTTCATTGTTTCCAAATCTTACATTACCATTGTCACAGTCTTCTAGATATTCAAATTTTGTCTTATCACCAGTCATGTGGTGTGAACATCCGCTGTCTATTATCCATATATCATCTTTGCTTATATGAGAAATAAGTGCTATCTTATCTTCATCATCATCAGATTCATCTTTTATAGCAATAAAGACAATTTCTTCTTCACTATCATCAGAATCTTTAGCCATAAAACATGATTTCTTACCTTTATCCTTGTATGATTTGAAATTCTTTTTGCCATAGTACTTGTGACTTCTCTTTTCTTCCTTGACTTGCTTGTTTGGGCACCTAGCTGCAATATGTCCAATTTCTTCACATGAAAAAAAGATTAAAGGGGTTTTACCTTTATACTTACCTTTCCCTCTAGAGTACTTCTTTGCAAGTAATGCTTCTACAATTTCAAGATCACTATCAGAACTTTCTTCTGATTCTTCTTCACTTTCTGTCTGAACTTCTTTAATTTTCTTGTTCTTCTTTAGTGAAACTTTGGCCTCAAATGCTGATTCAATATTTTTGGAACTAGGAACATAGTTGTCATAGTTGTCTAGTTCAAAAGCTGTCAATCTTCCAACTAAAGCATCCAAAGTTATACTGTGGTTTGCTTCACATCTTCTTTCTTGAATAGCTGATACTCTTATTGCATAGATAGGGAGTAGTGTTCTGAGTACCTTACTTATAACCGTCTCATCTGAGATTGTTCCTCCAGAAGCTCTGATTGCACTTACACTTGCTTTGATTCTTTCAACATATTTTGCAATGTTTTCATCTTCCTTCATATTCATCTTGTCAAACTGTCCTCTTAGGCTTTCTGCTTTTGCTCTCTTAACATTTGCATCACCACCATATATCTTCTTCAGTGCCACCCACATTTCATATGTAGTAGTGCAGTCTTTAATATCATCAAATTCTTCATAGCTGAGAGCAGATGCAATGTCTATCATCATGGTGTTGTGAGTCTTTTTATCTGCAATGTCTTCAACAGTTAATGCGCCATTAGGAATTGTGTATTCTTCATCAATGTATTTGCATCCTGAATCACCAATGGAAGCCAGATGAAGTCGCATGAGACCTTGCCATGCTGAAAAGTTTTCTCTGTTAAGCTTTGGAATTTCCCTCTTGTAAGACATCCTGATCTTTAGCTTAGGTCTTTGAAACCCTTCCTGCAAGCACCAAATGCTCTGATACCAATTGATGGAATATGGATGAAGTGACTGAGAGGGGGGGGGGGTGAATCAGTCAACCATAAAAACTTTGACAATTAATTCTTTGTAGATCCCTTAGGATATCCTAACACTATTATTTGTTTTGGCACTCGGTAAATAGATTGCAGTAACTTTGAAGATGCAGAAAGTATTAGCAATAATATTTTTAGATATTTATCAGTGCATGTAAATGATTGAGAAAGCAATTAAGAACACAAGAGACACAAGTTTTAACGTGGAAACCCAATATGGGAAAAACCACCAATGTATCTAGATACTGATTTTCACTTTTCTGAAGTGATGCCCGGTTAGAAGCCAACCCGGTAAGAGGTTACAAAACACACTGTTAGGTGTGACCTTGTTAGAGGATTTAAAACACCCTGCTAGGAGTGGCCTGGTAAGAGGTCTTGAAAACAATTCAATGGAATTGTCACCTTGTTAGAGGATTTATATTTTGGCTGTTAAACCAACTCGGTTAAGAGATTTAGAATTCACTGTTACAATGATAAGAAGGTAACAATGAAAAAGTGACCTGTATAATAATGCAACTGTCTTACTGATTACAGATCTCTGTTCTGCATAAGTCTGATCCTCTCTGATCGAATAAATCCCTGCTGCTCCTCAAGGATATCTGAACATTCTTCACAAACTCGCATATATCTTTCCTTTTCTTCTGTAAATCTTCTGCTATGTATCCCTGTTGCTTTTCACATTTGACCTATTATATATATGATTTGGATTAGTCAAATCGTCATTTATTAGAATAACAGTCGGCTGAATTAAGTAAACTCTATTTGCAAAAATCCTTCAAAGGCCGACAGTGCTCGGTGACCATATCTTTTATAATTTTCCAGAGACCGAGGGAACTCGGTAAACACCAACAATCCTTCTCCTTTGATAACCGACTGAACTCAGTAAATACTAACTTTCTTCGATGACCGACTGAACTCGGTAAGCACTAAACTTTCTTCGGCAACCGAGTGAACTCGGTAAACACTAGACTTTCTTCGGCAACCGAGTGAACTCGGTAAACACTAGACTTTCTTCGGCAACCGAGTGAACTCGGTAAACACTAGACTTTCTTCGGCAACCGAGTGAACTCGGTAAACACTAGACTTTCTTCGGCAACCGAGTGAACTCGGTAAACACTAATATCCCTGACAGGCAGACCGACTGAGCTCGGTATAAGCAGATTGCTATGGATTATGACATAGTGTGACATCAAAGACAATACATAATTGAGTAGCAATTTCCTTCAGACAATTGTTTCCAACAAATACAAGGAATTATGCAAAGGTTTGGGAATTTAGATTTCTAACTCCTCACCTTATCATCCACAAGGAAATAGACAAGTAGAATCTACTAATAAGAGTTTGATTAAAATCCTAAAGAGGATTCTTGAAAATAATAAGAGGGCATGGAATTCAAAACTACCATTAGCTGTATGGGCTGATAGGGTAACTGTGAAGAGGACAATTGGTTGTGCACCATTTGACCTAGTATATGGAATACATGCAAGAATGCCTCAAAATAACTTATTGGAAATGTACAAATTTATGAAAATATATGATGATGACATAGATGATGAGATGCAGTTGAGAATTGATGACCTCATTAGGTTGGATGAAACCAGAAGAGAATCAGTTGCAAGAAATGCCAAATTGAAGTTACAGGTTAAGAGTTTGTATGACAAGAAGGCTATTGACAGGAAGTTTGAGCCTGGTGACCTAGTGTTAGTTTGGAATGCCAGATTGGAGGATAAAGGAAAACATGGTAAATTTGATCCCATCTAGCTAGGGCTATATCAAATTCATGAAAAATGGGGCCAAGATTCTTATATTGTGAAAGAGTTGAATGGTGAAGCTCAAGAATTGCCAGTTCATGGACAATTCTTGAAGAGATAATTCAATTGAAGGAATCTTTCTTTCCATGAACAGTAGTTAGGTTTGTACATTCTGTAAAAATTTGTAAAGTTTCTTGCCCCTGTCCTATTTTGTTCTGGTCTATAGGGTTTTGGTCCTTTTGCTCTTTGTTGTCAGTTCTCCAGTGGGATGGTCTACTTTAACCAATGATTCTAAGTTCTTTCTATGCCTACAGGAGGCATACATCCCTAGAAAGAGCCACTTTTATCACTCAGAAAAAATCTCATGGCTCTAGCCCTTTTCTTCTGGTCTCTGCAGTTGTTTTTAGGTCCCTAGCATAAACCCTAAGCTTAGAAAATTCAAAAACTAGTCGTTGCATAAAAACCTTTTGTTTTTCCCTGGCCCTGTTCTAATTTGTTGTTACTTTTCGAGTCACTTAAAAACTTTTAAATGCACATGCCTTATATTTTTGGTTGGCCCCATTTAAATTTTTCCTAAGTCTGTAACCCCCAGTGGCCTTAATTTTTCCTATAGGCCTCAGTGCTTAAATTTTCCCTAAGGCCTAAGTCTTGCGCTTTAGATTTTCCCTATGTTTTAGCCTTAATATTTTCCTAGACCTGGCCTTCTGACACCATCTTGATCCAACAGTTGTCGCTAAAGCACAATGGTTTTGTCAGAGGTTTGTGCTTTTGTGACGGTCATTGATTCATTTCCATGACATAACCTTTCAATGCAGGCGGGTCCACTGCCACATAAGCACACATGGTGGTTCCTTATTGGCTGAAGGAAATAGTGAAGTGGTAGGGTTGTCAGAATAAAGGAAAAATGGTTTGTCTGTCTACCAGATTCTGTGATGTGGCGGTCCCTGATTCGTTCAATTGGCTTATGCAGCAAGGTGGGCTTAGGTTGTCAGTCACTTGAAGATCCGGTGGTTGTCACATGATTGCAAGGAATATTCTTCCCCTTCACAATCATGTGACAACTGTCAATTTGGAATCTAACCTCAGGTTGTCAGTGGGACCTAGTTTTTGGATGCGTCAGAGGGTCTTGACATCTACAGAAGATCGACGATGGGCGTAAGTTCTCATGGCTTTTGTCAGAGGCTTGAGATCTTACACTGGCCGTCGATCTTACTTTTCCTAGAGGTGATGAAGTGATGCAGGTCCACTACCATGTTGGCACAGTTGGTGTTCTCTCATTGGTTGGTGTGTTGCTGAGAAAGATCTTGTTAGTGGGGCCTGCAGAGAAGGTTTTTCAATCAACGGTCGGTGCATTATCTTAAGGAATATTCCTACCCCTTGAGATCATGTGCCATTTGTTGATCTCACATCTTACTTGGACGTGTCAGTGGGTCCTATGTTAGGGGTGATCGAGCAATTACAGTGAATGATGTGGTGACATGTGGTAGGATTTCAAGTGGGCCTAGGTTTGGTCTAATGGTTTGGCGGTCCTGATAAATTTGTTTAACAGCTCGATAAGATTTCAATGGTCTCCGCTCATTCGCGCAATGATTTGGAGGTGTTCTAAAAGGTCTGGCGATTCAGCGAAGGAAGGTCGTGTGATCGCTAAGTATTTTAGCAGTGACTTAAAATGTTCTGCAAATTGGCAAAAACCTTTTGTCACCAGTTCGCTAAATAAGGACCAGAGTTAGTTGTTCCCTTTTGACCACTAAGTCACTAAGTTAGACGATGAGTTAAGTCTTTATTTCATGAATAAGAAATGCTTTGTCGCATGTTCACTAGGAGTTAACTGAGGGTAGCAGTTGAGTTAAGACTTAAAGACCATGAAAAAGAGAGATCTAACGGTCAAGACTTAAAGTTGGCCCAGATTTAAATTATGACCGCTAATTTGCTGTTGGCGCTTGGAAGTGACCGTTGTTTTTCAAATTCAAATTTTTGAGGGTTTCTCGGCGATAGAAAGGACAAAAATTGAATGCTTTCATGGCCGGATTTGATTTTTTTGGTGGCACTTGCTGTTACAGTGTGGTCCAAGGCATTCCATGATCATCTACAGGGGTTTGTACTGTATTTTTTGTGCTTGAGGTGTGTTGTAGTTGGCCGAATTGGTTGACATTTGGGCATTTTTGTGGTTCTCAGTACCTTCATAGTGAGATTTATCATGATTGTGGATCACTCTAGGATTTGTTTTTTCCTGGTTGCCTGGGTTTCTTCCCCTACATTTAAATTCTTGACTTTTTTTAGTGGGTTGGGTGGTTGAAACCCTAACCCTAGTCATCTGTAGCTTGTTGCAACCTATTTTGGGTTTCCAAAATGACTAGGGGGTATAAGTTGTAGCTTTTTTTGATTTTGTAACGGTTCCAAAACTTTATTTTTGGTCCCTAGTTGTTGTTGATGGTATTATACTGAGCAAGGAGAGCCTGGATCTTGGGTCTATTTCTTTGGTATTTTGTTGTCTGATAATGCATTGATTCTGCAAGTCTTAATGAGAATATAGTTGAATTCCAATCTCATAGTGGTGTATGTCTTTTTGTTTTGTTCTTGAGCTCATATATGTTGATTTCACAAAGTGGGTTAGCATATGGTAAACAAAGAGTATTTTGAGATTATCTTTGAGTTCCTAACAAAGTTAGGATTAAAGCCTTTCAAGTAGTTTCAGTGAGTTCATGGCTTGATGAGAATTTGATGTCCTGATATGTGAGTGAGAGGGATAATAGGAAAAGCACTTATCTTGAATTCAATTATGGTTGAGTTAAGGTCTTTGGTTGATGTATACTATTAGGTGACTCTATGCCCTGGTTAAGGCACTGATCCTTTCTCTAGAGGTAGTCCATCATCATCAATCACACACACAAATTTAAATGATCAAATCTTTAATCAATTAGTAAAAGATATAGTTGCATATTGTTTTGACACTCCTTTGGAGAAGTGAGTCGAGGGTACACCCACCTAAGCATTAAGGCTCAAAGTGTAGGAGGATCTCTTTTGATCCTTGTTAATTGGCCCTCTTCCTTGTAGACTTTGGAGTGGTGATAAAGTCAAGGTTATATTAAAGTTATCCATCAAAGTATAAATCTACAGGTTGAAAATCAAAGGGAACTACCAACAATTTCATTTCTGAATTTTTCATTGTCTTCTCTGAGTGTTGCAACATCTTCAAATCTTCTTGATAATTCTCCATTCACTTGGTTCACTTCTTGATTAACAGTCATCGTCTGTTTTGATACTTGGAAGTGATGATCAATGAGTCTCTATATTTCACTTTCTTTTGCTTGAAGTTGTTAAGTCATCAGTCTTCAGTCTTCAATAGCCAGATTCTGATCTTGTTCAGCTTGTCTAGCATTGTTCATGATTTCCACCATTCTCACCATCTATGATTCTTGACCGATTTGAAGTGCTGTCACTTGTTCAGAGAAATGTTGATTCTTTTCAAATAAATTAGTAATTATGCTTTTAGATCCATCAAAGATGCTTCCAGAACTAGATCCAATGTGATTGAATATATCATCAATAGGTTCTTCATGATAACTGATTTCACTTTGTATAATGGAAAGGTTCTTCCTTTCAACTAGTAATTTCTTTAGTTCTTCCTTAGCTTGTTTATACTATTCCACAAGCATCTACATTTGTATCTTCTGATTCTCAATAGTCTTGTCAAGCTTATATCTCTCCATGACTTAGATCTTTACCCTTCAGTGGTTAAACTATTCAACAAGAGAGCTGTGCTCTGATACCAATTGTTGGAATTAGGAGAGATAGGTACTGAGAGGGGAGGGGTGAATCGGTACCTTCAAAAACTTTACTTGTAAACCTTTCCAGATCAATAACTAAAAATAGTGATAACCTTACAAAATAAATTGAATCTAATTGCATGAATCAATCATCCATTTAACTTATGAAAGTAAACAACATGAAATCAATATGACAATCACATAACACAAGTATTTTGGTAATGCAGAAACCCTTGTTAGAAGGTAAAAACATCTACAATGGGGATGACACCCACAAATTCTTCACTACTAAAAATAGAAAAGGTTTTCCTATTAGGGCTACAAGTTTTGATCACTTCTGGTGATCTTACCCTATTAGGAGTAACATATTAGATTAGCTAGATCTACCTAGTTATAATATTTTAACAACACTACTGAAGTGTGTACTCGATTAAGAGATTTATCCAAAAATCTATTACAATTGTCAAAAAGAAATAGGTAATTATCTGCTGGTTGACAACTCAAGTTTTTGAAACAGATCTATAACTGCTCATAAAATATCACCTTAACTGTGATGAATCTCTGCTCTAAATCTTCTTAGTAGCCTTCTCTAATTCTACTAATCTGATAACCTATGTACTATGTTCTACTCTATTAACTGATTGACTTGAAGTTAGGAAATAGCTTCAAGTGCTCCATTATACATATATTAGTTCACACCAAAAATGATGTGAACACATAAATATATAGTGTTCTATTTTTTCTACTTTAACAAAAATTTGGTTACAAAACATAGTCATAGCCCTAAGATCTATGGTGTAAAATATCCTAGATCAACTATTACAATAAGATATACAATAAATGTTCCTTGATCTTTGTAAACCATTTTACGATCTCTTATAACCATTGGCATAGAAGAATGTGCCATTTCTTATTACTATGCCATTTTATGTGATCATCGGTAAACACTGTGTAAACTGATCAGTGTATACTGCAACGCTCGATGTTTACTGTCTATCAGTGTCAGTTCATGTCGGTGTCAGTGATGTTGTTGCTTGGTAAACTATGTAGTGCTCAATGTATATGCTTTACTGACTAGTCTGTCTTTGCTTTTGGTTAACTACTTGCTCAGTGTAAGTGCCCGACCGATCTCTTTGATAGTCTTTGATACTAATGACAACCTTGAATGCTCAATAGAGATTAACACAAGGTGAAGAAAAACCTACACTTGTGATGGATCAAGGTGAAGAAAGAATTTTGAAGGCATTAAAAAATTTGAAGTCTACACTACATTTAAATCATCCTAAATATAGTGGAAGACTGGATTCAGATGAGTTGATGGATTGGATAACTTAGATGGAAAATTATTTCAAATATGAAAATGTCCCTGAGGAAAAGAAGTTGAAAATTGCAAGTACACAATTGAAAAGTCATGCATCCTTATGGTGGGAGCATCTACAATTGGACATAAAAAGGAAAGGAAAAGATAAAATCAAGGTATGGAATAAAATGGTGAATAAATTGAAAGGAAAGTCCTTACCTTGTGATTATCAGATTAACCTAGTTAGGAAAATGCAAAGTTTGAGACAAGAAGATAGCTCTGTAAAAGACTAGATACTCAGGAATTCTATATATTAAATATCAGATCTAGACATGTGGGGGATGAAGAGGAAATAATTTTTAGGTACCTAAATGGGTTAAGAATTAATATTCAAGAGGAAATCAGTTTGGTCAAGTTGGAAAGTATTGATGAAGCTTATCATTTTTCACTGAAAGATGAGGAGAAATTGAATAAGAGACATGAAAAAAGAAAAAGAGGAAGAGGTGGTAGATTTCCTAGAGGAAGAGGTAGATTGTATGGTGAAAATAATAGATCTGATCAAGATTAAAAAAATCAAGATAAGGGAATGACTGAGTGGAAAGGTGAAAGTTCTTCTAGAGGAAGAGGTGGTGACTACCGAGGTGGTTATAGTAGAGGTGGATTCCAAGGAACTTGTTACTTGATTGTGGAGAGGAAGGACATAGGTCATTTGAGTGTACACATGCAAGCAAGAAGGTTGGCAAAATTAGAAATTCTTTCGTGCAAGAAGACTCACCAAATGAACTAGAAAAGGAAAAGAACTTGATGGTCAAAAGAGCACTGTGGAGTGAAAGTAATAATGAAGATCTGGTAAGGAAAAATTTATTCAAGACTAGATGCAGAGTTGTTCGTGAAGTGTGGAATGTAATCATTGATAGTGGAAGTTAGGATAATTTGGCATCTAAGGAAATGGTTTCAAATTTATAGTTAGAGAGGTTGAAACACCCGAAGCCTTATCAAATTTCATGGATCAAGGATGATCATAAACTATTGGAAAGTGAACAAAGTTATGTGAATTTGAAAATTGGCAAGTACTATGATAAAGTGTTATGTGATATCATGCATATGGACTGCTGTCATATTTTCTGGGGTAGACCTTGGAAATATGATATACATGCTATATATGATGGAAGATTGCATATAGATACTATTTGGGCTTATGGAAGAAGACAAATCTTGTTTCCTTTGATTGAAGAATCTGTTGGTAATGTTTGTACATCTATGAAAGTTTGTTTCATGGAAGAAAGAAAGTTTTTTAAGGATCTAAAGAATAATGATGTATGTTTTGTTGTGATTCCTAGCAAACCGAGTGAGAAAATAGTGGATAGCATCCCTAAAGTGATTCATAAGATAGTCACTGAGTACAGAGAGATCATTTTTGATAATGTACCTAATGGTTTACCATTGAAAAGAAGCATTGATCATTGTATGGATCTGATTCCTGGAGCTAGTTTACCAAATAAAGCACCACATTGGTGGGTATGTGCAGGATCATGGTATGCCAAAAAGTGGCGATGTGAAAAAAACTTATTTTCACTCGTCCAAAAGTGCACAAATAGATTTGTTGAATTTTTAGTAGGCCTGGGTGTCAGTACACCTAGCCAAACTAAAAGCCAAACCTGAAGGCATAATCAGATATCTGATAATATCGGATATCTGATATTTTCCAGTGAATATAAATCACTGTACCCAACCACGTTCAATGTTTTTTCATTGTAAAAATGTGAACACAGCTAGGTTTTCAGATATTTGGTTCCAAATCCCCTATCTGATTTTTCCTAAATCACCTAGGTAAGTGAAGCTTCTATTTTTTATTATTTTTATTATTTTTTATTGTTTTTAAATAGAAATATATAGTTTTTTTTATATAAAAATTAGGGTAGCAATGAGTTTTTGTATTGTTTTTTAAAATTCATTGTAATTATCTATTTTTTTTCATTGCTATCAGACATGGAATCAAAAAACCCTCCTGATGATCCCACAAACAATCTAGAACCACCTCCCAACAATCCCCCACCTCTAGAAGATGTACCTGTCACAAACCCTCACCGTTTAGAAGATCTAATAGGAGATAATCTAAATGAACTTAGAGGATTTGAAACCATATATGATAATATCCCCACATTGCTCCCCATATTTACAACAGTGAACTCAATTATTGAAAACATGGAGAAACTTACATAGCAACATAATGTTGCACTTCTTTGGTGTGATTATATGCATGCCTAGTTTGATGATGGGCTTGATTATGATCAAGTCATGAACCT
Source organism: Chamaecyparis obtusa (assembly GCA_027943335.1). Classification (NCBI taxonomy): domain Eukaryota; kingdom Viridiplantae; phylum Streptophyta; class Pinopsida; order Cupressales; family Cupressaceae; genus Chamaecyparis; species Chamaecyparis obtusa. The sequence goes on from BSBK01007734.1 coordinate 247,128, forward strand.
AAATATAACAAAACATGACATAGCTAATATTTTTGTGGATCCTAAAATTGGTCTAAAAGTAGACCCTCAAGTTGTCAATTAAATGGTTCACAAATAGTGCAATACATGACAACTTTTGGGACCGTTGGTGGATGGTTTTTGATAGACCACCTCACAATAATTTGGATGTCCCATTTTATTTCATTAGAAAATTGTATGCTGAATTTTTGGTCGGTCACAAGGTGAATTATTAGAGTCTGAGACCGAACCAGGGTGTGGGTTTAGGCACTCCACAAGACAGGGCATGTGCACAATGGGTGAAATCCTGCACATATGTCCGCCCTCCTGAGATTTCACCACCTCCCACAGTGCATCATCCAAACATTATTGTTGAGGTTGGCTCATAGACTATTCGAGCCATTCACACCTTGACTAATCTGCTGGTTACATAGAATAGGACATTATTGCCTCCTCATCCTGATGCTTCTAGTGCTTCCACATCCTCCACAAGCTCACATATTTCTATGCCCCACACTTGCGTTATATGCAAGAATCTATACTTTGGTCCCCTGATTGATAGTGATACATATCATTTCAGCTTCGATGGGGAAGATTCTACACAGCACACTATAGGCATTGAAGTATCTCATGGAGATGTGCATGAGGAGCCTACATTGCCATGGACTCCCACTGTTATGGTAAGGGTAAACCATTCACTTTTTACATTGTTTTTAAATTTTATTGTTCGTACTTTTAGTATAGTTTCCTTATAATAATTTCCCACTTATATCTTTTTATGTGTTACATTTATGTTCAATTTATGACAGAGGAGGGGATGACATAGGTGGAGGAGTCCACACTTTCGGCCATATCATTTGGTCTTGACTCTTCCACGGTACATATGTTTTAATGTACTCATTGGTTTCCTTTTAAATTATGATAATAGTATATAATTTTTATGATCATCTTTTACATACTGATGTAGGTGTCACCAGTTGCCACTGGGGGGCAATGTGAGGGGCTGTAAGTGTTAGTTGTTGATAAAGGAAAGGTAATTAAGTAATTTAGTTTATTTATGCATACATGTATACTTGTCAATTGTGTGTACTCATTTTTAATTTACATGGTTTATTTGACAGAGAGTGGCATGTGATGATGCTGTGAGACCCTATCGTCATGATAGAGTCATAGGCATATCCATTCAGAGTGATAGCCCCATGGTACGTACATTTCTAAAGTTATTTGTGTGTATTTTTCTATCAAGTATATATAATATGGTCAAGTTATGATAATATGAAGTATTTGTTTGAATTTTGTAGGTCACTCCTAGTTTGAGGGACCTAGAACAACAAGGGTTTGTATTGCTCGAAGATCAATCTCATGTTCACAAACATATACAGGTGGGAGTCGACATTGGTGGCACTAATCTTGTGCTACCAAGGACATATATTAGGTCTCCTGCTCACGGGAGGAGATAGAGAGGCAAGGTATATGAGAGTTCAATTTTAGTTTAAATTTTATTTTTTATTATTGAATATGATTTTGAATTTTAATCTAACTTGGGGTTTCACTTTTGTGTTTGAATGCAGGATCCATTAGAGCTAAAGAGTACTTCAAAGAGGCTCCATTTTGATGATCCACCAGTAGAATAGGATGTCCTAGAAATATTTGTAGTTGAACTTCTTATTTTGAGATGTCATATGACATATTTTGAGATGGTGTATGCCACATTGTATCTAGATATGTTGACATATAAATATGTATAGAATTATTGTTCATTTTGATATATATACGAAACTTGATATTTGATCTAATTTCTTAATTGTGTGTTCATTTATTCATTCTTAGTATGTAAATATGCTTGTGCACGTATGTACTCATGTGTACAATTTATGCCTTAATTATATTCATGTATATTCAAGTACATTATTCATAACCTAAATTCACATGTATGGGCTACGTGCATGACTTAAGCGAATTCATGTTGTATGGTTTATAATTTATGTTCTACATGTATGCTTCATGAATTAAGAAAATTTATGTGTACGCTTTATGTGCTACGTGTGTTCACACATGTAATTCATCATTTGAGGTATATAAGGATATCTATTAAAGTGGTTTCAAGGTTTTTAGACTTACCCTTTACTCCCAATGGCTAAAAGACTTCAAACTAGCCTAATTACATAATCAAACACCCTTTTGGCCATATCAAAATATATTGGTCTTTTGGACAAAATATCAGTACTCTACCTGTACCCATACAAATACACTAGGAATGCCTAAGAAATGTAGTCTTGTAGCATCTCACGGATCGTTGATACCTCTCATGGGGTCCAAGTTATGAGCCTCCATAGTTTGCTATCCAATCATGCTTAGTGGACCTTGGGGACACTTTGGTCCGAAGTGGTCTGGAACATTCTGCTGACTCAGTGGTCAAAACAGGGTTGTCCCTAGCATTTACCCACCCAACCGGAGCTAATGGCACAATCCATTCAGTCCTGGGATGAACGGTTTGGAATTAATCCATTCGCATAACTTTTAATTGACCCTCACTACAAGTTTTGACATCGAGAAAGACTGGTGTGCCAAATTCAAATAAATTTGAATCTCCTAGAATGGAGAGAGGTTATTGTAGGCCTAAAAAATTCCATCATGTAGCATCTCATGGATCTCTGATACCTCTCACAGGGTCTAAGTTATGAGCGTAGAAAGTTCACTACTCAATCGTGCTTAGTGCACCTTGGGGACACTTTGGTCCAGCGTGGTCCGAAACGTTCTGCTGACTCAGTGGTCAAAACAGGGTTCTCCCTAGCATTTACCCACCCAACCAAAGCTAATGGCATAGTCCATTTAGTGTTGGGATGAACAGTTTGGAAGTAATCCATTGGCGCGACTTTCAATTGACCCTCACTGCAAGTTTTGGCATCAAGCAAGACTGGCATGCCAAATTCAAATAAATTTGAATCTCCCAAAATGGAGAGAGGTTATTGTATGCCTTATAAATTTTGTCCTGTAGCATCTCACAGATCTCCCATACCTCTCATGGGGTCTGAGTTATGAAACTAGAAAGTTCATTGCTCAATCATGCTTAGTGCACCTTGGAGACACTTTGGTCTTGCGTGGTTTGGAACGTTCTGCTAACAAAGTAGTCAAAATAGGGTTGTCCCTAGCATTTACCTACCCAAACAGAGCTAATGTTATATTTCATTTGGTGCTAGGACAAATGGTTTGGAAGTAATCCATTGGCACAACTTTCAACTAACCCTCACTACAAGTTTTGGCATCGAGGGAGACTAGCGTGCCAAATTTAAACAAATTTAAATCTCCTAGAATAGAGAGAGGTTATTTTAGGCCTCAAAAATTTCATCCTTTAGCATCTCACAAATCTCTGATACCTCTCATGTGGTCTGAGTTACGAGCGTAGAAAGTTCACTGCCCCATTGTGCTTAGTGCACTTTGGGGACACTTTGGTCTAGCATGGTCTGAAACATTCTGCTGACTCAGGGGTCAAAATGGGGTTGTCCTTAGCATTTACCCACCCAACTAGAGCTAATAAAATAGTCCATTTGGTGCTAGAATGAATGGTTTGTAAGTAATCCATTGGCACAACTTTCAACTGACCCTCGCTGCAAGTTTTGGCATCAAGCGAGACTGGTGTGCCAAATTCAAACAAATTTGAATCTCCTAGAATGGAGAGAGGTTATTGTAGGCCTCAAAAATTTCATCTTTTAGAATCTCACAGATCTCTAATACCTCTCATGGGGTCTGAGTTACGAGCCTAGAAAGTTCACTATTCAATCGTGCTTAGTGCACCTTGGGGACACTTTGGTCCGGTGTGGTCCGAAATGTTCTGCTGACTCAGTGGTTGAAATGGGGTTGTCCCTAGCATTTACCCACCTAACTAGAACTAATGGCACATTCCATTCAGTGCCGGGATGAATGGCTTGGAAGTAATCCATTAGCGCAACTTTCAACTGACCCTCACTACAAGTTTTGGCATCGAGTGAGACTAGCGTGCTAAGTTCAAATAAATTTGAATATCCCAAATTGGAGAGAGGTTATTATAGGCCTCAAAAATTTCATCATGTAGCATCTCATGAATCTCTGATACCTCTCATAGGGTCTGAGTTACGAGCATAGAAATTTTGCTTCTCAATCCTGCTTAGTGCACCTTGGGGACACTTTGGCCCGGTGTGGTCTGGAACGTTCTGCTAACTCAGTGGTCAAAATGGGGTTGTCCCTAGAATTTACTTGCCCAACCAGAACTAATGGAACAGTCAATTTAGTGCTGGGATGAACAGTTTCAAAGTAATCCATTGGTGCAACTTTCAATTGACTCTCACTACAAGTTTTGGCATCGAACGAGACTGGCGTGCCAAATTCAAAAAAATTTGAATCTCCCAGAATGGAGAGAGGTTATTGTAGGTCTCAAAAATGCCATACTGTAGCATCTCATAGATCTCCAATACCTCTCACGGGGTCCAAATTATGAGCCTAGAAAGTTCACTGCCCAATTGTGCTTAGTGCACCTTGGGGACACTTTGGTCTGACATGGTCCAGAACGTTCTACTGACTTAGTGGTCAAAATGGGGTTGTCCCTAGTATTTACTTTCCCAACTAGAGCTAATAGAATAGTCCATTTGGTGCTGGTATGAATGATTTAGAAGTAATCCATTGCCACAACTTTCAATTGACCCTCACTGTAAGTTTTGGCATTGAGCGAGACTGTCATGCCAAATTCAAACAAATTTGAATCTCCCAAAATAGAGAGAGGTTATTGTAGGCTATAGAAGTTTCATCCTGTAGCATCTCACGGATCTTTGATATGTCTCATAGGGTCTGAGTTACGAGCCTAGAAAGTTCACTACCTAATTATGCTTAGTGCACCTTGGGGACACTTTGGTTCGGCATGGTCTAGAATGTTCTGCTAACTCAATGGTCAAAATGGGGTTGTCCCTAGCATTTACCCACCTGATCGGAGCTAATGGTAGAGTCCATTTTTTTCTGGGATGAATGGTTTGGAAGTAATCCATTGGCACAACTTTTAACTGACCCTCACTGCAACTTTTGGCATCGAGCGAGACTGGCGTACCAAATTCAAAAAAATTTGAATCTCCCATAATGGAAAGAGGTTATTGTAGGCCTCAAAATCATCATCTTGTAGCATCTCACAAATCTCTAATACCTCTCATGAGGTCTAAGTTACGAGCCTAGAAAGTTCACTGCCCAATCGTGCTTAGTGCACCTTGGGGACACTTTGGTCTGGCATGGTCCAAAATGTTTTGCTGACTCAGTGGTTGAAATGGGGTTGTTCCTAGCATTTACCTACCCAACTAGAGCTAATGGCATAGTCCATTTGGTGTTGGGATGAATGGTTTGGATGTAATCCATTGGCGCAACTTTTAACTGACCCTCACTACAAGTTTTGGCATCGAGCAAGATTGGCATGCCAAATTCAAACAAATTTGAATCTCCCAAAATGGAGAGAGGTTATTGTAGGACTCAAAAAAATAATCTTGTAGCATCTTACAGATCTTTGATACCTCTCACGGGGTCCGAGTTATGAGCCTAGAAAGCTCACTACCCAATCGTGCTTAGTGCACCTTCGGGACACTTTGGTTCGGCGTGGTCCAGAATGTTCTACTAACTCAGTGGTCAAAATGAGGTTGTTCCTAGTATTTACTTTCCCAAATAGAGCTCATGGCATAGTCCATCTGGTGCCAGAATGCAATCCTTGGACACTATCCCTTCACCTAGGGAGTCATCATTTTCCTTTGGACACATTTGACCAAATTTGACTCAGTGACTCCAACTATTACATCATTTGATGATATAAATGTAATGGAATTAAGACAATAGAAATGTAAGGATACAAAATTAAGATGATACAAATTATAGAAGGATACAACATTCATCGTAAAGAAACATGTTTTTTGCACTTTACATGGCATTAAGACGATACAAATGTGGACTTTTAATATTTGAAAATCAACCCCATGGGCTCTTTTTTATTTTCAATTTTGCATTAAATTTTTTATATACAAAATTTGGCATCTAAATATGCACAATACATTGGATTGTTGTTTTTATATACAAAATTTGGCATCTAAATATGCACATTACATTTGATTGTTGTTTTTATATACAAAATTTGGCATCTAACTATGCACATTACATTCGATTGTTGGTTTTATATACAAAATTTGGCATCTAAATATGCAAATTACATAACTATATATTAAAAATAAGTGTCCTTTCCACTCCAATCCCTGCATTTAGAAGGCAGAAGAAAAGTTAATAGAGAATATAAGAAGTGCCCTTTTGACATCTAAATATGCAAATTACAGAACTATATTTTAACTTGAGTTGAACTTACCTGCTGAAGTGTGCCTGAAGGGTCATCTCTTTTCTTGAGAGTATTTAGTATTGCTTCATGATCAACAGTACTAATAGTCCAAAGTTCCTTTGTCTTTAGTTTTCCTTGATGTTTCAACAACTTAACATTGGCTTCTATAACAAGGTGTGAATACATGAGAACGGTTTTGTGCTTCTCATAGTCTTCAAACATAGGAATTCCATTATTTATAATCATATATGTGCACAACCATGTTCCCGCAACAACATGTGATCCTGTTGGATATGTGAACATATCATCATCGATTGTGCAAGTTTCTGCTTTCCTCGTACACAACGTGCTAACCAATAATCTGATCTCTCATCATTCCCTTTTGGTGCAACCAATGCAAAAACATGTCATGGTTGTAGAAGATCTAAAAGATGGTCATAGTCAATTGAAAAATCCATGTCATCATTTATTACAAAGATTGTGAGAGATAAAGGAGTAAGATAATGTGGAGCCCATGTATCAACCCACTCACTTGACTCACACTGATCCCAATTACACTGAAGACAACTCGGACAATGACAAGCCAACTCTCATGTCCAAATTGTCCATGTACCAGCATCTGAGCTTCGAAATGAATGCATTTTTGAAGAATCTTTTAGAGTTTGACAATCCAACCTATCTCCTATTGTGCCCAACTCAACCAACCAAAAGAATCTGTGCACTGCTGAATCAAGAGTCCCCCCTATGACAATGCTAAAGTACACCAATCAATAATAAAATGGGCATCAATGAGTTTTGCACCTAAAATCGTTAGTTGCTCCTTAACTAGAGCTCTCTTTACGCAGGCACCTACTCCATCATGCTCCCCTTTTCCATGACTGCCCTAAAAAAAACTCCAAATATGAGGTACACCTCTCTCTACATGCATTCTACATAACCAATAAAACATACATGCATTTTTTAATTGACCTATGCAATTATCTGACCAAATGAGATGTCTATCCATAGCAATATTATTTTCCCACACCCACTCAAAATAATTCTCAAAACAATGTTGGACAAACTCGGATGAGTAAAATCTATCATCGCTCATATAAAAATGGTACTCTTTGATTATCTTCTGGTCATCTTTTGTACTATCAGGGGAATGTCTATATGTTATGTGCACAAAAATAGAAACCTGAATAGAATTCTAATATTGAGCTTGCAACTTGTTTTGGGGTTGCAATTTATAGTTCTCTACAAAGTCAACAACCGATATAATAGTTCCAATTGGGAAAGTGTCCTTACACATCCTAAATTTTTTATCTGACCACTGAGACCTATGACTATACCTTGCATACTTGTAAAAAAGATTCTTCCTGAAATCTGAAATAAAACTAGCTACATTGCATTCTTTAGTAACCAACTCACATCTAGAGCCTTCACCTCCACTTTATAATGTATATTTAATAGTTTCATATACCTTTTTGTGGACAATTGTCTTTCCAAAATCATGTTCTTAGCCCTCATGAAAATATTCAACAAACTTCAGTAGCCCACCATACTCTGAGGACTTGTCATTTAAGCAATATTTTCTATAAAAGAAACATCCATCATCTCTAGGACATAAAAAATGATCTAGCAAGTCTCTTGATGATTTTGGAAGAGCACTTACACCACACTCCTCCAATATTTCACTACTATGCAAAGTAGAATGAATGGATCGTAACAATTCATGGTGCATTGAAAACTTCACATGATATTTGCAACAAGTATTTCAAATCTTAAGAGGAACACAAAAAAAGGATTTAGGGCTTCAAAAGATCTTTGTGATATTTGCAATGTTGGACATGTTTCACAAAATTTTTTGAACAACATTGTTTGACTCACCTCCGAATAATGTTTGGGATGTGGGGTGCAGTCTCAAATGCCAATTCTCAACTTCAAGACATCCTTCACATTTGGTAACACTCTTGGTTAGATTTCCAAAATAGTTGAACTTGATCCTTCACAGCATCGCTAAGCTTCTTATCACAGCGTGAAAGTCTCCCACCATAAGCCCATGTATCATTTTGAAGAGGATCATCAAGTCTTTCTCTTCTTGCAAGTTCTCTATCCAAAGTTTTATGATTTAGATTCAAGTCAACACAAGTTTGTCTCATTAAACGGGCCTTTCTCAAATGATGACTTACTAAGGAGGTTGTAATAACCCTCCTAGCGGCTCTCATATCTTTTTCCTTGGTAGTTTTCCCAATGGAATTGAGAGCACTAAAAAGATTTCTCACAATAATAGCATTCCACTCCTTTTTCTTGTTCACACTAATCTTCAATTTGACTAGTATACGTCTCATCTTCTACATCTTTAACAATTGCACAAACATTTGACATTTCTCAACCAGCATCTTGTGCCTAAAAAATTGATCAAAAAGTTTTGAAACCCACAACCGAATGGTTCTTTCTGATCTCTTGCCATCAAAATTGCTCATTATGTTCTCATCAATTTCAAGTAACCATTTAGTTCTTCTTGAAGGTCTCAATTTTTAAGTTTGTCTTTCTTCCTCTGAAGGGACTTCATTTCTCATATAATTTGGAGATGTGTAATGTTGATTTGGTTCTTCTATACCATTATCATTGTCAATTCCTCATATTCAATCAGTGGATTGTCATTGGCAATGTTCATACTTCCATTGGCCACATCTACATGTTAATTTTCAAAACCTACATTTTTATCTTCAAAACCTAAATTCTCATTTTCAAAACCTACATTTTCATCTTCAAATTCATGTTCTTCACTTGAAACCACATTCAAAGGTGGGTCTATGCCGACATCTTCATTCATATTTAAAAAATCCATTCTCTTGTTTCGATGGGCAACCCTATCCATTTATCTATACACTTCAACATCTTCATTTATGAGTCTCCTCTTCTGTTTATGCTTTTGACGATTGATACTCCCCATAGTTAGACAAAAAAGTAGATGCAAATACCTTTGGTAATAGGGAAAATAACCCCAAAAAGTAGTTTTTTGTCTTCTCGCTGCAACTCGAATCCTGTAATTCAGGAAAAACACGTGACTCTTTGGGGGGACCCAGAGAATCTTATTTTTTTAACACTAGTAAATAGAATCAGATATCAATAAATATTGGATATCTGATATTATCGGATATCCAATCTCTCAATCTCTCTCACTCTAAATTTTCTCCCCTCTCTGCTCTCTCTCTCTCACCTAGAGAAAGAGAGAGAGAGAGGAGACAAAGAAAGGTTAGAGAGAGAGAGAGAGGAGAGAAACAAAGGAGAGAGAGAGAGAGAGACAAATAAAGACAAAGATAGAGACAGAGACATCGAGTAGATAGGAGAGAAAGAGAGGAGAGAGAGAGGACACACTTAGGACACACTTAAGAATTCAAATTTGTCGAAAGGGGTCATCAGGACTTCCTAGGGTTCCTAGTATGCCTTATCATGTGTTAGGACCCCTATGAAGTCCCCATGACCCCTTTCGACACATTAGAACCCTCAAGTTTGTCCTAAGGGATCCTATGACCCCTTCAGACACACTTGAGCATTCAAATGTGTCAAAAGGGGTCATGGGGACTTCCTAGGGGTCCTAGTACACCTTATCACAGGTTATGAACCATAAGAAGTCCCCATGACCCCTTTTGACACATTTAAATTCTCAAGTGTGTTCGAAGAGGTCGTACGATGCCTTAGGAAACACTTGAGCGTTCCAATGTGTCAAAAGGGGTCATACGCACTTTGTAGGGGTCCTAGTATGTCTTATCATGCGTTAGGTCCCCTAGGAAATCCCCATGACCCCTTTTGACACACTTGAATGCCCAAGTGTGTCCTAAGGGCTCCTACGACACTTTAGGACACACTTGAGCATTCAAAAGTGTCAAAAGGGGTCATGCAGATTTCCTACCGGTCCTAGTATTCCTTATCATGCATTAGGACCACTAGGAAGTCCCCATGACCCCTTTCGACACATTGGAACCCTCAAGTTTGTCCTAATGGGTCCTACGACCCCTTCAGAGACACTTGATCATTCAAATGTGTCAAAACAGGTCATGGAAACTTCCTAGGGGTCTTAGTATGCCTTATCATGTGTTAGGACCCCTAGGAAGTCCCTATGACCCCTTTCAACACATTTGAATGTGCAAGTGTGTCTGAAGGGGTCGTAGGGCCCATTATGACACACTTGGGGATTCCAATGTGTTGAAAGGGGTCATGAGGACTTCCTAGGGGTCCTAGTATGCCTTATCACATGTTAGGAGCCCTAGGAAGTCCCCATGACCCCTTTCGATACATTTGAACCCTCGAGTGTGTCCTAAGGGGTCCTACGACTCTTCAGGACACACTTAAACATTAAAATGTGTCAAAAGGGGTCATGACAACTTCTTAGGAGTCCTAGTATGCCTTATGACACGTTAGGACCTCTAGGAAGTCCCTATGACCACTTTCAAAACATTTGAATGCTCAAGTATGTCCTAAGGGGTCGTAAATATATTTAGGACATACTTGAGCATTCAAATGTGTTGAAAGGGGTCATGGGGACTTCCTAGGGGTCCTTGTACACCTTATCACACATTAGGACCCCTAGGAAATCCTCATGACCCCTTTTGACACATTTTAATGCTCAAATGTGTCCTAAGGGGTCCTACAACTCTTTAGGACACACTAGGACCCCTTAGGACACACTTGACCATTCAAATGTGTTGACAGGGGTCATGGGGATTTCCTAGGAGTCATAGTATGCCTTATCATGCGTTAGGACCCCTAGGAAGTCTCCATGAACCCTTTTGACACATTTGAATGCTCAAGTGTGTCCTAAGTGGTCCTACAACCCCTTTGAACACACTTGAGCATTCAAATGTGTTGAAAATGGTCATGGGGACTTCCTAGGGCTCCTAGTATGCCTTATCATGCATTAGGACCCTAGGAAGTCCCCATTACCCCTTTTGACATATTGAAACCCTCAAGTTTATCCTAACAGGTCCTACAACCCCTTCAGATAGACTTGAGCATTCAAATATGTCAAAAGGGGTCATGGGGACTTCCTAGCGGTCCTAGTACACCTTATAAGCATTAGGACCCCTAGGAAGTCCCCATGACCCCTTTCAACACATTTGAATGCTCAAGTGTGTCTAAAGGGGTCCTATGACCCATTCGGACACAATTGAGCATTCAAATATGTCAAAAGAGGTCATAGGGACTTCTTAGGGGTCCTAGTATGTCTTATCACATGTTAGGACCCCTAGGAAGTCCCCATGACCCCTTTCAACACATTGGAACCCTCAAGTTTGTCCTAAGGGGTCCTACAACCCCTTTGGACACACTTGAGAATTCAAATGTGTCAAACGGGGTCATGGGGACTTCCTAGGGATCCTAGTACACCTTATCATGCGTTAGGACCCCTAGAAAGTCCTCTATGACCCCTTTCAATACATTTGAACCCTCAAGTGTGTCAAAAGGGGTCCTACGACTCTGTAGGACACACTTGAGCATTCAAATGTGTCAAAAGGGGTCATGGGGTTTTTGTACGGGTCCTAGTACGCCTTATAACATGTTAGGACCCCTAGGAAGTCCCCATGACCTATTTCAATATATTTGAAAGCTCAAGTGTGTGCTAAGGTGTCCTAAAACCCCCTCAGACACACTTGAGAATTCAAATGTGTCGAAAAGGGTCATGGGGACTTCCTAGGGGTCCTAGTATGCCTTATCACGCATTAGGGCCCCTAGGAAGTCCCCATGACCCCTTTTGACACATTAGAACCCTCAAGTTTTTCCTAAGGGGTCCAAAAACCCCTTCGGACACACTTGACCATTCAAATATGTCAAAAGAGGTCATGGGGACTTCTTAGGGGTTATAGTATGCCTTATCATGCATTAGGACCCCTACGAAGTCTCCATGGCCTATTTCGACACATTGAAATGCTAAATTGTGTCCAAAGGGGTCATAGGACCCCGTAGGACACAATTGAGGGTTCCAATGTGTCGAAAGGGGTCATGATGACTTTCAAGGGCTCCTAGTATGCCTTATAATGTGTTAGGACTCGTAGGAAGTCCCCATGACCCCTTTCAATACATTTAAGCCCTGAAGTGTGTTCGAAGGGGTCCTACGAATCTTTAGGATACACTTGAGAATTCAAATGTGTCAAAAGGGGTCATGGAGACTTCTTAAGGTTCCTAGTATGCCTCATCACATGTTAGGACCCCTAAGAAATCCCCATTACCCCTTTTGAGACATTTGAATGCTCAAGTGTGACCTAAGGGGTCCTACGAACCCTTCAAACACACTTGAGCATTGAAATGTGTCGAAAGGGGTCATGGTTACTTCCTAGGGATCCTAGTACACCTTATCATGTGTTAGGACCCCTAGCATGTCTCCATGACCCCTTTCACACATTAGAACCCTCAAGTTTGTCCTAAGGGGTCCTATAACCCCTTCGGACACACTTGAGTGTTCCAATGTGTCGAAAGGGGTCATGAGGACTTCCTTGGGGTCCTAGTACACCTTTTCACATGTTAGGACCCCTAGGAAGTCCCCATGACCCATTTCGATACATTTGATCGCTCAAGTGTGTCTAGAGGGGTCCTACAACTCTTTAGGATAGACTTAGGGATTCAAATGTGTTGAAAGGGGTCATGGGGAGTTCTTAGGGGACCTAGTACACCTTATCACGTGATAGGAACCCTTGGAACTCCCCATGACCCCTTTTGACACATTGGAACCCTAAATTTTGTCCTAAGGGGTCCTACGACCCCTTTGAACACACTTGAGCATTCAAATGTGTCAAAAGGGGTCATGGGGACTTCCTAGGTGTCCTAGTATGCCTTATCATGCATTAGTACTGATTGGAAGTCCCCATGACCCCTTTCGACACATTTGAATGCTCAAGTGTGTCCAAAGGGGTTGTAGGACCCCTTAGGACACACTTGACAGTTTGAATGTGTTGAAAGGGGTCATGCAGACTTCCTAGTGGTCCTAGTACACCTTATCACATGTTAGGACCCCTAGTAAGTCCCCATGACCCCTTTCGATACATTTGAACCCTTAAATGTGTCCTAAGGGGTGCTACAACTCTTTAGGATACACTTGAGTATTTAAATGTGTTGAAAGTGGTGATAGGGACTTCCTAGGGGTCCTAGTATGTCTTATCACATGTTAGGACCCCTAGGAAGTCCCCATGACCCCTTTTGACATATTTGAATGCTCAAGTGTGTCTTAAGGTGTCCTACAACTCTTTAGGATACACTTGAGCATTCAAATATGTCTAAAGGGGTCATAGGGACTTCCTAGGGGTCCTAGTACTTCTTATCATGCGTTAGGACCCCTAGGAAGTCACCATGACCCCTTTCAAGATATTTTAACCCTCAAGTTTGTCCTAAGGGGTCCTACAGCCACTTCGAACACACTTGAGCATTCAAATGTGTCAAAAGGGGTCATGGAGACTTTCTAGGGGTCCTAGTATGCCTTATCATGCATTAGGACTGCTAGGAAGTCCCCATGACCCCTTTTGACACTTTTGAATTCTCAAGTGTGTCCTAAGGGGTCCTTTGACTGATTAGGAAACACTTGAGCATTAAAATGTGTCAAAAGCGGTCATGGGGACTTCATAGGGGTCCTAGTAAACCTTATCATGCATTAGGACCCCTAAGAAATCCCCATCACCCCTTTCGACACATTGGAACCCTCAAGTGTGTCAGAAGCGGTCCTAAGACCCCTTCAAACACACTTAAGTATTCAAATGTGTCAAAATGCATCATGGGGACTTCCAAGGGGTCCTAGTATGCGTTAGGATACCTAGGAAGTCCCCATGACCCCTTTCGATAGATTTGAATGCTCAAGTGTGTCTGAAGGGGTCATAGGAACCTTATGACACACTTGAGCGTTCTAATCTATCGAAAAGGGTCATGGGGATTTCCTAGGGGTCCTAACATGTGGTAAGGTGTACTAGGACCCCTATGACATCCCCATCACCTCTTTCGACACATTTGAATGCTCAAATGTGTCCTAATGAGTCATAGGACCCCTTAGAACACACTTGAGCAATCAAATGTGTCAAAAGGGGCCAGGGAGACTTCTTAGGGGTCCTAATGCATGATAAGGTGTACTAGGATACCTAGGCAGTCCCCATGACCCCTTTGGGCACATTTGAATGCTCAAGTTTGTTCGAAGGGGTCGTACGACCCTTAGGACAACCATGAGATTTCCAATGTGTCGAAAGGGGTCATGGGGACTTCCTAGGGGTCATAACATGTCATAAGGAGTACTAGGACCCCTAGGAAGTCCTTATGACCCCTTTCGACACATTTGAATGCTCAAGTCTTTCCAAAGGGATTATAGGACCCCTTAAGACACATTTGAGCATTCAAATATGTTGAAACGGGTCATGGGGACTTCCTAGGGGTCCTAATGCATGATAAGGCATAGTAGGACCCCTAGGAAGTCCCCATAACTCCTTTCGACACATTTGAATGCTCAAAAGTATCCTAAAGAGGTGTAAGACACCTTCAAACACACTTGAGGGTTCAAATGTATCGAAATAGGTTAAGGGGACTTTCTAGGGGTGCTAACACATGATAAGGCATACTAGGACGCCTAAGAAGTCCTCATGACCCCTTTTGACACAATTAAAACCTCAAGTGTGTCCTAAGCGGTCCTACAACCCCTTCAGACACACTTGAGCATTCAAATGTGTCGAAAGGGGTCATGGGGACTTCCTAGGGCTCCTAACGCATGATAAGGCGTACTAGGACCCCTAGTAAGTCCCCATGACCCCTTTTGACATATTTGAATGCTCAAGTCTATCCAGAGGGGTTGTAGGACCCCTTAGGACAAACTTGAGGGTTCCAATGTGTTGATAGGATTCATGGGGACTTCCTAGGGGTCATAATGCGTGATAAGGTGTACTAGGAGCCCTAGGAAGTCCCCATGACCCATTTCGACACATTTGAATGATCAAGTGTGTCTAAAGGGGTCCTACGACCCCTTCAGACACACTTGAGCATTCAAATGTGTTGAAAGGGGTCATGGGACTTCCTGGGGGTCCTAGTATGCCTTATCATGCGTTAGGACACCTAGGTAGTCCCCATGACACCTTTTGACACATTTGAATGCTCAAGTGTGTCTGAAGGGGTTGTAGGATCCTTTAGGACACAGTTGAACATTCCAATGTGTCGAAAGGGGTCATGAGGACTTCGTAGGGATTCTAGTACACCTTCTCATGCGTTAGGATCCCATGGAAGTCCCCATGACCTGTTTCAAAACATTTGAACCCTCAAGTGTGTTCGAAGGTGTCGTACGACTCTTTAGGGCCCACTTGAGCATTCAAATCTATCGAAAGTGGTCATGGGGACTTCCTAGGGGTCCTAACATGTGATAAGGTGTAACATAACCCTTAGGAAGTCCCCATGATCCCTTTTGACACATTTGAATGCTCAAGTGTGTTCGAAGGGGTCGTACGACCCCTTAGGACAAACTTGAGGGTTCCAATGTGTCAAAAGGGGTCATGGAGACTTCCTAGGGGTCGTAATGTGTGATAAGGCATACTAGGACCCCTAGGAAGTCCCCATGATCCCTTTCGACTCATTTGAATGCTCAAGTGTGTCCTAAAGAGTCATAGGACCCCTTAGGACACATTTTAGAATTTAAATGTGTTGAAAGACTTCATGGGGATTTCCTAGGGGTCCTAACATGTGATAAGGCATACTAGGACCCTTAGGAAGTGCCCATGACCACTTTCGACACATTTGAATGCTCAAGTGTGTCCCAAAGTGTCATAGGACCCCTTCAAACACACTTGAGATTTTAGATGTATCGAAAGGGGTCATGTGGACTTCCTAGGGGCCCTAACATGTGATAAGGCATAGTGGGACTACTAGGAAGTCCTCATGACCCCTTTCGACACATTGGAATGTTCAAGTGTGTCCTAAGAGGTCATACGACTCATTCGGACACACTTGAGCCTTCAAGTGTGTCGAAAGGTGTCATGGGGACTTCCTAGGGATCCTAACAGTTGATAAGGCATACTATGACCCCTAGGAAGTCCCCATAACCCCTTTTAACACATTTTAAAGCTCAAGTGTGTCTGAAGGGGTCATAGGACCGCTTAGGACAAATTGGAGGGTTCTACGACCCCTTAGGACACACTTGAGCATTCAAATGCATCGAAAGGGACCATGAGGACTTCCTAGGGGTCCTAACGCATGATAATGCATAATAGGACCCCTCAAAAGTCCTCATGACCCCTTTTGACACATTTGAAAACTCTAGTGTTTCTGAAGGGGTTGTAGGACCCCTTAAGACAAACTTGAGGGTTCCAATATGTTGAAAGTAGTCATGGGGACTTCCTAGGGGTGCTAACACATGATAAGGCATACTAGGACCCTTAGGAAGTTCCCATGACCCCTTTTGACATATTTAAATGCTCAAGTGTGTTCGAAGGGGTCATAGGGACCCTTAGGACAAACTTGAGGATTCCAATGTGTAGAAAGGTATCATGGGGACTTCTTAGGAGTTGTCATGTGTGATAAGGCATACTAGGACCGCTAGCAAGTCCCCATGACCCATTTTGACACATTTGAATGCTTAAGTGTGTCTGAAGGGGTTGTAGGACCCCTTAGGACAAAATTGAGGGTTTGAATGGGTTGAAAGGGGTTACGGGGACTTTCTAGGGGTCCTAACGCATGATAAGGCATACAAGGACCCCTAGGAAGTCCCCATGACCCCTTTCAACACATTTGAATGCTCAAGTGTGTCCTAAGGGGTCCTACGATGCTTTAGGACACACTTGAGCATTCAAATGTGTCAAAGGGGTCATGGAGACTTCCTAGGGGTCCTAATATGCATGATCACATTTTAGGACCCCTAAGAAATCTCCATGACCCCTTTTGACATATTTGAATGCTCAAGTGTGTTCTAAAGAGTCGTATCACCCCTTAGGACACAATTGATCATTCAAATGTGTTGAAAGAGGTCATGGTGATTTCTTAAGGGTCCTAACATGTGATAAGGTGTACTAGGACCCCTAGGAAGTCCTCATGATCCCTTTCGACACAATTGAATGCTCAAGTGTGTCCTAAAGAGTCATACGACCTATTAGGAAACACTTCAAGGTTCAAATGTATTGAAAGGGGTCATGGGCACTTAGTATGGATCCTAACATGTGATAAGGTATACTAGGACCCCTATTAAGTCCTCATGACCCCTTTTGACACATTGGAACACTCAAGCATGTCCTAAGGGGTCCTACAACCCCTTCGAAGAAACTTGAGCATTCAAATGTGTCAAAAGGGGTCATGGGGAATTCCTAGCAGTCCTAATGTGTGATAAGGTGTACTAGGACTGCTAGGAAGTCTCCATGACCTCTTTTGACACATTTGAATGCTCAAGTGTGTCTGAAGGGGTTGTACAACCCCTTAGGACAAACTTGAGGGTTCTGATGTGTCAAAAGGGGTCATGGGGACTTCCTAGGGGTCCTAACGTGTGATACGGCATACTAGGACCCCTAAGAAGTCTCCATGACCCCTTTTGACACATTTGAATGCTCAAGTGTGCCCTAAAGAGTCATAGGACCCCTTAGGACACACTTGAGCATTCAAATGTGTCGAAATGGGTCATGCAGATTTGCTAGGGGTCCTAACGTGTGATAAGGTGTAGTAGGACTGCTAGGAAGTCCCCATGACCTCTTTCGACACATTCGAATAGTCAAGTGTGTCCTAAAGAGTTGGAAGATCCCTTAGGACACACTTGAGAATTCAAATGTGTCAAAAGGGGTCATGGGGAGTTCCTAGGGGTCCTAGTAAGCCTTATCATGTGTTAGGACCCCTAGGAAATCCCCATGACCCATTTCGACACATTTGAATGCTCAAGTGTGTCTGAAGGGGTTGTAGGACCCCTTAGAACACACTTGAACATTCCAATGAGTCAAAATGGGTCATGAGGTCTTCCTAGGGGTCCTAGTAAATCTTATCATACATTAGGATCCCTAGGAAGTCCCCATTACCCCTTTTGATATATTTGAACCCTCAAGTGTGTCCGGAGGGGTCCCATGACTCTTTAGGAAACACTTGAGCATTCAAATATGTCAAAAGGGGTCATGGGGACTTTCTAGGGGTCCTAACATGTGATAAGGTGTACTAGGACCCCTAGTAAGTCCCCATGACCTCTTTTGACACATTTGAATGCTCAAGTGTGTCTGAAGGGGTCGTATGACCCCTTAGGACAAACTTGAGGGTTCCAATGTGTCGAAAGGGGTCATGGGGACTTCCTAGGGGTCCTAACGCATGATATTGCATAATATGACCAGTAGGAAGGCCCCATTACCCCTTTCAACACATTTGAATGCTCAAGCATGCCCTAAAGAGTCATAGGACCCCTTAGGACACACTTGAGCATTTAAATGTTTTGAAAGGGGTCATGGGGATTTCATAGGGGTCCTAACGTGTGATAATGTGTACTAGGACCCCTAGGAAGTCCCCATGACCCCTTACGACACATTTGAATGCTCAAGTTTGTCCTAAAGAGTCATAGGATGCCTTCAGACACACTTTAGGGTTCAAATGTATCGAAAGAGGTCATGGGGACTTCCTAGGGTTCCTAACTCATGATAAGGTGTACTAGGATCCCTAGGAAGTCCTCATGACTCCTTTCGACACATTGGAATGTTCAAGTGTGTCCTAAGGGGTCCTACGACCCCATTAGACACACTTGAGTATTCAAATGTGTTGAAATGGGTGATGAGGACTTCCTAGGGGTCCTAACACGTGAAAAGGTGTACTAGGACCCCTAGGAAGTCCCCATGACCCCTTTTGACACATTTGAAAGCTCAAGTGTGTTTGACGACATCGTAGGACCCCTTAGGACAAACTTGAGGGTTCTAATGTGTCAAAAGGGGTCATGGGAACTTCCTAGGGGTCCTAACATGTGATAAGGCATACTAGGAGACCTAGGAAGTCCCCATGACCCCTTTTGACACATTTAAATACTCAAGTGTGTTCTAAGGGGTCCTACAACTCTTTAGGACACACTTGACTATCCAAATGTGTCGAAAGGGGTCATGGGGACTTCCTAGGGGTCCTAGTACGCCTTATCATGCATTAGGACACCTAGGAAATCCCCATGACCCCTTTTGACACATTTGAATTCTCAAGTGTGTCCTAAGGGGTCCTACAACTCTTTAGGACACACTTTAGCATTCAAATGTGTCGAAAGGGGTCATGGGGACTTCCTAGTTGTCCTAGTATGCCTTATCACGCGTTAGGATCCCTAGGAAGTCCCCATAACCCCTTTCAACACATTGGAACCCTCAAGTTTGTCCTAAGAGGTCATATGACCCCTTCAGACACACTTGAGCATTCAAATGTGTCAAAAGGGGTCATAAGGACTTCCTAGGGGTCCTAGTACACCTTATCACATATTAGGACCCCTAGGAAGTCCCCATGACCCCTTTTGACACATTGGAACCCTCAAGTTTGTCCTAAGTGGTCATGATTTGGGTGTGCCCTTGGCCCCTTATTCTCAAGATCCATTGCATTACTTACTTCTCTCTCTCTCTCTCTCTCTCTCAGATGGTTATGACTTATCTCAATGAAAATGAAACATGCATGCATGATTTTGAAATACTAAAAGACTAATTAAGATTTTACATAAGTAATATGACCCAATATGACCTAATAGGAATTTATTCTACTAAGATTTTATTTGTCTATATGTATAGTAGATCCTAAGATCATGTCTAGGAAAGAGTCAAGGATAGAAAAACAATTTATGCATGGATAAATGAGGAATATAGAACACTTTAGAAGGAATATAATATCATTGTAAAAGATTTGATTTCTTCTTAAATAAAATTTATAAATAAACACAAAGAGGTCATGAAAAGTTAGTATTTTTTCCCCATTGGTCATAATTACTCTAATAGATTCAAACTTGTATTTTGTCCACGAAGATAAACAATTATCAACTATTAAAGTTTATATACATTATCATGTTTCTTGAATTTTTGTGATTAGAATAGTGGCCTTATGTAAATTTAAATCTTGGGATAGAATTTGATTAGACCTTGATTCTATGTATTGGTTCTAATTGTTTGTTGGATTATATATTTAATATGTGTGTAATTAGTCTTAGTCAACTATGTCAATTATGGGTTTGGGTTTTTGAGTGAAAATTTCTTATGTGGGTTTCTATTTAACTAGTTCACTTGATAAGTTATTGCATTGTGCTCTTTTATTTTTTTCATGTCTATATTTTATGATCGATTCTACTTGATTTCCTTGGCCAAAACTAGATTTAGAATATCAATCTAAATCTTATAGATAAAGAAGTACTCTGATAAATAATTAATTTTGTGCCTTTGCAATACTTGCACAAATTATTATGCACTCTACTAATCCTTTTTGGAAGGATTGGAAGTGTTACTTTGGAACCCCTTTTGTAAGTATCCACTAAGTATACAAATCTCTTTCACTATATTCTCTTTACCATTCAAACACTAAATTCTTGATGGTCCCATTAGTGTCTATCTTTTGTTTGAGAAAAATCCTTCCAAATGGGTTGTAAAGTGATAGTGGATACTAAGATTGTGTATTTTACCTTGTGTTTACTTTAGCAAGGTCTTCTAACTAATGACAATTTCATCTATTTTGTGTTTTAAAACCCAAATTCTTATTTTATGGGAAACATAAAACTCTTTTCCATTTATTTTGTTTTTATACTTGAACACAAATGGCCTAGTAATGAATCTATAAATTTTTAAATCATTTTATACTAAACCCATTTATTTGGCATAATTGTTAATTAGACAATGAGGCCAAAATTTAGCTTAATTTATTCTAGCTATAACATGCTTAACAAATATAAATAAATAAATGAATGAATAAGAAAAATTATTTTTTAAATCCAAGGAATGAATACTACTACATTTCATAATGATGTTGTTGATTCCACTTTTTCTACTCACTTCAAAATCACTTGTGGTTTCTAATGTGCTTATGTAGATTTAAGTTTAGAACACTAATCTTCAAACCTTTTTTAATCATTAGACAAATATTATCTGCACCATTCTTAAGGTATTTTTCATATTTTCCTCAAACTGGTGAATCCCTTCCACTAAGGCCAATGGCATGGATGCCTAGAGACCCAACAATATTGCTTGCAAAGCTAGTAGAGAGGTTCTTCTCTATCATTGCTATTGTAATATTTTAGCTGGTTAGGTTTCCACATTCTAACCATCATATGGGATGCCCATTGCCCATTTGTTACATCTTTGTTTCTTCTCAATTGCTTCTTTCTGTCTTATCAATAGTATGGTGGCTCCCCCAATGACTAGGAAACTTCCACTACGGATCACCTGTCATCTTATTACTAAAGAGTCTTTAGTTTCTATTATTTGATGTTATAGATTTGTTGTTGCAAGAAGGTTTGAAGGAGAGAAAGTAGACCACTCTCATTGGTGGAGAGCTACAAGATGATCTAAGAGATCTATCTTATAAAAAGTGAGTAACTCTAATGACTGAAACCTGTTTTTAACACTAATTTTTTATTTGTACTAATATAGACATATATTTTAAATTTTAAAATACTTTTTAATACTCTTAATAACTTGACTTATGATCAATTTGTTGTGTGGTAAGGGAGAATGGCATTCTCTCTAGATGCTAGAATCTCAACCATACCATTGTCAGATGATCCAAGTTAGATCAAATAAAATAAAATATTAACATAATTTATTTCCTTTTTATTATGAGAAACGAAAAATGTTGTCAATCTTTTCTCGTTTGGATCCCTGGCTTTCGTTCATCGAGAAAAGAAATTACCGAGTAAGATCTTGTGCACTAATATTTAAGAGATGTCTTATCTTGGACAACACATCTCCATTGTCCATTATAAATCAGATTTAGTTGTATATACTAGACATCTCTGTAAAAGAAATACAGACGGAAGAGACTTTCTGTAGCATGACTTCAACTTCTGATGTGATCAATGAAACTACATAAAGCAAATGCCATTATGGATTTCACCTCTATTCTCTGTACTTTCAACAAGTATGTAAATACTTCTGCGTCCCCTGGTTGCATTGAAGGTTTATTTAAAATGAATTAACACAAAATGAATAGTAGTGTGTGGTGTGTTCAACTTTCTGGTTTTAAATAAAAATCAAATTTTATTAGATTTTAAATTTTTCTTCAATCTGTTTATTTATTTTTTTGTTAACATTATTTTTGCATTTCAATTTTATATTTTTCTTTTCTTAATAATGAACTGTGGAGTGTAATTCCAAACTTCTAATAAAAATATATACATAATTTTAAATCAGAATTTTGAACAATATATAACAGACTGCCGAGAGTTCATTTAAACTATTATCGTGAGAATTTCAGGATAGAAAATAATAAAGATAAATTTGTAAATAATAAAATACCAGAAATTCTACTATTTAATGAGTTCAATTTGTAAAGATAATGGACTAAAAAATTATAAATAATTATTATATCAATAGGATTATTAACTATAAACTAACAGTTTAGATTCTAATGTTAAACAAATAACATTATTTAGTTGGGTTTCCTACAATTCTTTCTGATTTGTCCCTTGGAGCCGGTAAGAGGCTTGATATTTCCCATCTTCACCATGGCGGCTGCAAAGTCCTTGAAAAAGGTTTTCTGATGAAGAGAATATTTCTTAACCTGCGAATCAGTAGATCCTCCAATAAATAATTGCTGATCAGAGTGGAGAAGTCCCTTGTGTTTTTTCAAATTTTTGTAGTAGTTGTTTTCAAAGACAGTTGGGGTGAGGAGATCTAAAGGAGCAAGGTTGTTGTCACCACTGCCACTGGTGCTTGGGCAGTTACCCTTGAGAGAAGTGGCAAATGAACTATTTATCTCGGATTCATTGTAAATGCGAGCTCTAAAATTGGTGCAGCGGGCTTGACCAATTGTATGAGAACCTACATTAAACATTCATGATTAATCCATTAAGGCTTAAAATAATTATCTCTTTTGTAAGAAACTGGCTTAGAAATTTTCTTATTACCTGAAAGGGCGACTAGATCCTTTCTAGAAAGACCCTGAGCACTGAAAGATGAGATGAGTGCTGAAAGGTTTAGAGTGGGAGCTGGAATGCTCGTATTTGCAGCACCTTGACTTGCAGTAGTGGAATCTCTCCTTCCCAACAACACTGTCCATGATGGCCCTCCTAACTAGCAATTATAAATAACTTGCATGTTAGATATTTTTTCATAACTTCTTCCGAACAGAGAATATATAATAAACTAAGGGGAAAATGAGCTTAAAATTTCTAATTTATTAATAAATATAGTGAAATGTGCATTTAGAATATTGGAGGGTCTTACTTACTCTTGCGTATCTAAAATCAGGTGAAATCTATGTTGATATGTACTGTTATAATTGGAGTTTTAATCTACTAAATTTCAGCTATTTAAGTGTGCAGTATATTAAGAAAAGCTATTTAAGTGTCTAGTATATTAAGAAATTTATAAAAACTTTTATTTCTCAAAAATTATATTTTTCCATCTATTATAATAATTAGACCTTTTTCAATATATTGAAACAATGCAAAGATATGATTTATATTTGTAAAGGGTATCATTAAAGACTTTCCAAACAATATGCTCTCAAAATTTCTTAAATATGTTAGTATGAACTTTGCATTCCAATAAATTATCAGATCTAAATGTT
Source organism: Chamaecyparis obtusa (assembly GCA_027943335.1). Lineage (NCBI taxonomy): Eukaryota > Viridiplantae > Streptophyta > Pinopsida > Cupressales > Cupressaceae > Chamaecyparis > Chamaecyparis obtusa. Next base: position 271,135 of record BSBK01007734.1, read on the forward strand.
CACCTACAAATTCTCTTTTTCATCTCCAATTCAGAAATAAACATGTCTATTATTTTTATAATTTTCTTTATTTGTCTTAGAAATTTTTTCACACTAAGTAATAACTTATAAATAGAGATATTAGATTCCCACAATCTATTCTACTTAATACAGTTTGTTTTAAGTTCCAAATGTGTATAATTTGTTTCCATCAAGGATTCAGATCATATTCTATTATCAATCATCTGTGTGATCCAAAATGTTGATGCAAACAAATCCTGTGCATTATCTGTGTGTTGTTTCTAGATTTGATTGCACAAGTGTTTTTTGCATCAATGTTTCAGAGCAAATCCGGAGATCCATCATTTTTCTCCTTATGTTCGTTATGACAGATCATGGAATGTGATATCAAATGTTGATGCAAAAACTACTTATGTAATCAAATCTAGAAAAAATATATAGATTAACTCATAGATTGTGGACATCTACCTACTCTAAATCCCACACAATTGAATTTATAAAGAAAATACAATAATTTATATAATTAAAATTTATATCATTATGCAGCATCTCATTATAGTTGAATGTTGTTTCAGAGTTTGTTGATTTGATCAATGGAAACACTTTTTCATTAAAATTCTAGATCATCCCTAGAAGCCATCATTAAAAGAGCCGACTAGAAAAGAAAGTTGGATTGTTTATATATCATTTTATATAGAAAAGAGGGAAAAGCCATTAGTTCTACTGAAAATAATACTGAGAAATAGAAGTACAGTTACTTCAACTACGGAATCACGAGCGGCAATTGCGAGAATGTCAGCACAAGACACAACCCCACTGCAAGCTGCTTCTACTTTGGATTTGATGGTGTCGATAACGCCGAATCCTCTTACAGAATTATTGTTTGGAGCCGCAGTCTTTTCCCCGGTAAATGTCGACGTGTCGTCCAACAATAGCGATCCATCACAACCCTGCAAACTGAAATCATTATTAGTGAAACAGCTTCGATTGATGAACAGATCAACTATAACTACCTAAGAAACTAGATTTACAGAGCTTAAAATCTTGCATTAACAAAGCAGTCATGAAAGTGAAGCCGCAGTAATGATGCCCCCATTCGTTTTTCCTTGGCGACTGCTCGTTTTACGGCTTCTTTGATTGTGGACAGTGCCTTGGGACACGTTGTGTCATAAAATGTTGGAGACAGCTGCTCATTTGCAGGCCACGAAGAAAAGATCAACAGCACAATACATGCGATCAGATTACTAATCTTCATCACTGGCATTAATGGGGATCCCTAAATAAAGTCCACCGATGATTCTTAAATGAGAATAGTTCGCATGCGGACAAGTGAGAAAAACTTAAGAACCTGGCTTAATAATGGCCGATCATGTTGACGACAACTGTATTTGACTAAATGAGTTCATCCTTGTTTATCGCTTCACTTTTACTAACTGTGATTATCATGGAATCGACCAGTAGCCAGAAACTAGTGTACAATTCGGTGCCTTGAATCATTATCATACGAAATTTCGAATATTGTGTCAGGGAAATGGGCAGTGCAAAAATTTCCATGTTTACTATTATCATGCTTTTCTGTTTACCATAGCTGTCATTGCCCCACATATTTTAGTGAGACAAAGAAGATTTAAATCGAATCACTATACGTACAATTATTGAAGAGATTCTACGGGAAAAATTTCTCCATCAGCTGGTAGTATGCTCACATCCATAGCTTTTTCTTTTCTAAGGACCTGTATACAACATGTTTAGGTCATTTATTGAAGGATTTATACTCTAAAGTTTCAGGAGGTGTATTATGTTATCTGTAGACAATTTGATGTCTTCTATAAAGGCGCAAATCCGATCATTTATTAAAGAGTTTTCACTTGAAACTTTGAATAGATGTATGGCACATTAGACAATGGGATGCTTCTTTCTACAAGAAGTTAAAAATAAAGATCAATTATTTATTGAAGAATTTTCACATAAAATTTTAGAACTTATGTATGTCATTTTCTTATTATTTGTGTATTTATAGGTAATTTATTATTTCTTTCACAGAAGATTATAAATATGAATATAATCATTTTTTAAGAAATCATATTACAAACGTTTGAACAAATATATGACATATTCTTATCTATATGTCAATTCAACATCACAAGAATTTAATTATATTACTCTTTTACTTTTGATCCTTCTTAAGAATATGATTTTGAATTTTGATAGTTTACTAATTTTATCTTTTCATATTTTATCACAAATACTTTTCAGGAGTTGATTTCTTGTCAAATTAATATTTCATTACAAAAAACATACCATCCATGCATCTATAGACAAATGATGTTTATTTCACAATGGAGTCCCAAAAAATAGAAATGTTGCATTCTATGATACTCATGTTATTCTTTCTTCATGGCACTTCATTTTATTTTATGGTTCTTTGTTAATAACTAGTTTCAAAAAATTTATTTGCATGTAAGTGTATGAATGAGGAACTCTTTCTTTACCTTGTGCTATGGTCATATATATCCACACATAATTTTAGTTTTGTTTGAACATTAAAGTATTATAATTGGTTACCTATAATTTCAGTGCCTTTTGTATCATGTAGTGAAAAAATACTAACATTCTATATTGATGCAACTATTATACATAATCATTTTTTTTGTATTTTCTATGCAATGAAACAAGTATGGTCAAAGCCTTCACTTAAAGGTTTTTTGTCTTTTAGCTATTTGATGATGTGTATGTGATGTAGTGGTAAGATGTGCTTATATGTCTCATGTTTTATTGGATTGGACCCAAGTGCATTAACATTTCAGTGATCTCCTCATAAAGACTCATTATTACTTTTCAAATGTGTGGAGAGAGAGTTGTCCGAATCAGAGGGCTTACTTGGCTAATAAGGACAGTAAGTACATCCCTGGCATTATTGCTATTAATGGCACCTGGAGATTTGTTAGATCTAGCCATACGAAGCCCATCTCCTAATATTTCACCCAAGGTCAGCATTTTAAGTATAATCATTCCTCGAAATGGCCACACAAAAACAATTGGTTTTTTGTGATCTGCCAAGAAGCTCGACTCTTAGGTTTTCAGGATATTCTGGTGCAGGAGGGGTAGAGCTTTGAAATGGGAGGCAACACTCTTCGCATCGAACCTGACAAGATCGACGAGGCTTTCACCTCTGATACCTTGGTGACCCATTACTGCAAAGAAAGTGGCATATGGGGTTTTATGGAGCGAATGAAAGGTGGGCATGATGAGCAAATTTCCAAACAATTCATCTCATCCTGGAACAACAGGAGTGTCTCAGTTGGTGGCATCCACTTCCAGGTTAACGAAGAGGTCATTGCAAAGGTGATGGTCCTCTCTATGGAGGGGAGGAAATACAACAAGACCAGTCAGACTCCTGACCCTACCAGCCTCAACCAATTTTTCAAGGAAGGTGATAATCTGATGAAGAAGCAAGGGGGTTTTAACAAGGAAGAGTTGGCGGACTTATGGCCAAAGATTTGTCTCATTGTGATGAAATATTTTATGTTGGAAGGTAACTTCACTGTGTTCTACTACTACCACTTACTGTTCCTGAATCATATTAGAAATACGGATTTAATTTCCATACCCTTCTATCTTCTGCATTCCATAGAAAGTAATATCTTGGATATTAAGAACAACCCTGATAAATCAATCCCTATCCTCCATCAGGGCCTCCTCTGCATTTACCATTTCCACAAAGCTATCTACCCGACATCCCAACTCCCCCGATTATCCAAGAGATGACCCAAGAGGAGTCGCCAGCCAAAACTGAAAAATCCCACTCATTCCACCTCCCAGTCCATCTAGGTTATCCAAGAGTCTGTGCTAGGTGCTAAGGAGGGTAGAACCCATAAAAAATGTGTTTAAAACCCTTTCAATAGGAAGGATGGTCAGGAGGAGTCTCATATCTCTAAATCTGTGGAGAACAAAGATAGGAAGGAGTTTGACAGTACTCCTGAGACTGAATGAAGGCCCAAAAAAATGGAGAATGATGGAGAGCCAGGTTAATCTAGAGGTGGACTTAAGTGGCTTAGGTTGCCGAAGGTCTAATAGAATTGCCAAGGAGCAATGTAAAACCAGGATGATGGAAGCAGCTTCTAGAGAGCAGCCCCTGTCTGAAAAGGACTCTCACACCACTGAGTTCATGAAAGGTTCCTCAAAAGATCACATGAGTCCTATTAGGACTGGTAACACTCCCCCGTCCAACCTCCAACAAACCATGGAAAACCCCCATAACCCTACCCCGCCCCTGAGTCCTTTTCATGATCCCCAGGATAACCCCCCACTTCTGAGTACAATACCGAGGTTCTGGCTGCCAAAAACAAATTTAAAGGCACTCTCAAGATAAGGTTATCTGATATGGACAAGGAGATTGTGGACATCAAAAATAATATGTAGGAACTGAAGCATCACTGCATGATGACTAACAAATTTTCCCTGAAGGTCATGCATGCTTTGACTATGACCTTATGTAATGTGCAAGGAAAGTTGGCGGGTGGTAGTCTGGAAGTGGATGAGAATAACAAGGATCTTTTCCTATTCTTGTAGGAGGAGTGGGCTAGGACCCTGATGTCTAAGCATCTGGGTGGAAAGAACTAATTGCTGGTGATCATGCGTTGGTTATTTTTGACTGGGCAAGGCCCTCAGATCCCATGTTTTGCATTTGGGGTTAAAGTTATTTTATCTAGCTTTTGGTTTAGCCCTGCATGGCTTATGACTATTATTTTAACTGCTACTCTTCATTTTAAGTACTACGGTTTAATCCTTTTGATTAGTACTGTGATTTATGTTTTTGATAGGGGCAGATTAGACTTGGTGATTCTGTTGTTAAACTATTCTTATCTGCTTTGACTGGTGCCATTAATGTGCTATTAATGTTCTTCTAGTCCCTTTGTTCCATGGCCCAACACCATCTTTCTTCTTTTTCTATCAAAACCATTTCAGTGGTCTCAAATTATAATGTGTATATCTTTATTGGATAAGTATTGTAGTAAATTTTATGAGAAATTGTCTATTGTAACTCAAAAGAATTAACTTACAAAGCTAACATGGGGATGTTTTTTACTCATATATTATTGGTGATAGTGAAATGACATTAAAAGGGGCATGCAACTCAATTGATGCATTTTATCTCTAATGATAGATCTTTGGAGAAAGACCTAAATCACCCATGGGATTCTATTAGGAATTACATGAGCTTGGAAATAATTGTAAATAATAAAATATATTTTCGATGGATATATGTCTTGTGTATCATATCCTTATAGTTTGAGTTGATTAAATATTTTTTTCATATAGGTCTATGTCTATGTAGATGAATGATTCTAGTTGCTACCTAGATTTTGGTAGGCATGGTGTGACTGTTTGGGCCCTTATTAATGTGTACATAGAATTTCTTTTAGAAGGCCTTAAGCATAGATAAATTTCAAAAAGAGTATTTAAAGGGTCATGGTGTCACATAAAGTTGTGTTAGAAGATATATGCATGATGGTTGATGTGCACATGAATAGTAATTTGCCACCTGGAAAGAGGGTGATAATGTGGTGAGTCTTAGTGACTTACTCAACATAGATGCTAGTGTATTTTCATACCCTTGTAGTATTTAGAGTTAGATGACATTTTTGGTTCACATTAAGGTTAGTGGTGTAGTAAGATTTTGAAGACTTCACATTCCTTTTGTTGTTTGACCTATAAAAGGAGTTCATAAAGTACATTTGGAAACATATAGTGATTTTTATTATCAAAGAGAGTAATGAAAAAAATTATCAACCATTTAAAAGTTATGATGGAAAATTCTAGTGTACCATATATTTTTAGGTGAAATAATACTAAGCTCTGCATTTTTTGGATGGATTAAGAGGGGAAGGGCCATGATCTATAGTTGTAACAAGAAAAAACAATTAAAATTAGTAATCCAAATATGCCTCACAACTATTCATCGAACCAAACTACCAAAATATAAACTAGACTAATAAACTACCAGTAAAAAATGAGAATATTTTAAAAATTGGTTCTAAGAGCTAGATGGGCCAATCTTAAAACAACTCACATTGAATGACCTCACTCATGTGTAGAATCATTTAATGAGGTTCTATTTGGTGATAAGAGAATCCATATAGTCCTCCATAGTCTCTTTACTAGTCTCTATGTTCTTCATTCTTATCTACACTAGCTTTCCTACCCTATTTCTTTTAGTTTTTTTAACATTTGAACTTCTTTTAAAAACTACCATAATAACTTTTTATATTATATCATTAGTGATGTCTATAATAGTATTGAGTCATTACTTATATTTTTTGTATTTTTGATCATTTCTTTTTGTAGTTTGTTCATGAGATTTATTCTCCCTTTTATCCTTCGTTCCTTTCTAATGGTGTTGAGTATACTAATTTTTGTTGGAAAATATTGCATTAGAATAGTTTTAGAATATATTTTTTTAATATTGCATTAGTAGGTTAGTTTATTAGTTGCATCCCTGTAGGAATTTATTTATAGTAAAATAAGGAATTATAAAGTCAATTGGGAAGAAATGTAACATCATCTGATTGAATGCTATGAATATCACATTTTTAATCCATCATTGGAAATAGAGTATTATAAGTTTTTGCACTTTGATATAAATTATATGATTTTATGTTGCATGTAGGAGACTAAGAAGGAAAGAATAAATGTTTTAATTAAATGGTATGAGACACTGCAAGAGGCATTAATATTGTCTATATCTACTATTGTGTTCTTTTACATGGATTGTAGTGATGACACCATGAGATAAGAGTAGGCTTTGTGCAAGTTGAAAGGTGGGTAAATTTGAGGTCAAATTTAATTCCTAAGGAAACACAAAAGAATATGAAGGCATGAGAAGATTTTGTTCAAGAGCCTAGATATAAAGGCATAAGAATATCTAATTGTAACCTATAATTTACAAAGGAAATAGTTGTTTTTTTTAAATCATCATTCTTGTGAGTGTGTGGTAAGGTTGAATATGTTGAAGTTTTAGATATCTACACAATTGAGGGATTGCAATATTGTAGACAATACTAACATGAAATACCATATCAATATTTTTGATGAATTGATCATGCAAGGAGCTATGTATACATTATGAGATCTCTCATCACTAAAAAGTACAAATCATTCAATAGAATTTTTTTATTGATATATAAACCATTATATTATTTGAGTAATAAAATATTTTAGCTTCACAAAATACAATGATCACTTGTCATTTGTGTGGAAAAACTTGGAGAGAGGTATTGAAGGTATTCATAGGGAGGTATAAAGCTATATTTATTTTATCAAAATATTAAGTGCAAAAATTTAAAGTTACTAAGATTTTTAGGAGTAATAAGGCTATCAAAATGGAAAATTTAACTACTATTTATAAATTTACCATAATTACTTTAAATTGAAAAGGATTTGTGGTATATGAAGAAACAAAATGAATGACTAAGGATTGCAACACCAAACATTGATTGGCATTGGTTTATTAGATGTTTATTTATACCACATTAATCTAACAAAGACACAAATGATATGTGGTAGGAGCCTAACCATTTATTTGGTTAACAAGCTTCAAGTGCTAAAATGTCCATAAAATAAATTTACTTTTTGGGTTGAAGATGAAAAAGGGAGACAATATAGCTCAACATAGCAGTACCTTTCATTTAATTTTTAATCAAAATTTAGGTATAAAATATAAGGTTTATGATGATGATGCCAAGGTAATCTTACTAAGTAGCGTGCCTTGAAGTTTTGATCATAACAATTTTATGTATTGAAAAAAAATGAATACTAGTTTAGAAACTATGATTTCTTCTCTAATTGGTGAAGGAAATAGAGTTGTCATGAGTCATTTGATTATTGAGGAAATTGCACTAAATGGAACAAATATCTCATTAATTAGAAGTTGAAGAAAATAAAGGATTTCACTACAAACAAAGGTTAAACACCATATTGGGGTTTTGTAGTGCATACAAAAGACCCATCTCACCATGAAATTGATGAAATGTTTGTTCTTTAAAGAGTAAAGAAGATATAATATAAGGTCGGACGCAATGGAGGCTAGATGTATTTTAACTTCCTAAGTTATCTTCTTGGTTAGAGATGATTAATTATATGATAATCGCCCTATTTGTGTTCCTAAAGAAAAGAGAGGGCTTAGCATATTTATGTCCCTTCAAGGAGAAAGGGGGTAAATTTTATTATTGGTACACTTGGTGTATTTATATTCAATTGGTGATTTCTAAAAAAAGAGATAGATTATTTCTAGAGCGCTTGAAGATGAAGACACACTCAGAGATGAGGAATTTGAGAGGAAAGGTGTCTCATGTGCAATACTAGAGGAGGCATTAGAAACAATAAAAAGATATGTGGACTATTGGAGGAAAGGTGTCTCACTGTGTATGGAGGTTGGGAACACTTTATATTCTCTCTTTTTGTGTAGATGGTTGTATGTTCTATATAAATGAGATCCATTAATATAATTTATGTTACCTAGGTGAACAAGAAGGATCAATGAAGGAACTTCATCAAAGTCTCCGAAAGGTCTATTGTGATCCACCCTTGTAATGCTCTATCCTTTGTTTGGATTAATTTAATAAGAAGGCGGATGGGGAGACTTCCTAAATATATTATATTAGAACAACATTAGAGTAAAAATTTTATATTTATTTAGGAGTTTATTTTGTTTTCTTATTACAGGAAAATAATTTTTGAAGGGACTTGTAACCCTTTATTTTGAGGTAGATCTATAGCCCCACAAAAATAAGTGGTTAGTGGTTAGTGGTGTTATTATCCAGCATATGTTTCTTTATTGCACTCTCCAGATTATCCACTCTAACTTGCAAATCCTACACCTTCTTATCCTTATCATTGTCCATTTTGCTAGGACCAGGCACCAAGATTTCTTGCAAGGAGTCAACCTTAGCAGAAATAGAACGATATTTTAAATTCAAATTTTTTTATTTCCAGAAAAACCCATTTCAATAATCAAAATGTGTACATAGAAGTTGCCTTCACAATTTGAAGAACCCCAAAGGGAGGGTCAATTTTGTCATCCATATCTTCTCTAAGAAGTTGGACATTCTATTCTTGCATATCAACAGTTTTGGCAAAGGTAGTGTTCTGAGAAGAGGAGGGAACATTATCTTTCTCCATAATAAGGGAATCCTTCTCTGCAACAGGGGCCTCCTTTTGCATGTCCCAGCCAACCTCCATGACAACTTCCATTTAGGGGAGATGGGCACATCATGTTCTTTGGAACTATCATACTCTACCAAAATGGGGACCAACTAGCCACCCACATCCTCCTCTTTCTGGTCATTATCATTGACCATAGGGGTATTCCCTTCCTCCATTGTACCAGCAGCCTCCTCCTCCATATTCTCATAATCCCTTGAGGCCATATTCGACACTGAAATAGAAGCATCACTATCCTCCTCAGTTGAGTTAGCCATATCCTCATAACCATCAGCACTGCCAGCAATAGAGTCGGTATGCATACCAACATCCTTTTCAAATTTTAAAATTTTCCCAGAAGGAGGCTCCTTTTTAACAACTGTCTCCCTCATACATTTCTTAGCCGAACCTAAGGTTTTGGGTGAAGAAATGATAGTGCTAGAAATGGCCTTCTGCTTAATGTGTTCCACAATGAGGAGAATAAGTCCCTCATGTAGAATAGGTTTCTTTTCTTTCCTTATATGCTCATAAATACTAAGGCGGAGGGGTTGAAGAATATAAAACAATAGGGACACCCTAATCTTGTGATGAAAATGACAGAGCAAAACAAAATGGTAAGAATGGGCACGTTTGTACCTACCATCAAGGGTAATGTATTCCATGATCATCGTCATAACCCTCGCTCATATTTCCTTGAAGGTGAAAACATCATAGCAGCCACTAGAGTCTTTCACCAAACTCTACGCTTCAGCCTTACATTTGGGGAAACACCGAGTGGCCTTTTATGAAACCTTCTTATCTCTATAAAATTTGATACCTTTGAGGCTCATCTCGGACACCTCCACTATGAGATCTTCCATAATGTTCATAGTGAGACCGGCGATAGTCACCGCCCCATCTTTCCAAGAGTTGGTGAATACCTTCATAGCACTATCTTTAGACCTATGAAAATGTTCCCTATAGGTAGTAAGACCACCCTTTTTGAGTTTTTCCCAGACTTCTAACATGTTTTTCCATTTCAAACAGTCCTTTAGCTCCCTTCGATTAAGCTCACCACCCATGATATTGAAGACAGGATTAACAACAATACTAGTAGACAAAAGCCAAATGTAAGAAAAAGAGGCAACTTTAATATACATAGCAAGTAACTAGTGTGTAATCTCAGGAAAGACACCACTTTCTGTAATCATATTAACTCGTTTCACTAAAACATGTCTTATCATTATAATTTCTTGAGATCCTCCCAATCCACCCTTTTGCTTTGAGACTTGTCAAAAGCCAACTTGACTTTCAAATTAAAGGTGAGATTGCGACTTTCCTGCCAGATCACAGTGTCCTTGGCTTTAACTGCAAAAGTGGCCAACTCATTAGCAGTCCCGTTTGCTTCTCGATAAGCATGAGAAATAATGACCTACTTAAAATATTTAATAATTATTAGGGCTTCCTCAATAATTTCCTTAATAGACCATGATGGTTGGTGATGTTATTGATGCATTTTAAGATATTCATTGAATCACCTTCAATCCACACATTCTAAGCCATATCTTTCTTAATAATTTTAAGGGTTTGGAGAAGAGCCATGGCTTCCGCAATGTGATTGGTTTTCACCCCAATGGGCATGGCCATGATAGCAAGACAGTTTTCCATGTCATCTCTAACGAGCCCACCACAACCTGTCGGGCCCGAGTTGCCCTTCATAGCACCATCAAAGTTAATTTTTAATCCAACTGGGTGGGGGAGAGAGCCAGATGGCATTCTCCCATTGAGTAGGGGTTTTATTCATGGACCCAACACTAAGAGCACCAGCCTTGAAATCCAGCATTAAACCAGTTGACGATTTATAGTTCTCCCCAAGGCTTCTCTTAATCTTTTCAACAATCACCACAAGTGGGAGTTATGTATTCTTGAAGACTTTGTCATTGCGTTGTCTCCATAATCTCCATATGACATGAGGAGTGATGAGATTCCATAACTGCTTATCCATGGGGGCCTTCGCATTTCTCCATTGAGTACTAAAATTCCCTATGTTGTTAGGAAAAAAATAGTTAATCTGCCAGCACTGTAAAGTAAGAGACCAAACCTCCCAAGCAAAGCTATAGTCAATGGCAAGATGGAAGACTGACTCTTCTACCTTCTTACATAGAAAAAATATATTGCTCAAAATCATACCACGTTTTTGGAGGTTATCAATGGTAAGGATTTTATTCTTCAAAACCAGCCAAAAGAAAATGTTAATTTTAGGAATTAATCTTTTGTCCCAAACTTGAGCCCAAAAGGGGAGAGGATCTAGCTGCTTCAAAAGGAGCTCGCAGGAAGAGGCCACAGAGAAGACACTAGAAGGTAGTTTTCCCCAAATTAGCTCATCTTTTGTAGACAACACAACCTTCCAGATCTTTAGATCTAGCATTAACGGCCTTAACATTTCATCCACTGAAGAAAGATCAATCCATGATCCATTTCTCTAGTAATCCCTAACCCAAGAACCAAACCTCTAAATACAGGAATTGATGAAAGGTTGTAAAGCAGGGATAGACCTAAGAGGGAGATCTTTAATCCAACAGTCATCCTAGAACATAATTCTTTGACCATTGCCAAGATACCATTTGCACCCTTTAAAAGATGTCTCCTTCACAACCTGAATACAATTCCAAATGAAAGAGCCCTGCACTTTCTGATCCGTTTTCCAAAACTCTAAGATGTGGGAGAAGGAATATAGATTCTTTTTATGAATAATTTCATTCTATTCCCTCTTATCCCCAAAAATCCTCTAGGTTTATTTAGCCAAGAGTGCCATGTTGGTCACTCTTAGGGGGTAGATTCCCAACCCACCCCCCACTTTTTAGGAGTACAAACCTTGTCCCAAGGCACCAAAACCAATCTCTTTTTATCTTCAACTCCAGTCCACATAAAGTTTCTCTGAATTCTTTCAATAATGTCTGCATGTTTACCAAGAATCTTAAAAAGGATAAGGTCATAAATGGGAAGGCTCTGCAGAGAGGTCTTCAAGAGTTGAAGTTTACCAGCTTGACTAAGCAATGCACCTTTCCAAACAGTAAGCTTTCTATTGAATTTGTCCACAATCCCAGCCCAAAAAGAATTAGGAGGTTTGAGAGAAAGAGGGAGGCTAAGATAGGTAGTAGGAAAGAGGTCAATTCTACACTTGATAATTTTAGTAGTTATGTTATGCCTATCCACTGGAGTGTTGATAAAAAATAAAGAGCTCTTGTCCTAGTTAAAAAATTGACTAGATCCTAAGGAGTAAATGGACATAGCTTGTTTCATAACTCTTGCCTCCTAGATAGTTGAATACCCCATGATGATAGTGTCATCCATGAATTGTTTATGAGAACAAGGTCTAGAGGCCGAAGAGGGGGATAAACCCTTGAAAGAACCAATGAAGACAAAATGTTGGAGATAATGCCCGAGACACTCCACAATAATAGCAAATAGGATGGGAGATAGAGGATCTCTTTTTCAAATCCCCCAGGAAGGTTTGAAGAATCTAGAGTGGATCCATTAACCATAATCGTAATAGTAGAAGTACTGATAAGCTGGAAAATCAACTTGAGGAGGTTGTCACAGAAACCAAATGATCTCAGAACCTTAATCATCAAATCCCAATCCACCTAATCATAAACCTTTGAAAGGTCAAGTTTCAATAGAAAACCAGGGTTAAGAGAAACTTGAGTGGAATGAATAACCTCATGAACTATCATGATCGAATCAAGGATCTACCTAGCAGGAAAAAACCCGCTTCACTAAGGAGAGATGATCTGAGGAAGAACAGCTAGCAATATAGAAGTAATAAATTTAGATAAGATCTTGTACACATAATTACACAAGCTAATCGATCTAAAGGAGTCCACTGAATCAGCCCCAAGCTTCTTAGGAATTAGGACAATGAAAGTAGCATTAATCTCTTTCAGTACAGATTTTGAGCCAAAGAATTCTTTACCCGCATTACAAATGTCCTTATCAATAATATGCCAGAATTTGTGAAAAAAGAACATAGGGAACCCATCTAGACCCAGGGATTTATCACCTTCAAAAGAAAAAATAGTAGACTTGATTTCTTCCGAGAAAGGGATTGTAGTTAGGACTTTGTTGGTAACATCATCAATAATGGAAGGAATAGAATCAAGAAGAGTAGCTTGGTTCTCCAAATTAAGATTCTAATCTTTAGATAAGAGAGAAGAGAAGAAATCAATCATAGCTAGAGAGATTTCCTTATCATTACTTACCTCCCCAGCCACCACTTTAAGTTTGGAAATCCTATTTGAGGTTCTATGTTTAGAGGCTGACATATGAAAGAATCTAGTATTCTTGTCCCCTGCTTTAAGCCAGATCAATCTAGATCTCTGTCTCCAGTATTCTTCCTCCTTGGATATAATGTTATGAGTCTTGACGAGGATACTCTCCTCCTTATCCCTGAATTTTTGGGTCATCCCCAAAAGTTGGATGGTATTCTGAATAGTGTCTAGGTCCCTTTTCAACAAAATTTTAGATTTAAAAATATCACCAAAGGCATCTTTGCTCAAAGACTTGACATTCTGTTTACATTTTGAAGTTTTTTAACCACCCTAAACATCATCATTCCCTAAATATTGACATTCCACTAGCCTTTAATCGTTTGTTCGAGATACAAGTGATCAATCCACATTTTTTGAATCTAAGAGGCGGGTTAGCCTTAGCAAAAATTGGGTTAGCACTAAAACATATAGGAAAATGATCAGAGCCAATCTTCATCACTGAAGACAAGGAACAACCAAATCTTTTTAACTAGCACCTAGAAATCAATGCACGGTCTAGCCTAACTTGGATAAGGTCCTAACCAAACCTTCTGTTCGACCAGGTAAAGTTGGCCCCTTGAAGCTCCAAATCAAAGAGAGCTTGATTATTGACATATTCCATAAGCTCCACTCTACCATCAAGTTGGCTCTGATTATCCACTCCACCAAAATTTTCATTTTCTTTCAAAGGATAGTTGAAGTCACCAATAACCAGCTAGGGGAGATCATGGAAAGACAATCTATGATTTTGAACTCTTTTCCAAAACTGGGATCTACCAGCTTTAGAGTTTGGGGCATATATATGAGGTATGGATAGTTAAACTACCATCACTTTCTCACTTTAGATTTTTTGGAAATGAGGTTTATGTTAATTTTCTTAAAAAAAAATATTCTAAGCTTGATTTCAAAGCTAACAAGTGTATTTTGTGGGTTATGGAGAAATCATTAAGGATTATAAGATTTGGGATCCCATAGCTATAAAAATAGTATATTCTAAGGATGTTAGTTTTAGGGATCTAAAGAAATTTAAGAGTGATGCAAAACCTTAGGTAAAGACTAACAAAATAGTGCATTTTGATTTTAAGTTTGAATGATAGAAAGCTACATATGTAGGATAATATCAAGAAGATGCACATTTAGAACAACTTGATAAACATGGAGGTAAAGAAGGATTAGAAGATAATTGTGAATATGAACAACCAAAGCATGTTGTTACACCTCAAAGAAGATGTAGTAGACAATGAAAATTTATTAATAGGTATGGATAAATTCCATATAATTTTAATTGTTTTTTTGTTTATCTCATGTTGGTAATGAACCTAGATATGTGATGAAGGGCTTCTCCTTAGGTAAAAATGAGTCTTGGTTCTAGAGGAAAGGCTTTACATAAATATGAAACATGGGGTCTAGTTTAGCTACATAGGGGAAGGAAATCCATTGGATGCAAATGGGTATTTAAGAAAAGATGTAGAGTAGATAGAAAGTTGGAATGGTACAAGTTGTAATTAGTAGAAAAAATTTACTCATGAGTTGAGGGAGTGGATTTTGGTGAGACTTTTTCTCCCATGGCTAAAATAACCTCCATTAGGTTTCTTTTATCTATTGTTGTTTCTTTTGATTTAGAAGTAGAGAAAATGAATCTTAAATCAAGTTTCTTACATGGGGATCTTGATGAGGAAATATTTATCAAATAACCATAAAGTTTTATTGTGAAGGCACAAGAAAATTTGGTTTTCATGTTAAAGGGGTCTTTGTACAGTTTGAAGTAGTCTTCAAGAATGTGGTATCATAAATTTGAGGCTTTTGCATTAAATCATGGCTTTGCCAAATGTGAGAAAGATCATTGTGTCTACATCACATTAATTAATGATCAATTACTAGTCATTATCCTTTACTTTGATAATATATTATTTATTGGAAATAATAAGGGAATGATTAGGGAACGTAAGGGTCATTTATCAATTACTTTTGATATCAATGATTTCGGAGTTGGAAAATATATCTTGGGCATGGAAATCAACTAAAATTATGGCTAAGTCAAAAGAAGCATGTTCACACTATTTTGCAATTTTTTTCCATGCATGATTGTAAACCAGTTAGTATTCCCTTTCCATTTGGCACTAAGCTATCTCTATAACAATGTCCTGAAAATGATGTTGAGCTTGAAAATGTGTATAAAGTTCCATTTGCCAGTGTTGTAGGAAGCTTTATGTATGTTATCATTTGTACAAGACTAGATGTTTCCCAATCAGTGAGTGTTTTTAGTAGATTTTTGGCAAATCCTTGTAAATAACATAGGACTTATGTGAAAATAGTTCTTGAATATTTACATGGGACATCTAATCTGATGCGGAGAAACATCAACCTGCTTCCCCAACTCACTCATATCTGAAAACTTAATTCTTGGCTAACTTAAATCTACCTTGTAGATGTCTTTATCTCTCAAAAATTGCACACTACTTTGTCATTTTTTTCATGACCATCGACTTGGAGGCCCACAAATTCTTCATGCTTCGATAGTAATGACATCGACTCAAATGTCAACTTTAACGTTAACTCCTTCCTGAATCATCTCACCACTACTTGGTTACGGTTGCATGCTTACGGCTTCCATCACGGATTGTGTTTGCTTTCCACCACCCTTTCTCCACTTAATGGCCGAGTTGCTTACTCACCACCTTTTTCCACCTCTTCCTATTATCAAAGGTCGAGTTGCATATTGAACAACATGCAAGGCCACTTTAAGAATTCGCCATCATGCGGGTCTGTCGCCCACTAACAAGCACGTATGGACAAGAATGCCGCCACCTTTTGCTACTATCAAAGAGTGATAATAATCGGCTGTTCCAACCAGCTCCACTGTCGTCTCTAGAAATGATATTCGACACTATTCATATTACTGTCTATTCCAAATATACAAATCTCTCCACAAAATCTTTCGCAGTCAATTCTCCATGGTGGCTGACGAAACTTATCTCTCCCACTTGGGTCTCTTTCAAAGTGGCTGTCGTAGCATTGCTCTCGGCTTCCACGCGGCTTACGGCTTGAACAGACTTCATCACTCCCCGATAATATTGCATGCATGGAGCCAACGGTTCTTAGAAAACCGTTTCTAGATTTAGTGTATCCGCGAATGTTCTTGAAACCGTTTTTTATACACTCACGGTTTAACAAATGGGTTCTTGAATCAATTCTGTTATGGGAGCTGAGATATATATTAACTAGTTCACAAAGGAGTCTACGGAAACGTTTTGCATAACTCATAAACATGCAAAAAGGAGAGAGACGACAAGCTCTAAAAACACCATTTATTGAAACTAAAACATGGAATACAACTTGCATATATAACATGCGTGGACAAACATGAATTGCAGCGCTCAAGAACACAAACTCAAGAAGAACGTATTTAGATTCTCTTTTTTTCTTTTACTCTCTTTTTTTCTTTTACTCTATCTACCCGTAGCTCTCCTCGATAATGTTTTTCGGTTACATTTTTCTCTCTTTATAGAGATTGCCAAGTTAGTTATGAAAACCACCCACTCTTTAATAAATTCAATGCTATTTTAAGCATTCCCAATCTTTAAACTATTTTAAACCATTTCTTAGACTTGGTCCCATGAAATTCTAAATGACTAAGATATTACAATATTATGAAAACTTGTCATAAATTTCAAGAGGCGAGGTGCCACCGCACCATAATCATTTCATTTTTTTAATTCATATTTTTCTAGTGACTTATATTGCATAAGGTACACAAGTGACCATGTCTTTACTTTGTTTGGGGGAGTAATTAGTTGGATGAGGAAAAGACAACCTACAATTGCATTGTCGACTATCAAAGCAGAGTACATGGCTGCAGTGCATGCTTATAAATAGTTAGTGTGGTTAGAAAGATTGTTTCTTAGTGTTGATTTTTGGTGTAAAAAGGTAACAATTAGATGTGATAGTCAAAGTACCATCTATTTGGCTAAAAACCCAATGTATCATGCTTGGAAAAAATATATAGATATTTAGTATCACTTTATTTCATAAATGCTTGAGGGTGATAGAGATGTGTTGTAGAAAGGAGACACTCTAGATAAAAATGAATATTCTCTTACTAAACTAGTAAGAAAAGAAAAAATTAGTTGGTGTAGTTCAAGGCTATGGACCTTACTTCCTTTGAAGCTTGTTTTGTGTAGTTTCCCTTTATGTATTTTCCAAGCTGATCAAAAATTTGGAGAATGTTGAGAAAATATTTCAAGGTTGTTGTTTCTATATTTGAATTAATTTATTAATTGGCTAATTTTTATTATCTTTAATTGTCATAGAAATTGTTAAATGAAATTATGACAACTTGTGAGATGGCTTTTAATTGTAAAAGTAGTAAAAGCATGAAAATAAGGAAAGATAAATAAAAGTGTGGATAAAATAAGGGAAACCATTTGTATTTTATGTTTTATCTATTGCCTAAATAATTAGTGCTTGAGTACAAGCATTGTGCTATAATTTCACATATGGTTGAAGTAATGAAGTGTTGGAACTTTCAGTATGAAATTTTTTTTGGAAGAATTACTCTACATAAATTTTCAAATTATGATTTGCACTTATTTTACCATCCATCAATAATTATTAATTATATTTATTTGGCCACAATAATTATTAGCACTATATATGTCATACAATTTTTCATCATTTCATTGTTGACAACAAAGATGGGCACACAATGTCATAATATGTCAAATTGAGTTGCTCATTAACTTTGCTCAAACACAAAAATAAAATTTAAAAAAAAAAACAAAAAAAAACTTAATGCAATTGAAACTCTAGTCCTCATTATTGATTATTACGCAAGTAGGTCGACAATGCAAGAAATTGTAGTGTTGAGAGTCAAGGGTAGCATTGTCATCTTATTGTCGCTGAAAACTTTGATGCTGACAGATAGGGAAGGATTGTAATTTAAATCACACACATTATACTGAAGATTAAATAAGAAATACAAATCGCTTCATAAAACTTTAAATCGGAAAATTATTAACTAAGCAGCTCATAAATAGAGAAAATAGCAAGACTGTATTGTATATATTTCCATTGTTGTACAAACAACAGAATGAAAATTTATTGAATTGTCATGTGAGGAGACTACATAAGACAACTTACATATATGAAAACTAAGAGATATTTCAACTTGTCTCTAGGATGCAGTGATTTAGAAAAGCTACAAATGAACTGAAGAATCACCGAAAACAACAAGAGCTAAAAATATGAAACTGAAGTTAATTGCTAGTTTAATGCACTATGCATTCGATCCATAATTTGCCAAAAGCATATGTCCAACATTGACTACAACATGCAATCAAAACTACGATACTATGTATACAACAGTTTATTATGCAAAAACAAAGAGACTAAATTAAAACTACCATTCAACTATTGAAACCTACCATTGATCATGCAAATGTCATTAAATATCACCTTCCAAGATTTTTCTTCCTTTTTGTAATGGTGTGGGGTGCAAAAATGACACATTACATAATCTAAAACGTGTTGGTCTATATAAATTGACTACCGCCTATAAAAACTATTGAATATAATGATCAATTTCCGTAATGGTTGTAATCATCTACAATTCCAAATTCTTGTTTGAATGTTAATGCCTCTTCCCATTCTAAGATTTTTCTCATATTCTATATTGATCGTTGATATACGTGAGCTTTACCTCAATTTAAACATTCTAGGGTAGATTAATAGGTGTCCCCTATTTTCGTTGCACATTTTGCCTTTGTTAATAGCGTAGATATATATTGAATTAGGTAATCAATAGGCTATCAAATAAATAAATAAAATCATAGTATTAGAAGCAATCCCATACAACCCATCTAGTTAAGAAGAATTCAGTGTCTATTAATAGTTATTAATATTAGCAATCATACCTCGATGTGTAATAGGTATGTTGAAGAGTTATGGAAGTTCAGGTAAAGGAAATTTGGTCTAGATACATTTATGTTGTCCTTGAGATTAGTTGGTACAAAAATATAGAAAGATAGAGAGGTAGATGGAGAGATATAGATAGAGAGCTAAGAAGATAAAGAGGCCAAGCTGGAGAGAAATAGTTATAGAGAAGAAGACGAAGGAGAGATAGAGAGAAATATAGATGGTGAGATTGAGTAATGGAGAAATGAGGATATAAGGAAATACAGAGAGAGGGGACAAGGATAGAGAAGCAAAGTGACATACATACATACATACACACACACACACACACACACACACACACATCTATGTGTGTGTGTGTGTCTATATATATATATATATATATATATATATATATATATATATATATATATATATATATATATATATATATATATATATATAGAGAGAGAGAGAGAGAGAGAGAGAGAGAGAGAGAGAGAGAGAGAGAGAGAGAGAGAGAGAGAGAGAGAGATTGTTTTTAATCCTTTAGTGCTAATTGAATAATATTTATTAATCCAAAAATAGTTGAGATTCAAAAAACTTTCAATTTTGAATCAATAAGACAACAGTTGTATTCTTAAAATTGAGAACCCTCCTAGTGATTACTCTTAAGTCATTTAATGACTATTTAAAAAATAAATTATAGATATTATTTCAAGGAGAAGAAACATGTATATGTTACAAGAAGAAATGCCTCTCATGGGTTTCCTACCAATGGAAATGTATTTAGGCTCCATTAGATGGAGATCAACTTGCATTACAAGAGTGAACAAACAAGATTAGCCCCATTTCCCACTTCTTCCTAGCATTTTCCTGGCATTCTGGACTATGAACCTGAGGTTTTTGACCATAAGGTCAAAATCGACCTTATGGGGTCAAAGTGGACCTCAATCTTGACTAGGTCAGGATCGACCTTGACCTTGACCTAGTCAGGATCGAGCTCGACCTTGACCCTAGGGTTTGGGATCTTCAGGGTTTACTTTCGGTTGTGGGACTTCATCAAAATCTTGCATTTTCCCTCTTCGGGGCCACTATTTCTTGAATTAAGTGTCAAATTCTCAAATTAATATTTGAGATGGACCTTTTTTGATATTTCTATAGGATTCCTAATTTATTATTGGAGATTAGCCTTTCTTGAGTTTTGTGCCTAATGCTCAAATTAACTTTGGGGTTGGCCTTACCTCAAATTTTGTAACAAGGCTCTTAAATAATTATTTTATTTTTATATTAAGGGTGGTCCCCTCCTACAGTTTTGTGTCAAGACTTTAATTTAATTTCCTCTCCATGTGCACCTCTCTAGAGTTTTGTGCCATGGGCCCTTAATTATTGTTTTCTATGAGGCCCCTCTTGTGCCCTAGATCACTATAAAAGGGAGCCTTCCTCTCTCATTTTCTCCATCAAGTTTTGTGAGAACATATCTCTCAATCAAGTTTTGTGAGAACATATCTCTTAATCAAGTTTTCATGCTCAAGCTCTCTCAAGCTTTCAAGGTGATCATTCAAGAAAGCATCCATTCAAGCATTCAAGTCCTCTTCTCCATCCAAGTTCTCCATTGAAGATCAAGGATTCAAGCATTCAAGCCATTGAAGGGATTTGGCTCAAGCATTCAAGATTCATCATTCAAAACCTAGATCTAGCCATCATGATAGTGTGATCTTCCTTAAAGATCCTTTGTTCATCTTCAAGATCCATTTCATTCTTCTATCAAGGTGGATTCAAAGCATACAATCATGAAGGTTTGATTTACATTTATGTTCAAGCTTTCATATCAACATACTTGATTACATTTCAAATACAATTTCATTATCTATTAAATTCCATAGCTTCATTGTTAAATCTACTTCTACTACTTGCTAGCATTCTCCATTTCAATTTCAATATTAAGGTTGATTCCAAACCGGGGTTTGACCAAGGCAAACCCCCCAAACAAACAACAAAAACCCTCTTTTTCTTGCAAGTGCAGGTGTGAAACTTTAGATCTGAGATTGGATTCAGATACCCTTTTCGACAAACTTTCAAGATTCGCGAACAAAGTCAAAGTCAACCTTCATTTTCCTAAGCTCATCATTGACCTTTTATGAGGATCAGGGTTGACCTGATCTAATCTCATAAAAAGATTTCTAGGTTTTGTAGATCTCACAGTTTGGGTTTAAATAAGCGAGAATCAATAGTTTTTGAGATTGCTTGATAGAGTTTTCAGCCAAATTTTTTTCAAAGGTAAGTATCTTAATTTCAATATTAGTCATCTATATTTACTTTTTATATCAGTACAATTCAAATGTAAGTGTAAAATATTGGTTTTGGAGTCTCTTTTATGTGCAAACCATTGTTCTAGGACCCCATCCATATTTTATCCTCTATAGATATAAGATAAGGTTCCAAATGATTGATTAAGAGTACAAGACCAAGTTTGATCACCAAGTGATGAGAATTTTCCCCAGTTTGAATAAGTTTGATCAAGAAGACATAAGTAATGTTAGGTCAAGGCTAGAAGAAGGTAGATGAGATGATGATGGAAGATAGCGAAATGGTGATTTACCTCAAAAGGTTGAAGAAAATGACCTCAAAGGGTCAGTCAGCTATGTATAGGAGGAAATTATTTTAAAACTCAATTTTCCTAGTCAAGATGAAGTCAGCTTTTGATTTCAATTCCAAAAATGGATCCAGGGCATTGAAATTAGGTAAGGGTGCAATTTTTGTGAAAATTCAAGACTTTGAAAAATTAGGTCAAAATGCTATGTAAGGACCCTAAAGGGTCATTTGTTCCTTTTATCTTTTAGTGACTCTAGAGTGAGTTCAGAGCTTCTAATGGTAGATAGGTGAGTTTCTGTTGAGCACCACAGATTCAAGCTGATTTAATTGCATAACTGATCTCAGGGGTATTGAAAAGTCGTAAGTAATTGAAAATCCTTCTTGTTTTGGTGCATTTATGTCACTTTTTGTACGTTTTTACTAGGTTTTTAGATAATTTTGTATGATATATTGGAATGTCAAAAAAATTTGCTAAGAAAAAGCCCGTATGACATTTCGTACAACCTTGAAATGTTGTATGGCCATTCTATGAAGTATCACACTAGTGGGACCCATTATTCATGCGAAATGGTGTGAAATGTCATACTGTCTTGAAATGTCACACCACTATAATAAGAAGTGTCGTACAAATTTTTTTTGAACTGTGAAATATCATTTTTCTTTTTGCATATTTATGACTACTTGGCAGCTTGACTGAAAGTACTTAGATCTTATGTGGATTCTTTATTGATGCTTTAAGTTACTTTTTGGCATATTTCATAATGTATTCTGATATGTTTCTACTTGTGTTTGTGATGTAGCGTCACTTTCCTGATTTAGCCATTAGGGATCCACATCCAATGGGTCTTTGACTTGTGCCCCGTTTGTCTTCCAATTAGATGACACAAGAGAAGAAAGATGAAATAGCTAGGAAGATAGAGGAATTGTTGAGAAAATGGTTTATTAGGAGGAGCATAAGCCCTTGTGTAGTTCATGTTGTCTTAGCACCTAAAAAGGAAGGCACATCAAGGATTTGCATTGACTTAAGGGAAATTAATAGAATCACCATCAAATATAGATTCCACATGCCAATAATAGAGGACCCATTGGATTTCCTAGGGGGTTCAAGTTACTATTCTAAGGTGCATCTAAAAAGTGGTTATAATCAAATCAGAATAGGAGAGGGGGATGAGTGGAAAACTGAATTCAAGACCACATAAGGGACCTATGAGTGGTTGGTGATTCCATTTGGGCTCTCAAATGCCCCTATCACCTTCATGAGACTTATGAATGAGATTTTGAAACCTTTCATTAATAATTTTATGGTTTTTTATCTTGATGATATACTAATTTTTAGTAGGAGCATGGATGAGCATCTAGATCACTTGGATCAAGTCTTGAGGAGACTCCATAAAGAGAAGTTGAAGATCAACTTGGAAAAAAGTGTTTTTATGTATATACAACTTGCGTTCTTGGATTTTTTGATCTCTAAAAACAACCTAAAGATGAATCCCACCAAGGTTGAAGCCATCATCAACTGGCCTACACCGGGAACAACGTCAGAGATAAAACTCTTTCATGGATTGTCAAGTTTTTATAGGAAGTTGATAAATAATTTCAATGGTGTTTGTGCCCTAATGGTAGATACTATCAAAGGTGGTAGAAAATTTAATTTTTTTTTGGAATGATAAAGTAAATGATGCTTTTGAATGTCTAAAAAGGATGGTTGCAGAACAACCTATGCTAGTTCTGCCTGATTTTCATAAGGTCTTCACAGTGGACTATGATGCAAGTAAGAGGGCTATTGGGGGAGTCCTAAGCCAAGAAGGGAGGTCTGTTGCCCTCTTTAGTGAGAAATAAAATGAAGCAAATAAAAATTATTCCACTTATGACCTTGAGTTATATACCACGGTACATTCACTTAGGAAATGGAGGCATTACTTATTGCCTAAAGAATTTGTTGTATACACTGACAACTTGCACTTATCTTCCTAAATAGAAAGGAGAAGTTGAATCACTGGAACATCAAATGGATGGAGTACCTTTAATGTTACATATTTATAATCAAGCATAAAAAGTGAACCTCAAACAAGGGTGCAGATTCTTTGAGCAGAAAAAACCTCACAGTCCAAGAAATCCAGTTGGAGAGTGTTGGAATCCACTCTAATAAAGCCATGTACAAGAATGATCTAGATTTTAAAGAAGCTTATCAGGTTTGTGTCGACTAGTCAGAGTAATATCACACTGATTTTGTATATTTTGTGTTACAAGAAGGTCTACTTTTCAAGGGAAGTCAGTTATGAATACCCAAGGGATCTACGAGGGAAAACATTATAAAGGAAAACCACTCTAGTAGTATGGCAGGATATTTTGGCATGGACAAAATACTTGAGCAAGTGAGGAGGTATTATTTCTGGCCTAGATTGCAGACTAATGTCAAAAATTTTGTAGAAAGCTTCTTGGTATGTCAAAAGACTAAGGGCCACACCTCTAATGTAGATCTATACACCCCATTACCTATTCCTTATAAACCTTGAGATTCCATAAGCATGGATTTTTTACTAGGATTGTCTAGAACTAGATCCAGATGTGATAGCATCTATGTGATGGTAGATAGGTTCTAAAAAATGGCTCACTTCATTCCTTATAGGACCACACATGATATATGTCACATTACAAGGTTGTTATTCAATGAATTTGTTAGATTGCATGGTTGTCATTATCGATAACCTTTGCTAGAGATCCTAAATTCCTAGGCCACTTTTGTAGAACACTTTGGAGGAAACTAGGAACAAATTTATGCTTGTCTTCAACATATCATCCTCATTCTGATGGTCAGACATAAGTAATCAATAGATCTTTGGGAAACTTGTTAAGATTCCTAACAAAACAACATGGCACTAGTTTGGATAGTGTGTTGGCTCAGACAGAATTCTCCTACAATGATTTTGTAAATAGGAGTATAGGTCTAACACCATTTTAGATTGTGTATGGATGAAACCCTAGAGACTTGAGAGATATGAAGAAGAGGAGTGCACAAGCTGAAGATTTTGAAGAAGCCATGAAGGATATCTATCAGCAATTCCAAGACAAATTAAAACATACCACTAATATATACAAGCAGTAGACATATAAGAAAAGAAGAGACCTTCAATTCAAGGTCAGAGATATGGTGATGATTCATCTTGAAAAGGATAGGTTTCGAAAAGATAAGTACACCAAGTTAATGATGAAGAAGCTTGGACCTTTCAAAATCCTTCAAAAGTGTGACAATAATTCCTATAAAATTGACTTACCTACTAATATTGTTTTATCTCCTATTTTCAATGTTTCTGACATCTATCCTTATAAAAGTGCTAGTACTGATGCTTTGGATGTAGGAGAAAAATCATATGAATATCTTAGAGTAGTGGGTCCTAAAGAAAATCCAGATATAGAATGTATCCTTGACAAAAGGGTGAGAAAACAAACAAGGAGAGACACTTACTATGAATACTTAGTGAAATGGAGAAATCAACCATTAGAAGATGCCACATGGCTTACCGCTGCATCTATTAAAAAAGTTTGATTCAATCTAGAGAAGATCCCAACTCAAGGGACTTGAGTTCCGTTTGTGTTGAGGAGTATGGTACAGGGCACCCAAGGAAACTTCCTTCATGTTCCACATGTTTTGGTTTTGTTCTAATTTTTAATAAAGTGGATGGATCCTATAGATCATCCTTTTGATTCTTTGATCCAATTTGTGTGGTCAAGGATCCCTAAGGCAAACCTATAAGCCTTGGGATGCCCTAGTCCAATTGGATTCTAGGACTTTACATGATAGGTGAGATAGGTATTATGAGTGTTTTAGGTGTTTTGGATATGATTTCAATGTTTTTTAATCATTTAAGGCCTATTTGTTTAGGTCTATAGGCTAAGGTCATCATTTAATTCTTTAGGAGTGCAAGAATGTAAAAATTGCAAAAAAGTTGCAAAACTTGTAAAACTTGCTCGAGCAACTTTTGAAAAGTTTCTCAAGAAGTCCAAAATAAGTTGCCAACGGTCACAACTAGTCATGGACTGGTTGGAACTCACATTAGAACTTATTTAAACATGCCAAAACCTCTGCAAAAGGTTAGAACTTGTAATTTGATAATTGGATGCAAATTGAATGAAAAACCATCAATTTCCTACAAAAAACCTACCCCAGTATAGTCTTGTACGATGAGATATGACACCATAAATGATATGATTGAAAATATTTATGAATCTATATTCTAATTCAATTGGATTTATTTCATTCTAGTTTGTGTGGTTAAAGTTATAAGTCATTTTGTGGAAGTAGTCAGGAAAAAAGTTAATTTCAAGCCTATCATACAAATGGAGGCCTAACTTAAAATTTCACCAGTGGAATTCATTAGCCACTTAGGAATTGGAAGTTAGGAATTTATTTTACATGATTCCTAAGGCACAAGGTAGGATCTGGCAGTTTGAAGGGTCTTTCACCAAGCCCTAGGCTGAATATCTCTATGTATTTAGCTAGTCGGTTGTGGATAGGGGTGTATAGTCAATCAATATAATTGATGAGAGTAGTTTGAAGGTGGATTTGGAGAATTTGGAGATAGTGTAATGTTTCTATAATCCTACACTAGTTCTATGCACCCATCCTGAACCATTCATAGGGTAAACCAAGCCTAATCTAGCCAATTAGGTCTATGTGCTTTGTATGGGTTAGGTGTTTTAGGAGTAGAGTTAGTTATTATGACTTTGGGGATCTTTGAGACATCTAAAATGGTACTCAAATCTTCCCTTTTTTTTCTAGGCTCATCTAGAGTAGAAGATTGCAGAATGAAAACTAGTTTGGGAGACATACTAGGATTTGTAGGTCACATTGTGTTCAAAGCATTGTGGGTATTGGGGAATCAAATTGGTAGTTTATTCTCCATTCATATGGACCAAATAAGGTGTTCCAACCCTTAAGTTAGATAAAGAACATCATTGGTGAATTTTTCCATAATTTTTCTAAAATAGGGAGAGTGTCCCTAAGTCTTCAATTTGGTGAAATTGGTGAAAGACCTTAGGGTGTTGAGACAAAGTTGGAAAAGTGTCTAGAAATATCTACTTGGTTGATATACTTCATATCCAAAGGTTAATGAGACCGGTTAGTGCCAAAATCTATTTTGAAGAGTTGTGTAGGAGATAGATAATTTCCTTGTCTTCTTTTTGTGTGATGCAAGAGCATCTTGGGTTCTTGGAAATCTTGTGTCACCAAAAACAAGTGAGAATTGTTAGATATGCTCGGTAGATGCTTTTGGGCTCTTGTTGATGTTTTCTTATTTTCACTGATGGCACTCAGTTGCTACTCGGTTTCTTCATTTACCAAGTTGGTTTGGTTGGTTCACCGAGTTTATTTCCTATTGCTTGGTTATCTTGCTCACCGAGTGGTTTAGTTTGGATTTATTTTGAGGCTAAATTCTACATTTAATTTTGGTCAAAGAGTTAATGGTTACATCGATCATTCGGAAGCATGTGGACCTAGATTCAGTCGTTTCTTTCTCAAATGATGGATTTGAAGGCCGACTTATTTCAGTAGCCTCTTGTATAAATGAAGTGGTTTGTTGTAGTCTTAGGGAGGAGTATTAGAAGATAGAATGATAGGATCTAAAATTTGAATCCTCACATGTGGAGAACTGTTGTAATCAAAATCTAATTATATTTGGTCGTAACTAGGAAGTCCTTGTAGCCCAACATGTATGAGGCTATTCTTGAATAATATATGAAGTCACTACATTCTCTCTCTCTCCCCCTTATGTTATTTCTTCTATGAGATGTTTTGGAAAGGAGGTTGGTGATTTGGGTATTCTTTTGGCCCCATTCCTAGGATCCCTTGTGTTAGGTAGTATCAGAGTGAGATCAATCTTGATCTAAATTTATAAATTTACGTCAAAGGTTCCTGCTTGTAGTCCCTAGTGGATAATTTTTATGGGGTGGTAGATTGAGATCTAACCTACAATTATAGAGGGTTTCAAGATGGTTCATGAGAGGCTAGATGTAGATCTAGGCTTGGAAAATATGCTAAGACAAATTGCTGCTAGGTTAGAAGCTATTGAGATAGCCTAATGCCAAGGAAGACATCTTGCTTGGATGTTAAAGATGAAGAAGTTGAAGATGATCAAGGTGAAGAAGAACCTGCACTTGTGATGGATCAAGGTGAAGAAAGACTTTTGAAGGCATTGACAAATTTTAAGTCTACACCACATTTAAATTATCCTGAATACAATGGAAGACTGGATTCAGATGAGCTGATGGATTGGATAACTGAGATGGAAATGTATTTTGAATATTGAAATGTCCCTGAGGAAAAGAAGGTGAAAATTGCAATTATAAAATTGAAAAGTCATGCATCCTTATGTTGGGAGCATCTACAATTGGACATAAAAAGGAAGGGAAAAGATAAAATCAAGGTATGGAATAAAATGGTGAATAAATTGAAAGGAAAGTTCTCACCTTGTGATTATCGGATTAACCTAGTTACGCAAATGCAAAGTTTGAGAGAAGAAGATAGCTCGATAAAAGACTATACTTAGGAATTTTATATATTAGATATCGGATCTAGACATGTGAAGGATGAAGTGGAAATAATTTTTAGGTACCTAAATGGGTTAAGAATTTCTATTCAAGAGGAAATCAGTTTCGTCAAGTTGGAAAGTATTGAAGAAGCTTATCAGTTTTCACTAAAAGATGGGGATAAATTGAATAAGAGAAATGAGAAAAGAAAAAGAGTAAGAGGTGGTAGATTCCCTAGAGGAAGAGGTAGATCTTATGGTGAAAAAAAATAGATCTAATCAAGATTAAGAAAACCAAGATAAGGGCAAGACCGAGTGGAAAGGTGAAAGTTCTTCTAGAGGAAGAGGCAGTGACTACTAAGGTGGTTATAGCAGAGGTAGATTTTGAGGAACTTGTTACTTGATTGTGGAGAGGAAGGACATAGGTCATTTGAGTGTACACATGCAAGCAAGAAGGTCAGAAACATTAGAAATTCTTTGGTGCAAGAAGACTCACCAAATGAACTAGAAAAGGAAAAGAACTTGATGGTCAAAAAAGCACTGTGGAGTGAAAGTAATAATGAAGATCCGGTAAGGAAAAGTTTGTTCAAGACTAGATGCAGCATTATTCATGAAATGTGGAAGGTAATCATTGATAGTGGAAGTTGTATGCACCCTAAAATGGTCGCCTAGACTTTGGGCCCCCATTCAGCAATTTATCAATTTCCTGAATCAACATTTTTAGCTTAATATCAATTTCCTTGATCAAATCCTATCATTTATTCAATTATCTTCCTTGGATTAACCATTATATCCTAAGTCCTTATGTAATTAAAAGGAATATTTCCTCCCCTTTTATTAAATAAAAAGTCCCCACTTTTCCTCTTATCCTAAGTTGCACAAATAAAGTACTATTCTTATTTTATAAAAAGAGAAAAAGCACTTTTTGTCTCATATGGACACAAAAGTCAACTCTTACTTTCTCATTGGAGGATATTTGTGCATAAAGATTGATCCCTCTTCAAACCTCACCCTTGATTAGATCTTTTGCCTCTTAATCTCCATCGTTCATTGTTTCTCATTTGCTATAAAAGAAGAGGTCTCTTCTCATTTTAGGAATCATCTTTTTATGCTAACTTTATGCTGCAGGAATTCTTGGAGACTTCAGAGCTTTTTGGAGATTATTGCATCACATCTTAGTTGTCATTATTGCTTCATAGTCTAGCTTTCTTTAATGCATCATAGCTTCATTATCATGACATTCATAGTTTAGATTTCCTTTCAAGCTTTAGAATAATTCACATAGATTAAGTAGGAGGAATTGAAATACTTCTATTTCCTTTCATAGCATAGTTGCATAGCTTGCATATACATTTCTAGTTGCATTACATTGCATTTCATTTGATTATTAGGGATATTGGCATTCTTTCCCTTGTCTTCATTTGAATCTCTCATTGTGTGGTTGACTAGCAAGGTCAGTAGCTTAATAGCTCTAGTTGAGAGTAATTTTAATATCTTGCAACTCTATACATAGAAAGCTCTAGGTCACTTTCTAAGGTTTCCCATTCATGGATTCCCTTGGATGTAATGACTTAGAGAAGTGCACTATTTGAGGTGTACATAAGTTAGGATAATTTGGCATCTAAGGAAATGGTTGCAAATTTGAAGTTAGAGAGGTTGAAATACCTGAAGCCTTATCAAATTTCATGGATCAAGGATGAGCATACACTATTGGTAAGTGAACAAAGTTATGTGAATTTGAAAATTGGCAAGTACTATGATAAAGTATTATGTGATATCATGCATATGGATTGTTGTCATAGTTTTTGAGGTAGACCTTGGCAATATGATAGACATGCTATATATGATGGAAGATAGCATAGATATACTATTTGGGCTGATGGAAGAAGACAAATCTTGTTTCATTTGATTGAAGAATTTGTTGGTAATGTCTGTGCATCTATGAAAGTTTGTCTGATGGAAGGAAGAAAGTTTATTAAGGATCTAAAGAAGAATGATGTATATTTTGTTGTGATTCCTAACAAACTAGGTGAGAAAATAGTGGATAGCATCCCTAAAGAGATTGATAAGATAGTCACTGAGTATAGAGAGATCATTTTTGATAATGTACCTCTTGGTTTACCACTAAAAAGAAGCATTGATCATTATATGGATCTGATTCCTGGAGCTAGTTTACCAAATAAACCACCACATTGGTTAACACCTACCGAGAATCAGGAACTTAACTGACAAATCCAAGAATTATTGTAGAAAGGTTTGATCTGAGAAAGTTTAAGTCCATATATAGTACTAGTTGTATTAGCACCTAAGAAGAATGGAGAAAGTTGAATGTGTACTAATTCTAGAGCAATCAACAAGATAGCAGTGAAATATAGGTTTCCTATACTGAGAATGGATGACATAATTGATAGCTTTACTAGATAAAAGTATTTTACCAAAATTGATTTGAAAAGTGGATATCATCAGATAAGAATCAGGGAAGGTGATGAATGGAAGACTGCTTTCAAGACAAGAGAAGGTTTGTATGAGTGGTTGGTTATGCCTTTTGGTTTAACTAATGCACCAAGTACTTTTATGAGATTGATGAATGAGGTTTTGAAGAAATTATTGAGAAAATTTGTGATTGTATACCTAGATGACATTCTGATATTCAGTAAGACCAAAGAAGAACATTTGTTGCACATTAAACAAGTATTACAGAGATTAAAAGAAGAAAAGTTGTTGATTAATTTGAAAAAGTATTCCTTCATGAAAGAATAGATTGTTTATTTGGGATTTGTGATTTTGACTAATTGTTTGAAAATGGATCCTGAGAAGGTTGAAGCTATTTTGAATTGGACTACACCTAAAAATGATAGCGAGGTAAGATCATTTCATGGTTTAGCAAGTTTTTACCAAAAGTTCATCAAAAATTTCAATTCAATTTGTAATGCTATGACTAAGACTATGAGAGGCTCAGATAAAAGAGAATTCAAGTGGACACATGGAGCTAATAAAAGTTTTGAGACTTTGGAGCAGAAGGTTATTGAATTACATGTGTTAGCTTTACCTAATTTCAATAAGGTATTTCAAGTTGAATGTGATGAAAGTGGTAGTGCAATAGGATATTTATTGATTCAAGAAGTTAAACTTGCTGCTTTCTTTAGTGAGAAATTGAATGATGCAAAAAAGAAATATTTTGTGCATGATCAAGATTTCTATGCTATTGTTCAAGCCCTAAAGAAATTGAGACATTATTTCATACTAAGTGAATTTGTGTTGTATACTGACCATAAGGCTTTACAACATTTGGGTAGTCAGAATAAGTTGAATAAGAGACATATGAAATGGGTTGAATATTTGCAGAGTTATACATTTCTGATAAAACAAAAGAGTGGAGTCACTAACCAAGTTGTTGATGCATTAAGTAGAAGAATATATTTGATGACCGATATGAGAATTGAAGTTCTTGGTTTTGATGACATGAAAGATGTGTAAAACTAACCCATATTTTTTTGAGACCTAGAGAAATTGCAGATCCCCTATTCAAAATCAATCAAGTACTAAATGGGAAGACTATTTCATTCAAGAAGGTATGTTATTTAAAGGTATTTAGTTATGTATACTGAGAGGATCAATGAGAACCAATTTGATAAAGGAGAAACATAGTAGTGGTTTGGCTAGACATTTTGGCATTGACAAAACATTGAATTTTCTTAAGGAGAAATAGTTTTGACTACAGTTGTACAAAGATGTTCAGAAACTTGTGAAAATTTGTGGACTTTGTCAAGTTAAAAAGGGAGTAAGTCAAAATACTAGATTGTATACACCGATTTCTATTCTTGAGAAACCTTGGATTGATATTAGTATGGTTTTTTTTCTTGGCTTACTGAAGACAGTAAGAGGTAAAAATTCTATATTTGTTGTTGTGGATAGATTTTGTAAGATGACACATTTCATACCTTGTAGGAAAACATCAGATCCAATGAATATAGAAGATATTTTCTTTAAAGAAATTTTCAGATTGCATGGATTACCAAGGAGTATCATCTTTGATCAAGATAGTAAGTTTGTTGGATACTTTTGGAAGACTATGGAAAAATTTGGGGACCGAGTTGAGTTATAGCTCTACATTTCACCCACAGACTGATGGATAGACAAAGGTTTTAAATAGAAGCTTGGATAATATTATGAGATGGTTAGTTAGAGATAACCCGAATAATTGGGATTCTATGTTGGCACAAATAGAGTTTGCATACAATAATTCATTGAATAGGAGTATTGGAAAAATACCTTTTGAGATTGTTAATGACATACAACTGAGAGGTATATCAGATTTGAAGAACATTGCTGGTGAAGAAAAGAGAAGTATTGAAGCAGAAGAATTTGTTGAGTTCATGTACACATTACATGAGGAAGGGAAACATAAGTTGGAATATAGGAACTAGAAATACAAGGACAAAGTAGATAGATAAAGAAGACAATGATTTTTAAGTTGGGGATGAAGTAATGGTACACTTATAGAAAGGTAGATTTCCTGTTAGAACCTGTGGAAAATTAAAGATGAAGAAATTTGGTCCTTGCAAGATATTGAGAAAGTTTGACAAGGGAAATCCTTATGAGATTAAGTTACCTGATGACATGGACATATCACCTATATTCAACATTGTAGACTTGTATGAGTATCATGAATCTGAGGAAGAAATGACAGTACCGAATGATTATCCTAAGAAACAGATAGAAGAAGTTGAGTAAATTATGGAATAAAGGGTAGGTAGAAGCACAAGAGGAAAATAGTACATGGAGTATCTAGTAAAGTGGAAGAACAAACCAATTGAAGATAGTTTGTGGATTACACAATCTGAGTTGGATTCAGCTCGGGTTGTACCTACTACATGATTCAAAGAATCATCTACAAAAAAACCCAAGTGTCTAATGCAGGAGCATCTCGGGTTCTTGGCAATCCCATGTCACCAGAAACAAGATAGAATTGTTAGATATGCTCAGTAGCTACTTTTGGGCTCTTCATGATGTTTTCCTATTTTCACTGATAGGGCTCGGTTGCTACTCGATTTCTTCATTTACTCAATTGGCTCAGTCGGTTCACCGAATGGTTTAGTTTGGATTTCTTTTGAATTTGACTTATGCATTTAATTTTGGTCATAGAGTTAATGGTTACATCAATCATTAGAAAGCATGTGGAGCTAGATCTGGTCGTTTCTTTCTCTAATGATGGATCTAAAGGCTGACTTGTTTTGGTAGCATCTTGTCTAAATGAAGTAGTTTTTTGTAGTCTTATGGAGGAGTCTTAGAAGATAGAGAGATAGGATGTGAAAGTTGAATCCTTGCATGTGGAGGACTAGTTTAATTGAAATCTGATTATATTCGACTGTAAATAGGAAGGCCTTATAGCCCAACATGTATGAGGTTATTCTTGAATAATATATGATTTCATTGTATTCTCTCTCTCCCTGCTTATGTTATTGCTTCTATGAGATATTTCTATAAGGAAGTTGGTGATTTTGGTGTGTCCTTGGCCCCTGATTCTTGATATCCCTTGCGTCACTGCTCTCTCTCTCTCTCTCTCTCTCTCTCTCTCTCTCTCTCTCTCTCTCTCTCTCTCTCTCTCTCTCTCTCTCTCTCTCTCTCTCTCTCTCTCTCTCTCTCTCTCAGATGGTTGTGACTTATCTCAATGAAATATGCATGTGTGATATTGAAATACTAAAAGACTAATTAAGATTTAACATGAGTAATATGACCTAATATGACCTAATAGGAATTTATTCTACCAAGATTTTATTTGTCTATATGTATAGTAGATCCTAGGATCATGTCTAAGAAAGAGTCAAGCATTAAAAAAACCATGTATGCATGGATAAATGAGGAATGTAGAACACTTCAGAAGGAATATAATATAATTTTAAAATATTTTATTCCTTCTTAAATAAAATTTATAAATCAATACAAAGAGGTCATGGAAAGTTAGTATTTTTTCCCTATTGGTCATAATTACTCTAATAGATTCAAACTTGTATTGTGTCCATGAAGATAAATAATTATTAAGTATTAAAGTTTATATACATTATCATGTTTCTTGAATTTTTGTGATTAGAATAGTGGCCTTATGTAAATTTAAATCTCGGGATAGAATTTGATTAGACCTCGATTCTATGTATTGGTTCTAATTGTTTGTTGGATTATATATTTAATATGTGTATAATTAGTCTTTCTCAACTATGTCAATTATGGGTTTGGGTTTTTTAGTGAAAATTTCTTATGTGGGTTTCCTATTTAACTAGTTCACTTGATAAGTTATTGCATTGTGCTCTTTTATTTTTTTCAAGTCTATATTTTATGATTGATTCTACTTGATTTCCTTGGCCAAAACTAGATTTAGAATATCAATCTAAATCTTATAGATAAAGAAGTACTCTAATAAATAAATAATTTTATGCCTTTGCAATACTCACACAAATTATTATGCACTATACTAATCCTTTATGGAAGGAATGGAAGTGTTATTTTGGAACCCCTTTCGTAAGTATACAAATTGCTTTCATGCTATATTCTCTTTACCATTCAAAAACTAAATTCTTGATGGTCCCATTCATGTCTATCTTTTGTTTGAGAAAAATCCTTCCAAATGGGTTGTAAAGTGATAGTGGATACTAAGATTGTCTATTTTACCTTGTGTTTACTTTAGCAAGGTCTTCTAACTAATGACTATTGCATATATTTGGTGTTTTAAAACCCAAATTTTTGTTTTGTGAGAAAGATAAAACTCTTTTCCATTTATTTTGTTTCTATACTTGGACACAAATGGCCTAGTAATGAGTCTATAAATTTTTAAATCATTTTATACCAAACCCATTTATTTGGCATAATTGTTAATTGGACAATGAGGCCAAAATTCAGCTTAATTTATTCTAGCTATAACATGCTTAAAACATATAAATAAATGAATGAATGAATAAGAAAAATTATTTTTTAAATCCAAGGAATGAATACTACTACATTTCATAATGATGTTGTTGATTCCAATTTTTGTACTCACTTCAAAATCACTTGTGGTTTCTAATGTGCTCATGTAGATTTAAGTTTAGACCACTAATCTTCAAACCTTTTTTAATCATTAGACAAATATTATCTGCACTATTCTTAAGGTAGTTTCATATTTTCCTCAAACTGGTGAATCCCTTCCACTAAGGCCAATGTCATGGATGCCTAGAGACCCAACAATATTGCTTGCAAAGCGAGTAGAAAGGTTCTTCTCTATTATTGCAATTTTAATATTTTAGCCGGTTAGGTTTCCACATTCTAACCATCATATGGGATGCCCATTGCCCATTTGTTACTTCTTTGTTTCTTCTCAATTGCTTCTTTTTGTCTTAGTAATAGTATGGTGGCTCCCCCATTGACTAGGAAAGTTCCACTACCAATCACCTGTCATCTTATTACTAAAGAGTCTTTTGTTTCTATTATTTGATGTTTTAGATTTGTTGTTGCAAGAAGGTTTGAAGGAGAGAAAGTAGAACACTCTCATTGGTTAAGAGCTAGAAGATGATCTAAGGGATCTAACTTATAAACAGTGAGTAACTCTAATGATTGAAACCTATTTTTAACACTAATTTTATATTTGTACTAATATAGACATATATTTTCAATTTTAAAATACTTTTTAATACTCTTAATAACTTGACTTATAATCAATTTTTTGTGTGGTAAGGGAGAATGGCATTCTCTCTAGATGCTAGAATCTCAACCATACCATTGTCAAATGATCCAAGTTGATCAAATAAAATAAAATATTAACATAATTTATTTCATTTTTATTATGAGAAATGAAAAATGTTGTCAATCTTTTCTTGTTTGCATCCCTAGCTTTCCTTCATCGAGAAAAGAAATTACCAAGTAAGATCTTGTGCACTAATATTTAAGAGATGTCTTATCTTGGACAACACATCTCCATTGTCCATTATAAATTAGATATAGTTGTATAGACTAGACATCTCTGTAAAAGAAACACAGACGGAAGAGACTTTCTGTAGCATGACTTCAACTTCTGATGTGACAAATGAAACTACATAAAGCAGATGCCATTATGGATTTCACCTCTATCCTTTGCACTTTCAACAAGTATGTAAATACTTATGTGTCCCCTGGCTTCATTGAAGGTTTATTTACTAGCAATCACACCTTAGTGTGCAATGGGTACGCCATATATGTCTGTGACATCAACTAAGCAAGATTTTGACGTTTCTTTTGCATACATATATACAATACCTTTAAATTTGTACATCTTCATATTTCTTCCTCCATCTCTCCCTCTATCTCTATCTTGTTATCTGTCTATCACTCTCTATCTCTATATATGTTCTCCTATTTACCTTTCTATCTATATATCTTTATATCTGTATCTCTCCCTCTCTCAATCTATCTTATTTATATCCCTCATTTTCTCAATCTTCATCTCCATCTCCATCCCTCTCTCCCTCTCTCGATTGCCAACCCTCTAGCTCCATCGGTGGCATGCTCGTCTTTGTTAGCACCAACTCAAGTCACTAATTAATAAATAAAAGATATCTTAACATCTCTGAAGGATGACCTAACATAGCTTAGATCCAAACCACCAAATTCTTCAACTTCAAATTACTAATATCTTTCTAACAAATGGTGTTGACTACTGTTTGTGAACCCCCTTCTATGTACATTCTACTAAATTTGAATTTCTTACATAATTGCACTCTTAACTTGACAACTTGGAACTCCTCTTCACCATTCATACAATCAATGAACTTCCTAACTTCCACTCTATGAAATTTCTCCTAATGACCTTGAATGATGGACCTTTACCTTGTAACCATACTTCATTTTGTTTATATAGGTACCATCCAAATTTACTTTGACTTGACTAACCCCATGAAATCGAGTTTATGAATTGATCTTATATTTGAATCTCTACATCTCCATATTTGTTCACCCATCTATCCCTATATCTTTATCTCTAATTTGTTTATCTCTCTATCCTTATACTCTACATCTTTGTATATATCACTTTATACCTCTATCTTTATCTTTATATCTCCCCCTCTCCCATTCTCTCTTCTTTATAGATTTATATCTTACATTCCCACTCTCTCCCTCTATTTCTCCCTCTCCTCTCCATAGCCCTCTTCTTCTCAATCTCCATCTCCATACCTCTCTTTATCTCCTTACTCTCTCTCTTTCTCTTCCCTTTGCAAGTTTCCCTCTTTCTATCCCTCTCTCTTGCCCTCTTTCTCCATATCCTTCTTCTTCACAATTTTATTTTAATCTTTTTGCGTATCTCCCTCTATTTCTCTCTCTTCATCTCTATTTCATTATCTCTCCCCTTCCCCTCTCTCACACACATTATCTCTCCATCTTTCTTTATCCCTATAGAGCTCCCTCTGTCTATCTCTCTTTATCTATCACTTCCTATATTTCATCTCTATCTTTGTCTTCCTCTATATTGCTATTTCCTTACCTCTTCCTCTCTTACTCTTTCCCCTTTTATATCTACCTTAGATATGAGTGGCGGGAAGACATTGTAGACCATGTATGAATCTCTACACTAAATACATCCCCACACATTTTTTAGAAATGTGATTGCACCAGAGAACCCTTCCAAAAATGTGTGCTCTTATTTTACTAACCTATTTTAGGGAAAAAAGAAAATCATGTAAATCAACTCTAATGTTTTTTTTAAAAAAGAGATATTAAAAAGTGGTTTATACTCTTCTCTTACGTGAACTAAGATTTCTTTATTATTTCCATTTTTTAAAACTTACTTCAAGCCTTTTTTTTTCATTGAGATTATTCCACGTAAAAAATGACAAGGGTGCTGAAAACTTTTTATAAAATTAAAAACATTATATATTAAATTAATAAAACTATCCCTCTATTTTCTACATATCGTGAGTTTCTAATCAAAATTGGAAAAGAATGGTATCAACATAAAAGACAAGGGGCCGAAAAAAGCAATTCTTAAAGGTGGAAGAATTTGTATATTTGCTAAGAACCATACTAAAGCTAAAAGTGAACCCTTTGGTGAAAGACTAAGGACTGCAAAGATTGCAGGATATACAGCAAAAAGATTTACAGGAAAAGCTTTTAAAATTTTCAAGAAATGCAATTGGTAGCTGCGACAGCTTGGGAATGAGTACAGACATGCATCAAAACATAGTGGTGGGGGAAAATCATTTCTGAGATAACTCAAATGGGAAAACCATAGAAGACATGCATGCTAAATGTAATATCATAGAAAAATGCATGGAAGTCAAAGCATGACGACTGTTCATTTGTAGAAAGGAAAAATCGTAGACAACGTACAAGTAGCTATCGAGTTCAAGAGAGTGCAAAAATGTGGCCAAAATGGTTGCAGAAAAAAGGATGAGAAATTCAACCAGGGTTTTAATAGCTTTTTGGTCTTTGCTAACATGTTCCGTTTGAATTATGCGTAACTCTACAAACTAGTTTCCTTATGGCAAGAATTGAATGGATGGAAATTTGATAAACAGATTGAAGCTATTTTACCAAATTTATTTGGCACATAGCTTGATTATGGACTAAGTTTTGGTGGTTCATTTAGACTCAGTGTCACTTTTAATTGAATGTGAATTGTGTCAAATGTAATTTGAGCAGACATTGTCCTTTATCTATATTCTTGGCTACCATACTTCCAAATATTATCGATTGTTGTTTTACCACAATTGGTGTCAGATCTATATATATTATGTTGTAAACTAAGTGATCGCAGTGACGCCGAGGGTAGGAGGGGTATCCGACCTGAGCCTGCATTTTTTAAACTTTCAAGAAAATGCGATTGGCATGGAAAGCCAAAGTCCGCCATTTTTTTGCCAGCGTCCAACCTGTCTCTGACTATGAAGTGTCCAACAGAAATGCGGTCTCATGGGATATGTGCCAATGGATTTGTTGAAAAGGATTATGAGAGTTTCAAGCACGTGCAATGGGCAGATGTTGAAATTTCTTCCTCTCTTATTCAACTGAATGACTCGATCCTCTTCACACTCAGTAATTCTACCACGCTCAGCTTCCTCATGTGCCGCCAATAAGCCCCGTAAGGAGCGAATACCATGTCCTTGTAATTATAGCCAAGGTATTTCCTCGCAGCAGAACGAGGCCGGCTTGCAAAAACATGATCCTGGGTTTTCAAGAACTCCTTCGCCATGGCAGAAGAAGAGACGACGACAGTGGAAACAGAACCCAATTTCAACATCATGATTCCAAAGCCGTTAGCAGCATCTCCTGCCTGCGCCAGAATAGGGGTTTCAGCGGCCCCTCCATAGGCAAAGGTCGTTGGGAGGGTCTAAACAGAGGGTTGTGGTGGAGAATGATGCTTGGGCTGTTGACCGCTCGTAGTGTGACTTTCCTCTTCCTCCACCGTGTTCGAGAAAAGCAAAAATGACAGAAAATGACACCCTTAATAAAGTCACCAAAAGTCACATCATTGTTGAAAAACTTTGGACAAGGTTTATGTAAAATGAATTAACACAAAATGAATAGTAGTGTGGGGTGTGTTCAACTTTCTGGTTTTTAATAAAAATCAAATTCCATTAGATGTTTTTTTTTTCAATCTGTTTATTTATTCTTTTGTTAACATTATTTTTGCATTTCAATTTTCTTATTTTCTTTTCTTAATAATGAACTGTGGAGTGTAATTCCAAACTTCTAATAAAAATATCTACATAATTTTAAATCAGAATTTTGAACAATATATAACAGACTGCGGAGAGTTTCATTTAAACTATTATCGTGTGAATTTCAGGATAGAAAATAATAAAAATACAAGAAATTCTATTATTTTATGAGTTCAATTTCTACAGCCACTACTTTTAATAATAATGGACTAAAAATTATAAATAATTATTATATCAATAGGATTATTAACTATAAACTAATAGTTTAGATTATAAAGTTAAACAAGTAACATTATTTAGTTGGGTTTCCTACAATTCTTTCTGATTTGTCCCTTGGAGCCGGTAAGAGGCTTGATATTTCCCATCTTCACCATGGCGGCTGCAAAGTCCTTGAAAAAGGTTTTCTGATGAAGAGAATATTTCTTAACCTGCGAATCAGTAGATCCTCCAATAAATAATTGCTGGTCGGAGTGGAGAAGTCCCTTCTGGTTTTTCAAATTTTTGTAGTAGTTGTTTTCAAAGACAGTTGGGGTGAGCAGATCTAAAGGAGCAAGGTTGTTGTCACCACTGCCACTGGTGCTTGGGCAGTTAGCCTTGAGAGAAGTGGCAAATGAACTATTTATCTCGGATTCATTGTAAATGCGAGCTCTAAAAGTGGTGCAGCGGGCTTGACCAATTGTATGAGAACCTACATTAAACATTCATGATTAATCCATTAAGGCTTAAAATAATTATCCCTTTTGTAAGAAACTGGTTTAGAAATCTTCTTATTACCTGAAAGGGCGACTAGATCCTTTCTAGAAAGACCCTGAGCACTGAAAGATGAGATGAGTGCTGAAAGGTTTAGAGTGGGAGCTGGAATGCTCGTATTTGCAGCACCTTGACTTGCAGTAGTGGAATCTCTCCTTCCCAACAGCACTGTCCATGATGGCCCTCCTAACTAGCAATTATAAATAACTTGCATGTTAGATATTTTTTCATAGCTTCTTCCAAACAGAGAATAGATAATAAACTAAGTGAAAAATGAGCTTAAAATTTTCAATTAATTAACAAATATAGTTAAATGTGCATTTAGAATATTGGATGGTCTTACTTACTCTTGCTAACTAAAGTCAGGTAAAATCTATGTTTAGATATGTACTGTTATAATTAGAGTTTTAATCTACTAAATTTCAGCTATTTAAATGTCTAGTATATTAAGAAATTTGTAAAAACATTTTTTTCTCAAAATTTATATTTTCTTATTTATTATGATAATTAGAAATTTTTCAATTTATTGAAACAATGTAAAGATATAATTTATATTTGTGAAGGGTACCATTAAAGACTTTTCAAACAATATGTTCTCAAAATTTCTTAAATATGTTAGTATGAAATTTGCATTCCAGTAAATTATCAAATCTGAATGTTCACCTACAAATTCTCTTTATCATCTCAATTTCGGAAATAAACATATCTATTATTTTTATAATTTTCTTTATATGTCTTAGAAATTTTTTCATACTAACATATTATCAGTGAGTAATAATTTATAATTAGAGATATTACATTCCCAAAATCTATTCTAATTAATACACTTTGTTTTAAGTTACAAATATGTATGATTTGTTTACATCAACGATTCAGATCTTTTTATATGATCAATTTTCGGTGTGATCTAAAACATTGATGCAAACAAATCTTGTGTGTTATCTATATGTTGTTTCTAGATTTGATTGCATGAGTGTTTTTTGCATCAACATTTCTGAACAAATTCCGAGATCCATCATTTTTCTCCTTATGTTCACTATGATAGATCACGAAATGTGATATCAAATATTGATGCAAAAACTACTTATGTAACCAAATCTTAAAAAAATATATAGAATATCTCATAGATTGTGAAAATCTACCTACCCTAAATCCCACACAATTGAGTTTATAAAAAAAATACAATAATTTATATAATTAAAATTTATATCGTTATGCAGCATCTCATTATAGTTGAATGCTGCTTCAGAGTTTATAGATTTGATCAATGTAAACATTTTTTCATTAAAATTCTAGATAATTCCCTAGAAGCCATCATTAAAAGAGCTGACTAGAAAAGAAAGTTGGATTGTTTATATATCATTTTATATAGAAAAGAGGGAAAAGACATTAGTTCTACTGAAAATAATACTGAGAAATAGAAGTACAGTTACTTCAACTACGGAATCACGAGCGGCAATTGCGAGAATGTCAGCACAAGACACAACCCCACTGCAAGCTGCTTCTACTTTGGATTTGATAGTGTCGATAACGCCGAATCCTCTTACAGAATTATTGTTTGGAGCCGCAGTCTTTTCCCCGGTAAATGTCGACGTGTCGTCCAACAATATCGACCCATCACAACCCTGCAAACTGAAATCATTATTAGTGAAACAGCTTCCATTGAAGAACAGATCAACTATAGCTACCTAAGAAACTAGATTTACAGAGCTTAAAATCTTGCATTAACAAAGCAGTCATGAAAGTGAAGCCGCAGCAATGATGCCCCCATTCGTTTTTCCTTGGCGACTGCTTGCTTTACGGCTTCTTTGATTGTCGACAGTGCCTCGGGACACGTTGTGTCATAAAATGTTGAACGCAGCTGCCCATTTGCAGGCCACGAAGAAACGATCAACAGCACAATACATGCGATCAGATTACTAGTCTTCATCACTGGTATTAATGGGGACCGGTAAATAAAGCCTACCGATGATTCTTAAATGAGAATAGTTCGCATGCAGACAAGTGAGAAAAACTTAAGAACCTGGCTTAATAATGGCCGATCATGTTGACGACAACTTTATTTGACTAAATGAGTTCATCTTTGTTTATCGCTTCACTTTTACTAACTGAGATTATCATGGAATTGACCAGTAGCCAGAAACTAGTGTACAATTCGCTGCCTTGAATCATTTTCATACGAAATTTCGAATATTGTGTCAGTGAAATGTGCAGTGCAAAAATTTCCACGTTTACTATTATCAGGCTTTTCTCTTTAGCATAGCTGTCATTGCCCAACATATTTTACGTGAGACAAAGAAGATTTAAATCGAATCACTTTACGTACAATTATTGAAGAGACTCTACAGTAAAATTTCTCCATCAGCTGGTAGTATGCTCACATCCATAGCTTTTTCTTTTCTAAGGACCTGTAGGCAACATGTTTAGGTCATTTATTGAAGGATTTTTACTCTAAAAGTTTGAGGTGTATTATGTTATCTGTAGACAATTGGATGTCTCTTATAAAGATGCAAATCCGATCATTTATTAAAGAGTTTTCACTTGAAACGTTGAATAGATGTATGGCACATTAGACAATGGGATGCTTCTCTCTACAAGAAGTTGAAAATAAAGATACAATTAATTATTTATTGAAGAATTTTCACATAAAAGTTTAGAATATTGTTATTTTATTATTATTTGTGTATTTATAAGTAATTTATTTTTTCTTTCAGAACTGTGATGCCCAAAAGTTGGGTCAAAATACAACCAACAAATTTTTTTAAAAGGTGATAAGTTTCTACACACAAGATGCGGGTTAGTGAGTTCAACGACGAGGTTACAATGAATCAGGTGAACAACCTCGACAATGTTGTCTAAAAAGGATGCTAGAGGAAAATTAATTAAGGTTAAGTACGTCCATCTTCATGACGATCAAAATTATCGTTCGTCAACTAGAGATCTCAAAGGTTGACTAAGAGGACATGGTTGATTAATGTTAACGGTGTACCATGTAGGTCAACCTATTCTTAAATATTATTTAAGTGTATTATTAATTAATAATTATAAAATATTAATTAATTAATATAATTATTAATTAATTAATAAATTATAATATATTAACCTATAAAACATAACATGTTCTAATATTTACATCATGGATTAAATAACATTAACAAATTAATATAACAAAACAATGCAAACATACATCTATCCATGACAATCATTATTTGCATAATAACAAAATAACATAATTTAATTAATAAAAAAATTACATTGCATAACACAAAATTTACAAAACAAACATGATATCATATGTTATCTAACAACCTTTATTAACCCCTAAACTAGCTTAGCAAACTAACTATCTAAATATCTAACTTAACTACTCACTAAACTAACTTTATTAAACTAGCCTTTTTGATAATAAAATTGCTTTTCATAAAAAAGTCCATCTAATGTTATTAATAACACATTATCTCAAAATAACATATTTAATTAATATTCTAAACTATCTTAACAACCTACTAATTAAACTTATCTACTAAACATCCTACTAAACAATCTTTTAATCCTCTAAATATCCTACATCTAACAACTACCCTATCTCCCTTATTAACTCCCATCTCCTCTTTCTAATCTCTCCTCACCCACGTGCCATGAGGAGTCTATATCCCAAAAAGGCTAAGGGGCGCAAATCAAGGAGGATGAGGTGCTTTGGGAGAAGGTTTCAATAATTAGCCAAGTTTAGAGTGCCCACCTAACCATGGCAAGTTCAAAACAACCAAGGAAATTTATTACATGTTTATCTTCCTTCAAAAGCTGCGTGGTTTAAGAAGACAAGGTTTAAAAAGCTAACCAAACTGAC
The DNA here is from genome assembly GCA_027943335.1 of Chamaecyparis obtusa. Classification (NCBI taxonomy): domain Eukaryota; kingdom Viridiplantae; phylum Streptophyta; class Pinopsida; order Cupressales; family Cupressaceae; genus Chamaecyparis; species Chamaecyparis obtusa. The sequence goes on from BSBK01007734.1 coordinate 315,890, forward strand.
TTGCTGAGGTGTCACCAAGGACACCATCCCATCACTAAAAGGTTTGGGATTTAATGACCAAGACTTTGCATTCAACCACCTGCGCCTAGGGGGAAAAGACTTTCAAAAAAGTAAGAATGATAATTTTGAATTTATGTTTATTTAATTGCTTGGCAAAAAGGTGGCATGATAAATATTAATATTAAATGACTGTGGTTGGATTTTTGTATGGGAATTCTTTCCCATACAAAATCCAGAGAGCTATTTGCTCTCTTAAAATTTCTGGGTAGTGTTATTCATTTTTTTTGCACTACTAGTTCATTTTCTTCTTTGAAAATTTATGAATTCATAGCAATGAAAATAGGTAGTCTCTTAGGTGGAATTAGGGGTTTAGAATATAGAGATTAGATAGTATTTCATACATAGAATTACATAGTTTGTTTGATAATCAAATAAGGTCTTTTATAAAGACTAAATGCTCATAGTTCTCATAGTTTTTTTTTGTCAATATCATAGAACTAAGGAGTGTTTTCAAACACATATTCAGAGTATATTTGAATTGATCTTAACCAATTTAAAACATCTAATGGAGCTACAATCTCCTTATTTCATTCAAGTAAGAGTTGATAACATATCAATATAGATTCTTTCAACTTGATGAACTTATAACAATAATTAAGAGAGAGATTTCAATGGTAAAGAGAGAATGAAGGTCTTTTAAGAATTATGCAAGGATTCAACTTTCCATAATATGAACTACATAATCATCTCATTATCTTTGTTCCCATTGAAATTCACATCATTCCTAGGTTACAAAGTAACATTGCAATATTCAAAATGAAGCATGCTTTTCTTTACATGAATTTCATAATGAAAGCATCTTCTAAAACATCAATTAGGCAATGATAGTTCATTATAGCAACATGTTTTTCTTTCTCATTTTCCTTTCTAAATACAATATACAAGTGCTCCAAAGGAGATTGAATACATGATTCAAAATTTACAAGGATGAATCAAAACATGGAGTGAATTCCTCTTTCAAACATGGAGTGAATTCCTCATTCAAACACATCAAGGAAAAAAAAGTCTTTATCTTCTTTATCATCATGCATCCATACTTCAAAATCTGCAAGTGAAAACATGACAAGGAAAAGACCATGGGAGCTCACCTCCCATCCAAGGTCTCTCATGAGACCACCCCCGAGCTTGGGGAGAACACATTGAACAGGTTAAAAACATACACACACAATCACAACATGATTTAACAAACATAGACAAAAATTCCCAAATTCCCTCAAGAAGTAAACTAAGGAATTCCCATGAATTTCCTTTGTAGGGTGTGGTAGACAAAACCATGGAGATTACCATTGCATAATATACAAGGCCACACATGGACCCATATTTCTCAAATACATACAAGGCACACAAGGCCAATTTTCCCTCCTTATACCCCCATTGCCACAAAGGCTACATGCAAGGTCTCTTGGGGAAAATCACTCACCCAAGGTTCATCCTTCCCCACACATGGAGGAGACTCTACACATGGAGTTGCCTCCATTCCCACACCCCCTCTTGATTTCTCTTCCCTCCCAAGGGTGAGAGAATCTAAGAGTAAACAACCCAAAAATTCAATTACAAGATAAACACATATGCAAGCTTGCTCTCACCATGACCAACCATGGGGAGCTAAAACACAACACTAATCAAAACAAACCTCCACCATGACCAACCATGGGGAGCCAAGAACATGATCATAATAACAAACATCTCAAACAAACAGAGAGAGCACATGAATTCCTACCTCAAATCCAAGCTATGGTAGAATGTTGTTAAGCCCTAATCCAAGCTTCAAGCCTTTTTTCCTCTAACTTTCTGAAAGCTCTCTAAAAATAGAGAATGGGTGAATGAATCACCCTAAGCCAAAATTTCCTCTAAATAGGGCTTCTACACCTAACCTCATAAATAAGGTTCAAACAAGCAAGTTGCAATTTTCGCTCAAGAAGGAAAATGAAATTTTAAAAGGGTCCTAAAGTCACTTTTAGGCTTCTAAAGAGGTGAAAATACCCCTAACCCATGGATATATGGAATGGGTTAACAAATTAAGCATAAAACTATCTCCTAAGGCCATTATTAACCCTCTAAACCCATGTCGAGAAATAACATCAGAAATGGGGAATGAGACTCAATAAAGATTCCTATGGCAGAAAGGTGTGCTAAGATATCCCTAAAGCTCCTAGCAAGTGCTCTCACACAACACACGACGTACCTTAATAACATTGAACATAGGTGTCAAACGACACTTCACAAAATAACATTTCATGAAAGGTACATCCAGAATAACAACACATAACATACAAACATTCAAATTACTGTTACGAAATAAATTACTTAACAACGAGGCCTCAGGTCTCTTAATAGACGGGGCCTTGGTTTAACTGGCTGTCCTACGTTCAATGTGATTTCCCCGAATGTGTTTCCATGGTCCTTCCACCTGCAATACCTAAATGCAGCATCAGTAATTCAAGGAAGAAAACTATTAAAATAAACATATATGATATAGCGAAATTTAATCATTAAATTGCATAATTCAACTCATACTTCAATTGCATGTAATATTCATGATTTGATTACATATTACAAATGAAATTCCATAACGTAATTTAAATATCATCATGATCATCAAGTTCACAAAACATCATATAAAAACATAAACCAAATCTACACATCATGGATCCCATAAGCAGAATCATCAAAAGAACAGTCCAACGAGTCAAACATAATATAACAGTAGTCGACAAAGTCCAAGTATCTCTGAAAGAAACATAATCAAAATGATAGCTAATATGTATAACACAGAATCACTATGTGGGCCGAAGGTGGGCCTCACATCCACCCCCTCTAGGTATGAACATCCTCCTGGAGTTCATCAAAGAGGTGCGGATACTAGGCCCCCATCTGAGCTGCATCCTCCCATGAGGCTGTGACCTCATCATAGCAATCCCACTGGACCCTAACCTGGTCCAGCGTTCTGCCTCGAAGTACCAATGTCCGACGAGCCAAAATGCGAATGGGCTCTAGTGCCAGCTGGCCATCTGACTCCACCTGCAAGGCATCCCAGTCAATAATATGAGACTCATCATAGATATACTTTTGCAAAACTGATACATGGAACACATCATGGATGCGTGACAGGCTAGGTGGCAAGGCTAGACGATAAGCAACGGGCCCTATCCTCTCTAGGATCTCAAACAGACCAACAAAACGAGGTGCAAGCTTAGAGCCCTTTCCAAAATGGATTGGACTCTTGTGCAGTCGCACTCTCAAGAAAACTCTATCTCCCACAAGGTAGGCTCGGTCTATCCTCTTCGCATCTGCATACTTCTTCTGTCTATCCTGAGCCTCTAAGAGACGCTGCCTAATCAGGGTGACCTGCTGCTCCATATCTCAAACTAACTCTGGACCAATAGAAACTCTGTCCTCGATCCTATCCCAACTCAGTGGGGTCCTGCAAGGTCTACAATACAATGCCTGGAAAGGAGGCATTCCCAAAGATGAATGATGCCCATTGTTATAGGCAAACTCCACAAGATGAAGATACTCCTCCCACCGGGTCTGATGATCCATAATGTACATGCGAAGCATGTCCTCTAAAACCTGATTGACCCTCTCGGTCTGCCCATCTGTCTCAGGGTGATAGGCGGTACTGAAATTGAGCCTAGTGCCCAATGCTGCCTGAAGCTCTCTCCAAAATGAAGAAGTGAAAAGAGAATCTCTATCCGAGATGATCTTATGAGGTATGCCATGAAGTCTGACAATATCTCGTAAGAACACCTGGGCTACTGCGGGTGCTGTGAAGGTAGTACGAACTGGAGAAAAGTGGGCTACCTTAGTCAACCGGTCCACCGTCACCATAATAACATCATGGCGTTGGGAAGACATCGGAAGACCAACTATAAAATCCATGGATATAACCTCCCACTTCCATACTGGAATCTCATGCGGCTGCAGGAGTCCACCAGGATGGCGGTGCTCTGCCTTAACCCGCTGACACTCAAGACACCTGGCCACTATCTCAGCAATCTGCAATCTCATGCCAGGCCAGTGATACAGTTGCCTCAAATCTGCATGTAGCTTCTTAACCCCGGGATGTGCTGCATAAGGTGCTCTGTGAGCCTCTAGTATAATGAAAGCACGTAAATCTCCGGTAGAAGGTACATAGATACGATCTCGATGACGTAAAAGTCCATCAGACTCTAAGGTATAACCAACATACTTCCCTTCCAAGGGTCTCTGAGACTGAATCATCTCACATACCTTAGAATACCACTCATCTTCCTGAAGATGATGGAGGATTCGACCTCTCAAATCTGTGCCTGCAGTCATAGAATAGATATCATGTCGTCTCCTGCTCAAGGCATCTGCAACCACGTTCTCCTTTCCCTTGATGTAGTGGACATCAAAGTCATACTCACATAAGAACTCCATCCATCGCCTCTGCCGAGCATTAAGGTTCGGCTGAGTGAATATATACTGAAGACTCTGATGGTCTGAATGAAGCTCAAAACGGTGACCTAAGAGGAAGTGACGCCAACGTACTAAGGCATGTACCACTGCTGCAAGCTCTAAATCATGCGTGGGGTAATTGAGCTCATGAGTCTTAAGCTTCCTAGACTCGTAAGCAATGGCTCGCCCTCCCTGCATAAGGACTACCCCTAAACCATCAAGTGAAGCATCTGTGCACACCACAAATTCTGCTGAAGGATCTGGCACTGCAAGAATCGGTGCACTGGTGAGCGCTCGCTTGAGCTCCTGAAAAGCCCTCTCACACTTCTCTGTCCACTCGAACTTCTTCCCCTTTCGCTGAAGGGAAGTGATAGGATGTGCCACTCTAGAAAATCCTTCAACGAAACGTCTGTAATAACCGGCAAGACCCATGAAACTTCTGACCTCAGTCACTGTGGTAGGTGCTGGCCAATTCATAATGGCCTCAATCTTTGATGGGTCTACTGAGATCCCATCACCAGATATGACATGCCCCAAATACTTAACCTCTCTTCTGAAGAAGGAACACTTCAACAAGCTGCCAAACAACTGATTATCTCTCAAACACTACAAAACCTGTCTCAGGTGCTCTTCGTGCTCCTTCTCATCCTTAGAATAAATCAGAATGTCATCAAGGAAGATAATAACAAACTTATCTAAGAAGGTGCGGAATACACCATTCATAAGGCTCATAAAGATAAAGATACAATTAATTATTTATTGAAGAATTTTCACATAAAAGTTTAGAATATTGTTATTTTATTATTATTTGTGTATTTATAAGTAATTTATTTTTTCTTTCAGAACATATTATAAATATGAATATAATCGTATTTTAAAAGTCTGAACAAATAAATGACATTTCTTATCTATATATCAATTCAACATTAGAAGAATTTAATTAGATTACTCTCTTTACTTTTGATCTTTTTTAAGAATATGATTTTGAATTTTGATATTTTACTAATCTTACCTTTTCATATTTTATCACAAATACTTTTCAGGAGTTGATTTCTTGTCAAATTAATATTTTATTACAAAAAAATATACCATCCATGCATCTATAGACAAATGATGTTTATTTCACAATGGAGGCCCAAAAAAATAGAAATGTTGCAATCTATGATACTTGTTTTATTCCTTCTTCATGGCTCTTCATTTGATTTTATGGTTCTTTGTTAATAACTAGTTTCATAAAATTTATGTGTGTGCAGGTATATGAGTGAGGAACTCTTTCTTTATCTTGTGCTATGGTCATACATCTCCACAAATAATTTTATTTATGTTTGAACATTAACCTATTATAATTGATTACCAATAATTTAAGTGCCTTTTGTATCATGTAGTGAAAAAATACTAACATTTTATGTTGATGCACCTATTATACACAATCTATTTTTGTATTTCTTATGCAATGAAACAAGTATGGTCAAAGCCTTCACTTAAAGGGTTTTTATCTTTTAGCTATTTGACGTTGTGTATGTGATGTAGTGATAAGATGTGCTTATATGTCTCATGTTTTATTGGATTGGACCCAAGTGCATTGACATTTCAATGGTCTCAAATTCTAATGTGTATATCTTTATTAGATAAGTATCATAGTGAACTTTAAGAGAAATTGTCTAGTGTAACTCAAAAGTATTACTTTACAAATGTAACATGGAGATGTGGTTTACTCATATATTATTGGTGATAGTGAAATGACATTAAAAGGGACATGTAACTCAATCAATGCATTTTATCTCTAATGATAGACCTTGGGCAGAAGATCTAAATAACCAATGGGATTATATTAGGAATTACACGAGCTTGGAAATTATTGTAAATAATAAAATAATTTTTTGATGGATATATGTCTTATGTATCATAGCCTTATAGTTTGAGTTGATTATATTTTTTTCATATAGGTCTATGTATATGTAGATGAATAGTTCTAGTTGCTATGTAGATTTTGGTAGGCATGGTGTGATTTTTTGGGCCTTTATTAATATGTGTGCATAGAATTTCTTTTAGAAAGCCTTAAAAATAGATAAATTGCAACACCACAACATTGATTGGCATTGGTTTATTAGATGCATATTTATACCACATTAATCTAACAAAGACAGAAAAGGATAAATGATAGGAGCCTAACTATTTATTTGGTTAACAAGTTTCAAGTGCTCAAATGTCCATAAAACAAATTTACTTTTTGGGTTGAAGATGAAAAGGTGAGATAATATAGCTCAACATATTATAGCTCAGTACCTTTCATTTCATTATTAATCAAAATTTAGGTGTAAACTCTAAGGTTGATGATGATGATGCCAAGGTAATCTTACTAAGTAGTGTGTCTTCAAGTTTCAATAATAGTAATTTTACATTGAAAAAAAATGAAAACTAGTTTTGAAACTATGATTTCTTCTCTAAATGGTGAATGAAGTAGAGTTGTCAAGAGTCATTTCATTATTGAGGAAATTACTTTTCTTCCTAAGAAAAAGCCAAAAATTTCAATAGGGAAATAATTCAAAAGCTATGAAAATTGGACATGTGTAATTGAATTGCACTGAATGGGCCAAATAACTCATTAATTAGAAGTTGACCAAAATAAAGGATTTCACTACAAATAAATATTAAACACCATATTGTGGTTTTTTAGTTCATACAAAAGACCCACCTCACCATGAAATTGATGAAATATTTGTTCTTTAAAGATTAAATAAGATATAATCTAAGGTCAGAAGCAATGGAGGCTATATGTATTTTATCTTCCCGACCTATCTTCTTGGTTAGAGATGATTTATCATACAATAATCATGATATTTGTGTTCCTAAAGAAAAGAGAGGGCTTGACATATTTATGTACCTTCAAGAAGAAAGGGGGTAAATTTTATTATTGGTACACTTGGTGCATTTAAATTCAATTGGCAATTTTAAAAAAAAGATGGATTCTTTCTAGAGCACTTGAAGATGAAGACACACTTAGAGATGTGGAATTTTGGAGGAAAGGTGTCTCATGTAAAATACTAGAGGAGGCATTAGACACACTAAAAGGAGATGTGGGCTATTGGAGGAAAGGTGTCTCACTATGCATGGAGGTTGGGAACACTTTATATTCTCTCTTTTTGTATATATGGTTGTATTTTCTATATTTAAGGGATCCATTAAAGTAATTTTTTTTACCTAGGTGAATAAGAAGGATCAATGAAGGAAGTTCATGAAATTCTCCAGAAGGTTTGTTGTGATTAACCCTTGTAATGCTCTATCCTTTGTTTGGATTAATTTAATAAGCGGGGGGATGGAGAGACTTCCTAAATATATTATATTAGAACACTGTTACACTAAGAATTTTAAATTGATTTGGGAAGTTATTTTGTTTTTATTTTATAGGAAAACAAGTTTTGAAGGGGACTTGTAACCCTTTATTTTTAGGGGGATATAGAACCCCACAAAAATCAATGATTTCTTAAGATTGAACATTACTTAGCAGCAATAAGAAACCAATAAAGAAATAATAGTCCAAAAGGAAGAAACTCTACAAATAACTAGCTACAAAAATAAATAGACAAAAGAAGGCGTAAGCCTCACAAATTAAAAAATAAAATAGGGTTTTCCAATGCTCCCTTAACCTTAAATAAAATCTTAGGGTTTTTCCAAACACCCATAACCTAAAACATTGGTTTTACATAAATCCCATAACCAAGTACAATATCACCGTAAGACACTCACATGCCAACCAATAAATCATGGTAGGTTATTTTTTAATTGTATTCTTGTAGGAAGTTATTATCAAACAACATGAATCTAGGAAATATGATCCCAGGCTGACAACCCTTATCAAACACCAAATAAATATTTTTTACCTCCATAGACTCCTTTAGTGAAACTACAACCTTGACATAAACCCTAGGTTTAGCAACTAGAGGTATGTGTTTTTGGGGGTCTAGTACCCTCTGAACCCCTTGAATCCTAGGAAAAGCCTATGCCTATAGCCTATAAATCTCTCATGTCAAAATAGTTCAACAACTCACCAAGGATAAAATCACATTATAATTTCTTCAAAAAATATAATGGCACCTTGAATAATTCTTACATGGTGGTTCATCGAATATCATATACCACCTATCCCAAAAATCATCTGTTATACCAATGTAATTACACCAATGTATAAGAAACCTCTTTAAATCAAGCGATAAGGTCTCAGTAGCTTTAGGGTCAGTTAAAAGAGCACATATATATATTTTACTTATCAATTTTATTTTCAGCTTGTCATATTACAACCTAGTAGCATAAAAGGAATACATATATCCCTATCTGTACCCCATTTTGTAACTTATCTTGAAACCTCCTTGAAACTATTGGTCATTTATTCTAAGTTTGTGGCAAGGGATGAATAATGCTCATGCTCAAAGCTCCTCAACCTACTAACTAACTAGGAAATTTGGGTTGTAGTTTGTGAATATTGATTTAATATATTCTCCTATGTTGTTTGTGATGAACTACAACTAATTGAATATCTGGATGAATTGAAGAAGCAGGGTGAACCCACAATAGTGGGTTACACTTTTTTGTCTGAACAAACACTGAACTCTACATTTTGAGAAATACTTTTAGATTCAGATGCATATTGCCATTAAACCATTTGAAATCAGAAGATGAAGTAAATTAGAGTCTTTTAGGATTTTCTGTCTAGATTATAAATATATTTTTTATTTTATTTTTTTGAATTGATTCAAATGGTTTTTTCCTTCTCCCACAAAAAATGGTATGTTGCAGAAAATGTCATTTTCAAAGAGATACTTGGTTTTCATAGAGCATAACATTTTACTAAAATAGATATCAATGTGATTCTTTCAAATTTAATTTTTTAACATCCATAGGGAGGGCATGCAATTTGTTTGATGACATTATCACTATTATTGCATATTTTATTAACATTTGAAGTTGACTAAACCATAATTTTGACATACCTTGACTACATAGCCTATAACTTGTCATGTATTTGTCCAATTTCATTTTTATTTTTTTTGATAGAAAGAGAACTTCAATACCTAGGGCATATATATTTTCTAGAATTTTTTTCTATCATTTACTATTTTTCCATAAGCGTCAAACATAGAGGTTGACATGCGGTGAAATATCTATGTTTAGTAAAACTAGAAATACAAAGTCGTAATAAACTTAATATATATTAACATTATAATCATTGGAAATATTTTTCTTAGTAGTACCTTACTACATAGATAGGTTTGTCAAATGGACTCATTTGATCTACCAAAAGATAAATTCAAAGTGATTTTTTATCAGCATCTTAATAGGTGTGAAGGAGACTCCATTGTAGGTATGAATGAGGAGTATAGATGTTATATCCATGTTTTTTTTTTATCTAAGAGGCTTTGAAATAACCATTTGTAATTAATTCTTTCAAATGGAACTTATCAAGGCTTAAATCATCATATTTTATTAAAAATGTGTTATTTTAGCAAAAATCAGGATATCTAAAAAAGTGTAATCCACTATTGTGGGATCACCCAATAGTGATTAGAGATCACCAAACTACTGAAGTGATATGTAAGATGATTAAATAAGTCAATATGTTGTCATTGATGTCAAATAATTTTGACAGTACTTATCATGTTAGTTAAAAACATCTGAACATCTATTGAAGGAAGAAAAGATGAAGAACTGAGATATCTACATAAGGAAAAGATGGATATGACAAATAAGGATAACGTAAATATTGGGTAACTTATTGATGAGTCTATGGCTTTATATTTTTAACTTGATCATGTTACATTAATCTATTATGAAGAAGAGATTTGAATTTGAACAAGTCAATGTGGTAGGTAATTGAAGTCTTCTGTATACACCGAGCCAGTGCAGTGTATACCAAGTGACAGTAATAACCGAACTAGTTATCACCGATGTATTTTAATATTAACTGAGTATGGATGAAAACATTAAATGCTAAGAACAACCGATTGAAATTGATGAGCTAGAAATTGTTATGATTTCAAGGTTAATGATGAAGTTAGTTATGAGATCCACAACTGACATAATTGAGAGATGATCTAAAGGATGAGATTGAAATGTGTTAAAAAAACATATGCTGAGGAAGGTTTAAGCGGAAAAATGGACAAAGGAGATTAAGAGGCAAAATCTAATGGTAGATATGAAAATGGTTTTCTTATCTATATAAGAGATATTAGTCTCATTGTTGAAACATGTCAAACAAAAAGGAGACTACAAAGATTTTAGGTGAAGATTGTATTCATGCATGCCTAATCAAACTTTTCATAGAAAGAACCAAGCTGCAGACATTACCTAGTGTCAGAAAAATATTTACCAAGTGAAAGTAAGTTGTGAAATATTGAGGAAGTGAATTGATTAATGATAAGAGGATTTTATGAGCATAGCATAGATCTAAATATTTACAACTGAGTAGTATTTGAATCAGATCAGTACTGTATCATTTTAACCATTGATTTAGAAAAACTCTTAACTGAGTGGAGTTAACAATCTTATTGTACTATCCTATGACATTCATTAAATGTAAAGTGTTATCTTGTTGACCCCATAGTGAATGCTGGTCAAAAGTTAACTATTAGTGATAAATCCTCTAAGTAGGTCATACCTAACAGTGTGCATTGTAACCTTTAATAGGGTTGGCTATTTACTAAGCTCACTCCAGAAGAGTGAATTACTTTGGGTTACCGATCCCAGGTGGTTTTTCCCTTACCAGGGTTTCCACATTAAATCATTGTGTTATGTGTTATTTTTAATGATTGTTAAGCTATCAAAATTTACATACTACATATTTGATTTAGTTGGTAATCACAGTTTGCATAATTACTGGTATCCAGTAAAGTGAATAGACAGATTGATATTTATGTTACCGAGCTGCATAAATTGTTGAAATTATTTTGTAAGGTACATCTCAGAGTTTTGGACTGTAGGATAACTGATCTAACTGATTCATCCCCCCTCTCCATTATTCTAACAATTGGTATCAAAGCATATTGGTTTCTTGGAAGAAATTTTTAAGGTCTTCACGAGAAATATCACAAGATGTATAAGAGGGAAGTGCCTAAGCTGAACAAAGAAAACTTTACCACATGGAAAAGCTGGATGGGGCTTCACATATTTGGAATCGGAGAATCTACTATACATTTACTTGACAATGGCTACTTAAAACCGAATGTTGGACCTAAATGACTATTGATCAGTTGAGAGACATACATGAACACAATATTACTATGATAGAGATTGTCATTCCTCTATCTGATGCTGAATTTTAGGATGTCAAGGATTGCACTACAATGAAGAAAATGTGGGATAAAATTTCTCTAGTTTATGGTGGTGATGTGAATGTGATGAGAGCCAGAGCTGAAAGCTTGAGAGGTAGATTTGATGATATGAAGATGAAGGAAGGCGAGAACATCACACAATACTCAAACCAAATCAAAGAGGTAGTCAATTCTATCTGAGGAGTAGGAGGTACTATTGATGAAGATGTTAGAATAACTAAGAGGGGGGTGAATCAGTCATCCAATGTCCCAAATCAAAATGTATAATCCAAAATAATTCTACTACTTCTGCAAGTTGGTAAACATAAAATACTTTCACTGTCTATGTATTTACCGATTGACAGTCTAAACTTTGTAATAATTACTGATTAAATCTAACATGTAATATGAAAAGTATGATAATCACAATCAACACATAACACAAGAGATTTAATGTGGAAACCCTGTAAAGGGAAAAATCACTTGGGACCGGCAACCCAAAATTGTTCACTCTTCTGAAGTGAGGTCGGTGAAGACCCAACCCTATTAAAGGTTACAAACACACTGTTAGGTGTGACCTTGTTAGAGGATTTTAGACCAGAAGTTATCGTCCAACCAACAGTCACTCTGGGGTTGATAGGATAACAATGTTCACTCTATGAATGAAACATCAAAAGACTTTCATAGTCCACTCGGTTAAGAGATTTGACTATGTACAATGGTTAAATATGTAACAGTAGATCATCTACCTAAATACAACTTCAGTTTGTAGTTTACAGATTAATGTTTAGCTCATTCAAATATTTCTGATCAATATAACACTTTAGATTCAATACTATATCAAATTACTATCCGTCGGTAATAACTCTTTGTAGCTCGGTAACTATTCTGCAGCTCAGTTCTCATTAACCAATATGATCAGAAACTTTCTCCACGTGATAATTCTATAGTATCTTCTTCTTCTGGCATGTGTTTCATAATGAAACCAATGTCTCTTATATAGACGAGTAAATTGTTTTCTTTTCCTCCACCAAATTTTGCCACTTAATCATATTCATAGATTTTGCCACTTTAAGCTCCCTTGGCTGATGTGTGAGCAACAAGTTTCAATCTACTCCATTAGATCCTTTTTTATTTATGTTAGCCATCGATCTTCATAACAAACATTATCTATTACCTCGATTTCATACACTTTACAGCTCATCACTTTAATGGCTAAACTGATCATTTAATTCCTTTCTGTTTTTCTCGATTAACAAATAAATGCATCGGTGAATACAATTTTAGTTAATACTGCACTTAGTATACACTAAACTTCATCGGTGTATACTGGAATGCTTTATTTACCAACAACACTGCTTTGTGTCTTTGAGCTCTATTCTTCATCATAGATGAATGCAACATAATAAAGTCAATTTCATCAAGTCATAGACTCATCAACAAGTTACTCAGCGTATTCCTTATCCTCATCTATCATATACATCTTCCTCATGTAGATATTTGTGTTCTTCATCACTTTCACCTTCCTTCAGATGTGTCATTATAGTAACTAACAAGATAAGTACTATCAAGCTATTTGACATCAATGACAACATAATACTAATTTAATCATCTTGCATATCTAATCATCAACTCCTCAGTAATCTTGAATTACAGATTCTTCTTTCTGGTTCTAAATTAGTTGTAGTTCATGAATCTCTCCCTTTGGCATTGATGGCAACTCAAGTAATATGAAATGTACCATACACATACCAAACATGTATTCTACAACTTTGTGATCAAATGTTGTGTAGTGTAAGCTCTCCCTAGCTTAATATGTTTAATCACTACGTTACTAAAACAACATTATAAAATACAGCTTTGTCATTCTATGGATATAACCTTTCAGTTCTCAAGTTCCTTTCAGATTATCTCTCCCTTAGATATTTCTCATTGGTGTATATCTCCTTTTCTTTTGATATTATTTATCTCTCCCTTTGACAACAGTGCCAAAGAAACAAATAAATAATTAGCTCTATAGTAGGTAAGTAACTCTCTGGTGTCCATTACTTCCTCTGTATCTTAGTATACTGATATCCCAATCTATTTCAGTTCTTCAAACTTAATCACAACCTTGAAAAAAATTCAAAGTGTGAACTATGCTGCATCAACATGAGTGATCTTCTGATAAGATTAGGCTGATGCAACATCCAGATCACATTAGTGACTGATAGACAGGGGACAAACCCCAAGTCTAGTCCTCAAATATTCAAAAGTGTCCTTTGGTAGAGGCTTTGTAAAAATGTCTACAAGTTGTTCTTTAGATGTAACAAATTCTAACTTTACTTTCTTCTCTTGCACTTGTTCTCTTAAGTAGTGATACTTAATTGATATATGCTTTGTCTTAGAGCACATCACAGGATTCTTTGAAATATTAATAGCACTTGTGTTGTCACAATATATGATCACTGGGTCAGTGATTACCTCATTCATTCCTTCCAACACTTGCTTGATATATGTAATGTTTGAGCAATTAGTAGCAGCTGCAACATACTCTGCTTCAGCTATAGACTGAGAAATACAAGCCTACTTTTTACTTGTCCAGGTTACAAGTCTTTCACCAAAGAAAAATGCTCCTCCAGCGATACTTTTTCTATCATCTACATTTCCAGCCCAATCAGCATCAGTATAAACTTTCAGCTCAAACTTACCTTCCTTAGGATACCATAATCCATAATCCTCTATCTTTTTTAGATATCTTAAGATTCTTTTAGTAGCAATCATGTGTGATTCGCTAGGATTAGCAGAATATCTAGCAACAATTCCCACATCATGTGCTATATCTGGTCTACTATGAACTACATACATGAGCTTACCAATCATGGATCAATAAAGTGTTTGATTTACCTCTGTAGTTTCATCTTCTTTTGTCAATTTACTTCCAATAGCCATCGGTGTTCCCATAGGTTTAGCATCTTCCATGCCAAATGTCTTCAAGACTTCCTTTATGTACTTGGACTATGTGATGAATATCCCATCATTCTGTTGTATCACTTGTAATCCGAGAAATAATTTAATCTCTCTGAACATAGACATTTCAAACTCATTCCTCATGTCATCAGAAAAAGATTTACATACATGATCTTGACCTCCAAGAATAATATCATCAACAAAAATTTCACCAATAATAATAGTGTCATCAGTATCACCTTTCATGTACAAATTGTTGTTCTCACTGGTTCTTACAAATCCAATACTTAACAAGTAAGTGTGCAGTCTTTCATACCATGCTCTCGGTGCTTGCTTCAAACCATATAAAGCTTTTTGTAATCTACATACCATGTTTCTGTTGTCTGGATCAACGAATCCTTCAGGTTGTTCTATGTAGACCTCTTCTTCAAGTATACCATTTAGAAATGTTGATTTCACATCCATTTGATAAACCTTAAATTTCTTGTGTCCAGCATATGCAAGTAACATTCTAACTCCTTCCAATCTGGCAACAAGTGCAAATGTTTCACCATAATCAATGCCTTCTTCCTATGCATATCCCTTGTATACCAATCTCACTTTATTTCTTGTCACTTCACCATTTTCAATCATTTTGTTTCTGAATATCCATTTAGTACCGATAATATTCTTATCTTTAGGTTGGGGTACTAAGGACCAAGTTTTTTTTTTCTCTATTTGTTCTATTTCCTCCATTGCATTAACCCATTCTTCATTTTCTAATGTAACTTTCACATTCTTTGGTTCAAATTCACAAACTAGACATGTACCTTGTCTTGTTTTGCTTCTTGTTTGCATTCTAGCTTGTCTGTTTCTAATAATTTGTGTCTTAGGATGATGTCTTCTGACAAAACTAGCCAGTACTTGGTTTCTTCTTTCTTGTTCATCATGTTCAGGTTCATTTTCTTGCTCGGTAGCACCATCTTGTTCATTGGTTTCCCTTTCCTGTTCCTCGGGGTTATTTTCCTTTTGATCGATTATCATAGGTTGCGACTTCAGTAGATAGTCAGGAAGTTCAATGTAAGTGAATCTACCATAGTCTTCTAGTTCTTTTCTTTCTTCTATGTTTATGTCATCATACTCATCAACATGAACATTAGTACTTTCAATCATCTTATTTGTAACCTTATTCAGACATTTGTATGCTTTACTCTTAGTAGAATATCCTAAGAATATTCCTTCATCACCTTTAGAATCAAATTTCCCATTTCTCTCATCTTTCAGAATAAAACATTTTCTTCCAAAAATTCTGAAATAACTTACAGTAGGTTTGTGTCCAAACCATAGCTCATAAGGTGTCCGATTGGTGTCCTTCAGTTGTACTCGGTTAAGCACATATACAGCTATTCTGACAGCTTCCCTCCATTATGTTTGAGCAATATTCTTTTGTAGCATTAGTATTCTAGCATAGTCAATGATTGACCTATTCCTTCTTTCAGCAATCCCATTTTGCTGAGGTGTTCTCGGTGCAGAGACCTTTCTTTTAATACCATTCTCATTATATAAATTAGTAAATTCATCAAAGATATATTCACCTCCTCTATCAGACCTTAAGCATTTGATTTCTTTTCCAGTCTCTTTTTCTACCTTAGCCTTATACCATTTAAACAACTTAAAATCTTCAGATTTCTCTTTCAGGAACATAATAGTCATTAGTCTAGTATAGTCATCAACAAAAAGTATAAAGTATCTATCACCATAATAGCTCTGAGTTCTCATAGGACCACATAGGTCGGTATGAACTAATTCAAGTATCTTCTTTATTGAGTAGTTTTTGCTTTTAAAACTAGACTCAGACATCTTACCTTTCTCACATTCACAACACATAGCATGATCTGGTTTTGACAAGTTAGGCAATCCTCTAATTTTTTTCTTCTTACTAATCTTGACCATGTTATCAAAATTCACATGACATAACCTCTTATGCCACAACCATGCATCTTCATCTTTCATTAATAAATAAGAAGACTGATCAATATCAAGATAAAATAGATTACTAGATTGTGTACCGGTTCCAACAAGTCTTCCTCCATCATCATAGATTCTTACCTTTCTGCTCTCAAAAGCAAGTCGGTGACCTGAGTTGTTTAGGTATGCCACACTTATCAAATTGTAGTTCAGTCCATCTACCTAGTATGCATTCTCACATTTTATTCTTTCATTAATCATCAGTGAACCTTTATCTCTCACCATACAAGGTGCATCATTTCCCATTCTAATAGATCCACCATCATATTCATCAATTAGATCAAATTTCTCTATATCACCAGTCATATGATGTGTGCAGCCACTATCTATGATCCATGTATCATTTTTGCTTACTTTAGAGATCAGTGTTGTATCTTCACGTTTCTCTTCTTCCTAAATCATCCTTCATAACAACAAATACTACTTCTACATCATCATCAGTGTCAGATTCAGATTCAAATTCTTTGGCTATGTAACATACCTTTTTCCCTTTGTCATAGCTATCTTGGTTGTCTCTATTGTTGTGTCGGTAGTGTCTATTGACTCTTCTCCCATAGCTTCCTTCAGATAGGTCTTTGGATCTATCATCATCTTTCTTATGCATACATCTAGCAGTGATGTGGCCAACTTATTTACAATTAAAACATGCTAGAGGTAACTTGCCTCTATACCTTCCCTTACCTTTGGGCAATCTTCTAGCCATAAAAGCTTCAAGCTCATCAAGTTCATCATCGGTATTATTGTCACTGTCATTATTCTTATCATTCTTGCTACTAGACTTACCAATTTTCAAAGAGGACATGAAAGTGGATTCAATAGAAGGTACAACACTGTTGTCAAAGTTATTCAATTCAAAGGTTGTAATCTTACCGATTAGAGTGTCAAGGGTGAGGTTGGATGTAGCCCTTGTTTCATGAATTACAGAGATCTTGATCGCATAAACTAGCAGCAAAGTTCTGAGAATTTTTCTTATTACTATTTCATCATCAATAACTCTGCCAGATGCTCTAATAGCATGTACTACCTCTTTTAGTTTGTTTTTATATTGCACAATGTTCTCACCTTCTTTCATCTTCATATCATCAAATCAACCTTTGAGGCTTTCTATTTTGGCTCTCCTGACATTCGCATCTCCACTGTATATTAGAGTCAATTTATCCCACATGGCTTTGGTAGTAGTGCATCCCTTAATGTCTTCAAATTCAGCATCGGTATAGGAAGCATCAAGTTCCATCATAGTAATATTGTGTTCATGCCTATCCTTCAGTTGATCAAGAGTAAGGGGACCTGGTGTCGGTTCAATGTAGCTATTGTCCATTAGTTCTAGTGCAGAATTTCCAATTCTAGATATTTGCAACTTCATCCAGCTTTTCTATCCTTTGAAGTTATCTTTGTTCAACTTTGGCACTTCCCTCTTATACATCTTGAGACCTTTTTCCTGAAGTCCTTAAAACTCTATTCTAAATAACCAACACTCTAATACCAATTGTTAGAATAACTAAGAGGGGGGTGAATTAGTTATTCAGTGTCCTAAATCAAAATGTATAATCCAAAACAATTCTACTACTTCTGCAAGTCAGTAAACATAAAATACTTTCACTATCTATTTATTTACTGATTGACAGTCTAAACTTTGTAATAATTACCAATTAAATCTAACATGTAATATGCAAAGTATGATAATCACAATCAACACATAACACAAGAGGTTTAACATGGAAACCCTGTAAAGGGAAAAACCACCTAGGACCAGCAACCCAAAATTGTTCACTCTTCTGAAGTGAGTTCGGTGAAGACCCAACCTTGTTAAAGGTTACAAACACACTGTTAGGTGTGACCCTATTAGAGGATTTTAGACTAGAAGTTATCATCCAACCAGCAGTCACTCTGGGGTTGATAGGATAACAATGTTCACTCTATGAATAAAACATCAAAAGACTTTCATAGTCCACTCGGTTAAGAGATTTGACTATGTACAATGGTTAAATATTTAACAGTAGATGATCTACCTAAATACAACTTTAGTTTGTAGTTTACAATTCAATGTTCAACTCATTCAAATATTTTTTATCAATATAACACTTCAAATTCAATACTATATCAACTTACTATTCATCGGTAATAACTCTCTGTAGCTCGGTAGCTGTTCTGTAGCTCGGTTCTCATTAACCAGTATGATCAGAAACTTTCTCCACGTGATAATTTTGTAGTATCTTCTTCTTCTGGCATGTGTTTCATAATGAAACCAATATCTCTTATATAGACAACTAAATCATTTTCTTTTCCTCCATTTGATTTTGTCGCTTAATCATATTCATAGATTTTGCTGCTTTAAGCTCCCTCGGTTGATGTGTCAATAACACATTTCAATCTACTCCATTAGATCCTTTTTTATTTATGTTAGCCATCAATCTTCATAAAAAACATTATCTATTACCTCGATTTCATACACTTTACAACTCATCACTTTAACGGTTAAACTGATCATTTAATTCCTTTCTATTTTGCTCGGTTAACAAAGAAATGCGTCGGTGAACACAAGCTCAGTTAATACTACACTCGGTATACACTACACTTCATCAGTGTATACTAAAATGCTTTATTTACTGACAACACTGCTTTGTGTCTTTGAGCTCTATTGTTAATCATAGATGAATGCAACATAATAAAGTCAATTTCATCAAGTCATAGACTCATCAACAAGTTACTCAATGTATTCCTTATCCTCATCTGTCATATACATCTTCCTCATGTAGATATTTTTTTTCTTCATCACTTTCACCTTCCTTCAGATGTGTCATTATAGTAACTTACAAGATAATTATTGTCAAGCTAGTTGACATCAATGACAACATAATACTGATTTAATCATCTTGCATATCTAATCATCAACTCCTCGGTAATCTTGAATTATAGATTCTTCATTCTAGTTCTAAATCAGTTGTAGTTCATCAGAAGATACTGTGGTAAGTAAGATATAGAGAATCTTGTTGCCTATCTATGCAATCAAAATATCTACTATTCATGAAATGAGGTATGCACCTAATAGCACTCTTACCCTTGATAGGCTGATTGGAAATTTAAAAACTTTTGAGTTGAATAATTATGACAATAGTGTTGTACCAAGTGTTGTGTCTTCTTTTATGTCCTCTCTTAAGATTGGTAAATCTTGCAATAAGCATAATATAAATAATGAAAGTGACAATGACAGTGAAGATGAGCTTGATGATCTCAAAGCACTTATGGCCTGGAGACTTCAAAAAGGTAAAGGAAGGTATAAGGGAAAGTTACCTTTAGCTTGTTTTAATTGTAAAGAGATTGGTCATATTGTTGCTAGATGTCCTAACTGGAAAGAAGAAGATAAAGACAATGATCAATCTGGTGATGGAAAGTTTGGAAGAAAGAATAACAGAGGAATCTGACACTACAACAAAGACAACTGAGATTACAAAGACAAAGGGAAAAATGCATGTTACCTTGTTGGAGAAGATGACACCGACACCGACACTAATGATGAAATTTAAGTGATATTTGTTGCAATGAAAGATTATTCAGAAGAGGAGGAAAGGTATGTATAAATAGCCCTTATTTATAAAGTTAGTAAGAATGATACTTGGATCATTGATAGTGGTTGTACATATCACATGACTAGTGAAGTAGATAAGTTTGATCATCTTGAGCATTATAATGGAAGATTAGTGAAAATGGGAAATGATATACCTTGTCAGGTGAAAGGAAAAGGGTCTATCTTATTGAATGATAGAATTAGATCTGATAATGCATACTGGGTAATGTGATACCCCAAAATTGGCACCTATTTAATTTCATCAATTTTGGTGCATTATCTCGATTTTACATCACCAAAGTCCTAGTTCCCTAGGCAATTTTCTCTCTCCTATCTGACTTAATTTGACTTGATGTCAATTGCAAAGACCATAAATTGCAATAATCAAATGTTAAATTAATTCCTAAAGTCTTTGACTTAATTGGCTAAATTACCCCTATGATACATTAATTTAATTGTAAAGTCCTATGCGCTTTAAATTAAATTAAATCAAACCACCCTCTTTAGCTAATTACCCATAAAAAAGGAATTAATAATTGCTTGATATTCGAATGGACACACCTTTTTTGAATTAATAATTCAAGTTATTCGAAAGGCCACCTGTGTGGCATTTTCCATTCTTTTTTTAAGTAATTCATGCTTATTTGTCCCAAAAGGGATATGAAGGGTCAGGAGTTTCGAATCAAGAAACTCTTCCTCCTCCTCTTGGCTCTTCTTTTTATTTGACCTCTTTTTCTCATTCAGGAGGACAATTTTTGAGAGTAAAGGCACTATACTGAATTTTTGATTGAATTTCAAGCTTTCATTTGCAACTAGTTTAATTTCTCATTCTAGTGTAATTGCATTTCTCATTTAAATTAAATTTGCTTAATTGTTCTTAGATTAAGATCATTTTTATTCCAAAATCAACTAAAAAAACTACATTTCATATCTTCTTTCAAGTATTCTTAGATTAATTGCATTCATCTTAGTTTGATTCTAGCTTTGCATATCATCTTTATGGCTTTCTTGGAAAATCCTCCGTTGTAGTAGCGGTCTGATGGTTGTTGGTTCTCCAATCTGAGAGCGATTATACACCCCCCGCCTGCATAGGAGGCAACAGGTCGCTTCCTCACGAATTTTGGATTGAATAATTCATATTCTTTTCGTAATTTGACCATAGGAGTAATGACTATGTTGCGTATGTGGTTGATTTAGAGGTCACATTCAAGCACACACATTTTTGCGCCCACCGTGGGGCAGAAAGATCAATTTCTGGCCTCATTATCATTTTTTTTTCTGACAGGAAATTTTGCTTTGCTGTGCGTCTGTACTATTTGTGTACGGATCTTCGCGCGAGAATCCAGAGCGTCCCACGCAAAGTTTTGCTCCTGTAGCACTCTTTCACGTGAAATTTTACTGTCTCGCCCCAGAGTTTGCACTTTCTCGCGTGCACTGGAGTACTTCCTCGCGCGAGATTCTAGTTATCTCGCTTCGTATACTGCACTTTCTCGTGCAGATTTGTACTTTCTCGCGCGAAGTTATATTACAGATTTGTTTCCAGTTTCCAGTTTTCTTGTTCTTTCTGCTCTTAATTTTTGATAACTTCTGATAACTGTTGATTTTTATCTCTCTGATATTTTACAGCATTAACAGTTTCTGCAGGACGCTTGTCAAAGAATTTGAAAACATACTAATGGTTTGATTGCAGGATGAATAATTGAAGATTGCTAAAATGTTGTGTTTTTTTTTCCTGCTTTTACTCACATAGTATAAATAGGGCTCCGTTAAAATTTCTTGAGAATTTCAATAGTGAGTAGGAATTTTGGCTCTTCATTACATGGAGGTGATGACCATGAATGAATCCGAAATTCTAATGATCTTACTAATATGATGAATTCTTGGGGAAACGGAGAAATTTAGTGAATCTTTAACATTTCTATTCGTCGGGGAATTATGCTCTTCTCTCCTTGAGAGAGAATCAGAAACCCAAAAGTGTATAGATTTGGTGAGGTGAAACTAACTCGGTGATGAACTTTTTTGATGTGTTTGGGTGAGGAAACGGGATAGAGAAGTATGCTCTTCTCCCTTTGGGAGAATCAGAAAATCAGACGCCCGAATCTAAACCAAGTCTAGTGTCACCTTTAGAGGGCCTGCCGGTATTGAACCTCCGGGAACGACCCAAGTGAGTACACACCTATTGCCGGTGATTCCACCTCACTATAATAAAGAAAGTTTTGTTGAGTCTAAAGACTCCAAAACCATGGTAACTTCCTTTTCATGACTTTGACGATCATCATGGAAAGGCCCTGTCTATTACACTGAGTGGCGCCGCTCCAAGCCCTGCTTGCGGGGGTGTGTGATTTTCAGGTGTTGGTGTGGCTGCGAGGCCTCAACCCTGTATCAGGGGCACCGAAGGTTATTGTGAATGGAAGCCTAGTAAAAAACCTTCTTAGCTAGTGGCCTACCCGGTTCATCTCCGAAAGGAGTCATTATCTTTGCGCAAGGAGGGGGAAGAATCTCTCCGTATGTTTATCATACATAGATTCCCATCATAGGCATACACCTGGACGTTTGGAGGCGGTTGCGACACTGGCCCCTGCTACAAGGGTAACCTTTGAACGTACACTGTTGAGTCCTTGGAAACACTGAAAACACGGGCGCCCTCTAGGGGGTGACACGGCTGTGTGAGGTGCACGTATGCATTCAAGCAATGGGGCAAAGGTTTTGGCTTCTCACCATTTTTTTTGTAGGACTAGGCTATGTGCTTGTTATTGAGTCTTAAACATTGTCCATACATTATCAAACAAAGACTTCCCTGATGCTATCAAGTTGCTTTGTCCTTGATAGGTCTGTTAATGACTACTTTTTTGCTTCACAAGTGCTTGATCTAAAACCATTGTGTCTTTAAACGAATGCTTAGAATCCTAAAACGAGTGTGTTGATTAAACAATTCTGTCAACCTATCAGGAAATTGGATTTTTTGTCAGACATCAGTTCAGACTGTACCTCAAAATTCAACTCAAACTTTGAAAATTACATCAAAACTGTGAGATTTTGTCTGTTTCCCGCGTGAGCTTTTAGCTTCAGAGCACTTCCTCGCACGAGATTGTATTTTCTCGCGCAAAGTTCTGTGTTCTCTCGTGCGAGCTGTCATTTCCTCACGCGGTCAGGCATTTTCTCGCGTGAACCTGTAGCGCAGTTTTCCAAAACAGAGACCTATTTGCAGTTCACTGTTTGACTTTTTATATGGTCTGCTTTTTGTCTGGGGTCTATTTTTTTTTGCTTCCCTGTTGTTTACCGTCAAAAACTGGTTGTGTTGGGTTAGGAATCGATCGACCTTTGCTTTGGTTCATGTTGTCTCTTATCTATTCATCTTATCTCTTTATGCCTTTTGAACCTCGTTTTGCGGTTGTCTTATCTCAGCTGTTCTAGCCATCTCTTTTTGACAATTCGTACCAGGTCCATCTTGCATCTTGGCTGTTCTAGCCATTTATCTCTTTTTCATTATCTTAGAGACAGAACCTAGCTTTATCTTGAATCTTTGCTCATTAAATCTTTGTCTATGACTGTCATGACTCGAAGTGGTAAGACTTATCCTATCCAGAACGCTGATCAAGGTCAAAGTAAATCTCATAATCAAAACATAGGTCATTTCCAATTTGTTGAGAAGTCTGAACTTTGTAAGAGTTCTTCAAATTCGTCATTAAGCACTCCACAAGATAATTTGTCTCAGACATCTCCTCCGGTTTTCCAAGAGTGCTTTAATCCTTTATTTTCGCAATCTAGTTTGTCACGCCAAGAACAAGACAACTCTTATTTTCAAAACAATTCATTGTTTTGTGGCTTTGGGAGATCATTTCCTCGGACGGAACCCATTATTGAAACTATTGATCCCACTGAAGATAGTGATTCATCTGACGCTATTCACACACCAAAAGTTACATTGGCTATACCTTTTCGACATCGTTCTCATCACTTTACTGAAGCTTCAATTGTAGCACAAATTCATCTTGACAAGATGGGAACCAAGAACCCATTTGACTTTCAAATAAGCCAATACGGTCAAACTTATAATCAATACCATGGTCAATCTTCTCATGACCAAAATCAGACTCATCACAATCAGTCTCATAATGACGATCAATCTTGCAACAAAACTCAAGCTGATCAACAAGCAGCATATAACTATCGCCCTCCTCCTTATGATCAAAATCAAGATGATCAACAAGATCACACACAAAGCATATATGAGACTCTTGGTAACGAGGATGATGTAATTACTCAGAATGATATAAATGCTGCGAAAGCTAACAAGAATCTCATTAAAATGATGGAAATTATTCTTTTGGAAGATAAGGAAAAGTATTTTCTTGAGTTGGCTAAGCAAGGAGCCAAACTACCTTCGAATTTCCAAGTGGAAACTATTGTAGCTAAAGAAGAAGAAACTGAAACCGCTAAGCTACAAAAGATGATTCAAAGTATGCAAGATCAAATTACTCAACTGACAAAAGAAAAGGATAAGCCCACACAACAATTTACATTGGAGAATATATGTCCTTTTCCTTTTGATAAGAATGTTTACATGCCTCCTTTTCCAAGAGGAGTAGAGTTACCCAAATATGACAAGTACATGGGTACAACTGATCCTCAAGATCATCTAAGAGAGTTTGGCACGCTATCCATGGAATTCATGCACGATCAAACGTATCTTATGAGACTCTTCCCCCGCAGCTTGGGTGGGCCAGCTATGGAATGGTTTTGCCGATTACATCCTGGTATTCAAACTTTTGACGAGATTGCCAATCTTTTTCTTCAGCATTATTCTCACAACATCCAACACCCTGTCAATATTCGTGACTTGTGTAATTTGAAACAACGACAGGGAGAACCTTTCTTGTCTTTTCTCCAAAGGTGGAGACAACTTTGTACAAAGTATCCTCGTAAATTGGCTGAATCTGAGAAACTTGATATCTTTTTAGACAACCTTCTTCCAGACTTTGGATATCAAGTACAATTACAAGGTCCTTTGACATTTGACAGCATGATCAAACAAGCTGTGAGGATAGAAGCCTTTATGGTCAAAAAGGGAGAATTAATTCTGAATAAAGACAATAAACAAGGATTCTCAATGAACAAGGATAAAGGGAAGTCTGTAAACAAGAATAGAGAGGTGGTAAATGATGGAGTGGTCGATAATGTCACCGCAAAGCCTTCAAAGCCTGTCTTTAATCTTACTTCTAGCATACAAGCGGCTAAGGCTGTCGAAAAGAATACAACAGATAATCAGCACAGTTCAAAATTTTTTAGAAATAAACCGTGGGCTCCTCGACCTAAGCGCAATTTCACTTCTTTGGGAGAGCCTCTTGATGTAGTCTTTAAAACTCTCATACAAAATCAGATTCTCACTCCTTTGGACAAGCGAACTTATGACCCACAACCAAGACCTCACTGGTGGAATGACAATGATTATTGCGACTATCATCAAAATATTGGTCATAAGACATCCACTTGTCTTCAGTTGAGACATAAAGTTCAAGATTTGATTGACAGTGGTGATATTGTTGTGGATGGTCATAATAAGAATTCTGATCATCAGGCATTTAAAGATCCTTTTCCTCCTCATGAGAAAGGAGAGTCTTCTACAACTAAGAACAACAATGCTAAGGTGAATTACACTTACCCTTCTACCGATAATGTTATTAACATGATTGAACCTATGGGAGTTGAATATTGTGATGTGATCACTTTTAAGGGGAGTGGTGATGCTCCCAAGCCTAGAGTTCCTTTCATCTTACGAAATTCCACATCTTGTTCATCTGAATCTAAACAAACTCAAGATTGTGCAACTGTTGTCACTCGATCATGTGGAAGAGTTGTTTTGAAAGGTCCTGATCCTCTGAAGCAAACTGTAGACAAGGATACTTCGAGACAAAGCACAGACAAGGTTGCTCCGAAACAAACGATGGATAAGATTACCACTGGCCCTACCAATAAAGCTTCTAAATCGATTCCCACATCTAGTGTTACTAGTTATAGTATCTTAGATCAACTCCAGCGAACCAATGCTCAGATTACTATTTTTGAGTTGTTAAAAATCTCGCTTGCTCATAGGAAAATTTTGGATAAAGCCCTCGCTGAAGCAAATGTCCCCAAAGATCTTGATCTAAACTGGTTCCAATCTATGGTGGGTCACTTGACCTCACCGCATTATTTGTCCTTCTCAGAGGAAGATGATCATTCTTTGAACCACCCGAATAATGCTCCCTTACACATAGAAGTTATGATAGGTCCCAAACATGTCCGTCGTGTGCTTATTGATAATGGCGCTGGTCTTAACATTTGTTCTGCTACATTGCTCACTCAGCTAGGTTATGATGAGGACTGCATAGACTCCCGTAAGATGATTACCATAAAAGCTTATGATGAAGAAGAACGCAAGTCCCAGGGTTTAGTTGTGCTACCTATCCGCGTAGGTCCTGTTGAGAGAGATGTTACTTTCCAAGTGCTCGACATTCCTTTAGCATACAACATTTTGTTGGGTAGGCCTTGGATTCATGAGATGCAGGCTGTTCCATCCACATATCATCAATGAATCAAGTTCCCATTTCACAGGGTGGAAGTCACTGTACCTGCAAACACCAATCTCTCTTGTAATACTCTCATGCAAACTACAGATAGCTTTGTTCCTGCCAATAGGGACTCCACTGAGTTCTATGACACTAAGCTTAGAGAAATGGAGCAAACTTTGAAAATTAAAGATACGGGCATGGGAGAATATCAAATAGAACCTGTGCTATCTCTAGCAGCTTTACCTCCCTCTCCACGCCTCTATGGGAAACCTTTGGAAACTCATGGACTTTCTGATAATCTTCCTCAAACAATCTATGATGGTGCTTTTGTACGAGCCTCCATACCTTTAGAAGATGAAGATGAGGAAAGAGCTATCAAAGCTTGGATCTATAAAGGAAAGGAGATATCTGAAACAACTACTCCTCCAGAGTTAGAACAAGAACCTTATAGTGAAGGTTTCAAAATCATGAAGCGCTTTGGATACAAGGGAAGTGGTCCTATAGGGGTAAATGATAATGGATTGTTGAAGCCTATTGAAGCTGTAGGTCGTAGCCCAAAGGACACTACTGGCTTAGGCTTTAAAAAGACTCCCTTTCATTTGGGGACCAAGACATTTATGTTGGCTCCTATGTCTGATTCCAAGCTTGAACCTGAGCATGAACAAGAAATTGAAGATACCACTCCAAAGATGAATCCAGAAAACAGCTCTGATGAAGATACATTTCCATATCCTATCCCTTTGGATATTGCGAAACTCCTTGCTGAACCTGATGAGCCTATCATACCTGTTCATCTGGTAGAGACTGATACTGAGACGTGCTCTGAGGCTGATTCTGAGAAAACTTCTTCAGTACATCAAGTTACATATGAGGAATGGAAAGCAGCATTAAATGATGATCCCAATTTTACAGGTGAGCAATATAGGCCACCATATTTTCAAAAATACTATGAACAAGAACAACTTCAGCAAGCTGTCAATGACAGAAGGAATAATAATGAGACTAATGATGCTGCTAATGAAATTCCTACATCAAGTACGGACTCACATGAATATGAGTTCGACTCTACATCCGATGCCACTTATGATGTAGACATAGATACTGTTCATGAGTATGAAAGACTCCTCGAAGTAGGTGAAGGGTCTGGCGCTAGAACACAAGAATTTGATGTTGTAGATGTCGACTTGTCTTTCGCTTTCGACGTAGGATCTCATAGGGATTCGAACACTCCTCTGGATGAGACTGCTCTAGCTCTTGACTTGCTTGTTAACGCTTTTGAGGGTTATACCGTGAACGCAGTTGAACCAGCCACTACTTCCCTTTCACTCCACCATCCTGATCTAATAAACTGGAACTCCCCTCTCGCATCCAATGAAGTCCTTACGTTCCAGAATGATTATGAACTAGCCTGTTACCTCCATGCTCTCGAACCTGTAATGTCTTCCACCAGCGAATACAGCATCAGCATGACAGAAGGGGATATCAAGTATCTTAGTCAAAAAATAAAAAATAGAAAAAATAAGAGCTCTGATGGTGAAAACCACTTTGTGGCAGTATCAGAGCCAAAAATAGTAAAAATAAAAGACGTATCTGAGGGTGAAAACCTCTCTGAGGCGCCCAAGGATGAGATACTTGATACTCTACCAAGCCATTTTCAGGAAAGATCATCAGTTCTGATTGAACCGACACAGCCGGTGAACTTGGGCACTGAGACTACTCCACAGATTATACATTTAGCACAGTCATTATCTGCTGAAGAAAAAGAAGAGTTCACTAGATTCTTCCAACGCAAGAAAATAAAATTTGCATGGGGTTATTCTGATATGCCTGGATTGGATCCCAATCTAATCATGCATCATTTGTCTATTGCACCAGATGTCAAACCTGTTAAGCAGAAGCTTCGAAAGATGCACCCTCATGTGGCACTGTTGGTTAAAACTGAACTAGAAAAGCTCCTTAAAGCTGGTTTCATAAGAGCAATTGATTATGCCGAATGGATTTCAAACATTGTTCCAGTTACTAAACATGATAAGTCCATTCGTGTGTGTATAGATTTCAGAGATCTCAATAAGGCATGTCCAAAAGATGATTTCCCACTGCCTAATATTGATATACTAGTAGACATGACAGCAGGATATGAGATGTACTCCTTGATGGATGGCTTCTCTGGCTATAATCAAATTAAAATTGCGCCAGAAGACCAAGAAAAAACTGCCTTCACATGTGCTTGGGGCACTTTCTGCTGGAATGTTATGCCTTTTGGGCTTAAGAACGCCAGAGCAACATATCAGAGAGCTGTTGCTACTATCTTCCATGATATGATGCACAAAACTATGGAGGACTATGTAGATGATACTTTAGCCAAGAGTATGCAGCAAAGAACTCACCTTGAAGATTTGGGTCCCATCCTTGACCGCATGGAGCAGTTTAGCCTCAGACTTAATCCCAAGAAATGTGCATTTGGAGTCACTTCTGGAAAACTCTTGGGTTACATTATCTCAGCCAAAGGCATAGAAGTCGATCCAGAAAAAGTTCAAGCTATTATGGACATGCCTCCTCCTAAGAACATAAGTCAGATGAGAGGTCTACAAGGAAGGTTGCAATCCATTCGGCGGTTCATCTCACAGCTAGCTGATAAGTCACAACCGTTCACTAAAACTCTGCATAAAGGTGTCACCTATGAATGGAACGAGGAATGTGACAAGGGACTCAATCAAATAAAACAATATCTTGCCAATCCACCCATTTTGATGCCTCCTATCCATGGGAAGCCACTTATACTGTATATTTCAGCCACAAGTACATCTTTGGGTGCTCTCTTAGCTCAAGAAGATCAGAACAATAAAGAAAGAGCTATTTATTACATCAGCAGAACATTGGTGTCCTATGAAATGAACTACTCTGTTATTGAAAAAGCTTGTCTAGCTGTAGTGTTTGCCTCACAGAAACTGCGACATTATATGTTGGCTCACACTACAAAGCTTATTGTAAAAATTGACCCGCTAAAATACTTATTAAGCAAGGCTGCTCTCACGGGTAGGTTGGCTAAATGGGTCATGATCCTCAGTGAGTTTGATATTGAATATGTGGAAAGGAAAGCTATTAAGGGACAAGCAATTGCTGATCAATTGGCAGAGGCTCCTCTACATGATCACCAACCTTTGAACATTGAGTTTCCAGATGACTCCATTCTGCATCTCACACATTAGTCTTGGAGTATGTTTTTTGATGGCTCATTTACTCAACAAGGATCAAGTGCGGGTATTCTGTTTATAACACCTCAACGCTATTCTTTGCCTAAGGCCTAAAAAATGATGTTTCCTTGCACCAACAACATAGCTGAATATGAGGCTCTTATCAATGGTATGAAATTAGCCCTTGAATGGCATATAGATGAGCTCCAAGTCTTTGGCGATTCTCAGTTGATCATTAATCAAGTTAATAATGTATATCAAACAAAGGATGACAAGCTAATACCCTACAAAAGAATGGTGGATGATCTTAAGTTATACTTTGCACATATTTCCTTCCAGCAAATTCCAAGAACAGATAATAAGGCGGCTGATGCTATGGCTACTTTGGCCTCAATATTACAAATGCCAGAAAATGACTTCAGGCATGAATTCCTGGTGGAAACATTATGCTACCCTGCCTATGACAATCCTGAATCCAAGATGATCTGTTCAGTCATTGGACATGACTCATCCCGCTACCACCATATTCACTCTTATCTTCGAGACCAAATTATCCCCGATACCTATACCCGGAATGAGAAACGTCACCTCATTTGTACTGCTTCATGGTATGTTCTTATAGCAAATGACTTGTATAGACGGGGCCTAGACGGTACTCTACTTAGGTGTCTAGAACCCGATGAGTCCAAACGTGCGTTAGCTAAGGTACACAAAGGTATTTGCGGCTCTCATTCGAGTGGTCTAACGTTAGCTCGTAAACTTATTAGAGCTGGATACTACTGGCCAGATATGGAAAAAGAAGCTGTCCAATATGTCAAGACTTGCAAGCAGTGTCAATATCATGGGAATTTGATCCACGCTCCTGCTAGGGAGCTCAGTCCTCTCATTAGTTTTTGGCCATTTCAACAATGGGCTTTTGACTTGGTTGGTCAGATACACCCTTCTTCTTCAAGAGGACATAAATTCATAATCACTGCTACAGATTACTTTACCAAATGGGTCGAGGCAGTTCCTCTGACTATAGCTGATGGAAGGACTATTGCTAAGTTCATTTTGAACTATATTATTTGCAGATATGGCGTACCTTCATCTATTATCACTGACAATGGAGGATAGTTTAAGAACAAAGATTTGACAGACTTATGCACTAAATTCAGGATCATTCAGCATTGGTCATCTATTTATTATCCTTAGGGTAATGGACAAGCAGAAGCTTCTAATAAGACAATCCTAAAAATTTTGCACAGAACAGTTCATAAATCTGGTAGAGATTGGCATCTCCATATTAATCCGGCTTTGTGGGCTTACAGAACAAGTATCCGAACACCAACGGGAGCCACTCCTTTTGCCTTAGTCTATGGGGCAGAAGCAGTATTACCAATTGAGGTCGAGATTCTGACATTGCGAATCTCTCTGAAGGGCCTCATCACTGATGAAGATACCAGAATATCTAGGTTGCAAGAGCTTGAATTATTAGATGAACGTCGGAGGGTGGCGTTCGATCATCTTTGAGCATATCAAAAGAGAATGTCAAAAACATATAACAAGAAAGTCAGACAAAGGGAATTCCAAGTGGGTGACCTCGTCTTGAGGGAGAACCCCAAGAATCAGCAGCAGAGAACCTAGAAAGGAAAATTTGAACCAAACTGGCTTGGTCCATACATTATTACTGCAGCATTTGGATCTGGTGCTTACCGCCTCTCTACCACTGAAGTAGAGCAACTCAAAGAGCCTATCAACGCTCTTCATCTGAAGAAGTTCTACAGCTGAGACATTGCTTGTATGCTCATGTACATACTTATTGATCCTGAAAAAATCCTAAAAATTGATATATTGCAAAAAATTTTAAAAATTGCAAAATGTCCTGAAAAAATGATCATCTTAGTGAAAATCTGGCAAACAGGCGCTTTGATGTATCTATTATCTTGGTGAAAACCTGGTAAACAGGTGCCTTGATAATACTCAAAAAAATAGAAAATTTGAAAAAATACAAAAAAATGAAAAGATAAAAAATACAAAAAAATGAGATATTCAAAAAAATACAAAAAAAAAGAGAAAAGTACAAAAAAATGAAAAAATGAAAAAGACAAAAATGTGCCATTGATGAAAACCTGGTAAACAGGCGTCATGGTAGCAAAAATAGAATCTCTACCAAGATGGTGAAAACCTGGTAAACAGGCGCCTCTTGTTTTCCTGAAGTAACATCTCATCTCAGCGTCGCTTGGCTCTTAGTTTCCTGCTTTAGTTTCCTTCCTTTCCTGCTTTAGTTTGCTTTCCTGCTTTCCTGCTTTCGTTTGTTTTCCTGCTTTCCTGCTTTAGTTTGTTTCCTACTTTGGTTTGCTAGCTCATGCGCTTGTCTTTGAGTCTTCCTCAACTCTTCATAGATTGGAACTGGTTCATACTTGGGGGCACCTGCCTGGTCTAGGGGGCATTGTCCTATCACTTTCAGAAACTCTCTTTTGAGCATTGGTCGCCAGTGGTTCTCACTATGCCTGCCTGCGGATACCTAGCTTTCGTTCGACCTCTCACTTTTGGGACCTCTCCCTTACATCAATCACCAGTGATTCTCAATGACAGCCTACGGTCATTATCCCATTGAGACTTTGAACGTTATCTTTCCGAATTGACTTCAATCCACTTGAACATGCACTTAAACTGAAACTAAAACTAAATGTGTGTTCCTTTGAGGCATGTTGAGCTTTGTTTTCTTTGAGTGTTTGTTTGTTTGCTTTCTTTGCTTTCTGCTTGTTGGTTTAGTTCCAATGATCCAAAGAATTCATTTAAGAGGGATGTCCATCTGTAAGAGCCTCTATCTCGTATTGGATGGCCATGCGTACCTCGACTCCTTTTATATGGATGCTTTGGTGAGGTTGGTTCTTCTCCTTGTCTTTTGAGTGACTTCTTTCTGCTACTGATAAAATTGAACGCTCGTCCTGTTAAGTGAACGTAAGGGTCACTGCGAGCAATCTTTGGCAAAAGAAAGAACTCCTGCGTGCTTGGTGTGTTTGTTCGCAAGAGACATTCAGGTCATTCTAGCATTTATGCTCTAATGCTTATGTTAACTTGCTAGATTAAAAGGAATAGGTGTTCAGGTCATTCTGGCTTCTTGTGCCTTAATGCTTACACCTTATTCTGACAAATTTAAGACTCATGTCATATTCATATTCTCATGATAGCAATATTAGTAAGGATTGTATGACATCTTGCGATTGTCCGAACTTGAAAGGCTCTATGATGATAAATATGGTGAGTCCAACAACCAAGTCCTAGGGTTTGCATTTTCATTTTAAGCTTGCATCTTTAGCTTAGGCTTTGAACTTAAGACGATGCCTTATTTACTCTCTTAATAGTCTTCATCAAAGGCTCTCATCTATTACCTCGGGTTCTTCTTGGTTGCACAAGTATCCGGTCTTCATTGTCGATCCTCGAACATATCTATCCTTTGATTAGTACCTATTAAATATTGCTAAAATCTTGCATGAGATGATTAGTACCATATTCGTTGCATTTTATTTCCATCCATAAACTCGTTGCATCTGCATCAACATGTGTATCCGCTATAAGCATAAACCATTTATCTATCACTACATTTGCATACATTTCTATTCATACATCTAAAGCATATAAGAGCACATCTCCTAAACATTATACATTCAAGCAATTTGTAACAAGTACAATGATATCAACGGAATCATCGATCTCATATATATATATATATCTCTCGATCTAAATGTCATATACAAAGAGGTGCTACTCGAGCACAGTACCAAAACAACAAAAATGAGCTATGATACAATCAAGATCCACTCCCACTGGGAGGGCGTGGAGGTGGAGGAGCCTGCTGTCCTAATGTCTGCGGTGGTGGCATCGGTCTCTGTGAAGGAGCCTGTGGAGGAGCCTGTGGAGGAGCCTGTGAAGGAGCCTGTGGAGGAGCCTGTGGAGGTACTAGGGGAGGAGCCTGGGGAGCCCCAGCATACTCGAAAAATGGCGGCACCTGCTCTGATATATCTGGAACAGCCCCATAGTATGCTGCATAGTAATAAGCTGCCTGGGCGGCCTCATATCTCGTCTCTAATCTCGAATGCGCTAACTCTGCCCGTAGCTGCCTAATCTCTGCATCCCTATCTGCTACTCGAGTCTCCTCTCGGATAAGACGTGTGTGAAAATCATCACGCTCACGCTGCACCTGCCGTACCCTCTCTCGGCTCTTCTTGAGAGCCTCTTGCACCTGACCTACACCTGCTCCAGCTGCCACGTCTGGCATGTCAGTATCCTCCCCCTGTGGTACCTGCTGGGATATATCAGCTGTATGTGGTCTCGTAGATCTCTGCTATGTACCGCTACTCCCTGCTCCAGGATCTGAGCCCATGGTCCTAGCAGGGATGCTCACCTGTCCTGATCGGGGCCTCAAAACTCTCTGCCCAGGTCTCTACTGTGGTGCCTGCTACTGCTGCATAGCCTGCTGCTGTATAGGCTGCTTTGCCTGCGCCTGCTGATCCTGTGGTGCCTGCTGCTGCTGCACAGCCTGCTACTGTATAGGCTGCTCTGCCTGCGCCTGCTGATCCTGTGGTGCCTGCTGCTGCTGTGGTGCCTGCTGCTGTGCTCCTATGCCAACTGGATCTGTGAACCTTGGATGAGATCGTGCAATCAACTGGTCCCTGTATGCAGGTGTCACCCCTGCATTGGTGACATCCACCATGTAATCCCATCGTGCTGGTGGGATGCGTGACTCTATCGCGCATCGCCCTGGATCCAATCGTGCACGCCACCCCTTCTTCTCCTCATCGGAGAAGCGAGCATAGGGGTAATACTCCTGTGAAATATCCTGCTATCTGCCAAACTGACGCAGGACACGTGTAACCATGAATCTCTCAATCGTCTGAATGGTTCATCCAATCAGTGGACGTGATACGAACATGGTAGCAAAC
Source organism: Chamaecyparis obtusa (assembly GCA_027943335.1). Lineage (NCBI taxonomy): Eukaryota > Viridiplantae > Streptophyta > Pinopsida > Cupressales > Cupressaceae > Chamaecyparis > Chamaecyparis obtusa. Next base: position 350,870 of record BSBK01007734.1, read on the forward strand.
TCTCTCCGAGCATCGTCCCAAGGCTCAGTAGCTCTCCAAGGTCTCCAAACTACAGCGACCATGTCATCCAACTGTGCTCTCCACTGCTCTGTCTTACCCAGCAGGGGTTGGGTCATCACACCTGAATATCTGTAAATATAAGGCTCCAGCGCCTGTCGCGTATCATGGAATAGGGGTCTACAAATGGGGAGGTGCTCCCAGGCCCAGACCTGTAAGACGAAGACTCCTGCCGCCATCGATCTCGCACCTCTGTACACAATCTCATGCATCTCGTGATACATGTGTGCCAGCATACACTCCCCCCATCCAAATCTCACAGCTGGTCTGTCCAACATCCTCTGCAGCATAGTACCCCAACCACACTCTAGTCCATGCTGACCTCGATCAGGTACGAGGTAACAATTTAGAAATATAGCCAACATGACCTCGAATGGATGCGCTCCACCATATCTGTGCACCAGATCCTCCCAGGAGATGGCCCGACCCATCACAAGATCATCCCTGAAGATAGTCCTCAAGGCCACTGTACCCTGCCGCGGCTGTGTATTATACTCAACACGAGTACCATGAATGGGTATCTGCAGGATCCTATATATGTCCTCGGTGGTCACTGTCATCTCTCCCATCGAAAAATGAAATGTGTTCGTCTCCGAATGGAAACGCTCTACCAATGCAGTAAGAAGACCGTGATTCACCCGAATGTCGGGTAACTCACGCAAATATCCCAAGCCCAGAGCATCAATGTGAGCACTCTCAGCATCTGTCAGTCTCTGAACTAATGTAGTAATAACCGGGTGATGTGCTCGAAATGCGATATCTGGAAAGTCAACCTGCACAACAAATGACGACACTGGGTCAGTAACTCAATCATGTTGGTTTTCACTACTACAACAACAACTACAGCAGAGTATCTATCCTATGACAAGGCTCTACAAGACTTTATTTGGCTGATTTCATGCAAATCTGATAAAATTTGGCCACTTGCAACAGTCTTTCGCGCGAGAAAAGTATTCCTTCGCGCGAGACAACTACCATTTCACGCGAGAAAACTACCATTTCACACGAGAAAATAGAATCCTCGCATTGAATACCCCTTTAGCTCGCGCGAATTTTTATCCTTGGAACTTGTTAGTTCGCGCGAGAAAACTACTTTATCGCGCGAAACGGAACCTGCCTTCGCGCGAGAAAACTACTTTCTCGCGCGATATTTCACACTTTTTACATTATGCTAATTTTTTTTAAAAAAAATCTAACCTATCACGCTATCCAAATTGAAATACAAAGCAGTTTATCGACTACTTACAGGTGCGTCATACTCTGGTGGCCGGGCATGTCGTCGAGAACGCTCAAATTGGTGTGTATGTAGTGGCAGACCCTCCATTTCTCTATCTTAGAGCTCAGAATCACTAAAAGACAATGCTGAATAATGATTTGAAAATGACTCCTTTGACCTAATTTTTGAAAGTGCTCCTTTTTTCTTGAAAATTGCACCCTTTGCTAAATCGACTGTTCTGAATCCATTTTCAGGATCGAAATCAAAATCTAACATCTCTAGATAGCTCGAAATCGCATTTTAAATATTGGACTCCTTCTGGATCGGATGCTTGTGCAGTCAGTCTCCTGGTGTCATCTTCCTGCTAGATCCTCATCTTTGCATCATGTTCTCAAATCTTTGCTTCTTTTCATCAAGTCAAATTTAGTCAACCATGGTCAACTATTGCTCAAAATTGGTCAACAGGACCTCTGCTTTGCTCCGTTTCACTTCTGTAGCTTCGTGAATCTGGTCTAATTGCTTTTGCTCTGCAATCTCTTGTTGTTTATCATCCTTCTAACATGTCATCTTTCGATTTCACTCCCGAGGGGGCAGGATGATTACATCATTTGAATCTTGTCGAATCTATTCTTGAATCAGTCTGATTTGAATCATCAGTTCTTATCGCTAGGGGCATCTTGGTGCCTCACATCTTGTTATCTTATCATCTATCTTTTAGGTATCTGAGCAATCTAACTCAGATCCTCAAGGATCATTCTTCGTTCTGGAGATGGTTCTTGAAATCTATTGGGTATTGGGGCAATCTAACCCTAATTCCTGGGAGTCAAGCTTCATTTTGGAGATGATTCTCAAAATCTCTTTTAGACCGTTATCTGGGCAATCTAACCTGGGTCTCGGAGGACTAAGCTTCGTATTGGGGCAATCTAACCCTGATTCGGAGATAGTCCTAAATCTGCATCTTCATCAATTGGTATTGGGGCAATCTAACCCCGATTCCGGTTCTCTTCTAAGATCGTTGTCTTCGCAATCTAACTTAGACTTCGGAAAATTCATGCTTTGATCTGCTTTCATCTGTCACTTCAGACTATTCTTTGAATCAACGCACTGTTCGCACATCAATTCAAAGAGGGGCAAATGTAATACCCCAAAATTGGCACCTATTTAATTTCATCAATTTTGGTGCATTATCTCGATTTTACATCACCAAAGTCCTAGTTCCCTAGGCAATTTTCTCTCTCCTATCTGACTTAATTTGACTTGATGTCAATTGCAAAGACCATAAATTGCAATAATCAAATGTTAAATTAATTCCTAAAGTCTTTGACTTAATTGGCTAAATTACCCCTATGATACATTAATTTAATTGTAAAGTCCTATGCGCTTTAAATTAAATTAAATCAAACCACCCTCTTTAGCTAATTACCCATAAAAAAGGAATTAATAATTGCTTGATATTCGAATGGACACACCTTTTTTGAATTAATAATTCAAGTTATTCGAAAGGCCACCTGTGTGGCATTTTCCATTCTTTTTTTAAGTAATTCATGCTTATTTGTCCCAAAAGGGATATGAAGGGTCAGGAGTTTCGAATCAAGAAACTCTTCCTCCTCCTCTTGGCTCTTCTTTTTATTTGACCTCTTTTTCTCATTCAGGAGGACAATTTTTGAGAGTAAAGGCACTATACTGAATTTTTGATTGAATTTCAAGCTTTCATTTGCAACTAGTTTAATTTCTCATTCTAGTGTAATTGCATTTCTCATTTAAATTAAATTTTCTTAATTGTTCTTAGATTAAGATCATTTTTATTCCAAAATCAACTAAAAAAACTGCATTTCATATCTTCTTTCAAGTATTCTTAGATTAATTGCATTCATCTTAGTTTGATTCTAGCTTTGCATATCATCTTTATGGCTTTCTTGGAAAATCCTCCGTTGTAGTAGCGGTCTGATGGTTGTTGGTTCTCCAATCTGAGAGCGATTATATACCCCCGCCTGCATAGGAGGTAACAGGTCGCTTCCTCATGAATTTCGGATTGAATAATTCATATTCTTTTCGTAATTTGACCATAGGAGTAATGACTATGTTGCGTATGTGGTTGATTTAGAGGTCACATTCAAGCACACACAGGTAAAAGGACTTAACAACAATTTTTTGACTATAACACAAATGAATAACTCAGTTCATGAAGTTGCAATTCAAAGAAGGTGAAAATCTATGATGAAAACGGAAAGCTTGTCGGTACTAGACCACAATCAAAAGGTAATTTATTTTATCTTGACAATGTTGAAACTTCTTGTTTACTAGTGAAGAATGAAGATTGATCGTTATGGCATAAGAGGCTATGTCATGTAAACTTTTATAACATGATTAAGATCAGTAGAAAGAGAAAATTTAGATGATTACCGAGTCTAGCCAAACCTGATCATGTTATGTGCCATCAATGTTAGAAAGGAAAGATGACCAAATATAGTTTTAAAAGTATAGATTATTCATGTAAAGGTATTTTGGAGTTGGTACACATCGACTTATGTGGTCCTATGAGAACTCAAAGCTACTATGGTGATAAATATTTTATTTTATTTATTGATGACTACTCTAGGATGATGCCAGTAATGTTCTTAAAGGAAAAATTTGAGGCACTCAAATTGTTTAAATGGTATAATCTGCTAAAGTTGAAAAAGAAACCAAAAAATAATTGAAATGCTTAAGGTCTGATAGATGAGGTGAGTTTTTTTATGATGAATTCACTAATTTTTGTAATGAGCATGGAATCAAAAGACATTTATCTACACCTAGGACATTGTAGAAAAATGGAATTGTTGAAAGGAGGAACCAGTCTATTGTTGATTGCGCTAGAACATTGATGATTGAGAAAAATATTGCATAAATCTACTGGAGAGAGGTAGTTAGTACTCCAGTATAAACCCTGAACCAAGTTCAACTAAAGAAAGACACAAACAAGACACCCTATGAGTTATGATTTGGATATACACCGAGTGTAAGTTATTTCACAATCTTTAGTAGTAGGTGTTATATTCTAAAAGATGATAGGAATGGTCAATTTGACTCTGATGGTGATGAAATAATATTCTTAGGATATTCTACTAAGAGTAAAGCTTATAAATATTTGAACAAAGCTACTAATAAAATGATAGAAAGTGCTAAAGTAAAAGTTGATGAGTTTGCTGAAAATAATGATGATGAAAGCATGAAGGAACTGAAAGACTATGGTAGGTTTACATATGTTGAAGATCCAAGTTATCTATCAAAGCCACAAGCTAAGTCTACTGAGCATCAGGAAACGCTACTGAGAATCAGCAAATGCAAAATCAAGTTTCATTGTTAAAACATACCAGAAAAAAAGGAGACTGCTGAGATTTTGCATGAAGATTATATTCATGCATGTCTGATCAAACTTGTTATAGAAAGAACCAAGCGTCAAAGAACTATTTATCGAGTGAAAGTAAGTTGATAAATAATGAGGAAGTGAATTTATTAATGATCATAGGATTTTTTGAGCATAGCATAGATCTGAATATTTGCAATTGAGTTGTATTTGAATCAGATCAGTACTATATCAGTTTAACCATTGATTCAAAAAATATCTTAACCGAGTGGACTTAACAGTCTTATTGTACTATCCTATGACATTCATTAAATGTAAAGTGTTATCTTGTTGACCCCATAGTGAATTCTGGTCAAAATTTAACTGTTAGTGATCAATCCTCTAACCAAGTCACACCTAACAGTGTACATTGTAACCTTTAATAGGGTTGGCTCTTTACCGACCTCACTTTAGAAGAGTGAATTATTTTGGGTTACTGGTCCCAAGTGGTTTTTCCCTTAGAAGGGTTTTCCCAGTAAATCATTGTGTTATGTGTTATTTGTTATGATTCTTTTTCTATCATACTTTACATACTACACATTTGATTTAGTCGATAATCATAGTTTGGATAATTACTGGTATTCGGTAAAGTGAACAGACAAACTGATATTTTATGTTACTAAGCTGCATAAACTATTGAAATTGTTTTGTAAGGTACATCTGGGAGTTTGGAACTATAGGATAACTGATCTAACTGATTCACCCCCCCTCTTAGTTATTCTAATAGTTTGTAGATGGTCTATTAGAGGAGATGAAGGGTTTCTATCTTTAGGTTCTTATTGTTGTTGTGGAGAAATGTATTGAGGGGTTTTTTTTGTTATTGGGGGAAATGTTTTGAGAGTATGCCATCAATTTAAAAATATATAAAACAAAATAAATCCAATAATTGATATTACAACTAAATTTCAAACAAAAACAAAAAAGAAATGCATTATTTGAGGTATACTAACCTCTATGATGATGTGGCATGGTGGAAATTTTTTATTATAAGTGAAACATGAGCTAGTTCTTCTTGTTTTCACTCCTCATTGCCTCTTTTCACCATGCAGACAAGATTTAAAATGACCTAGTTAGGCATAGTGAAAATATTTTAGTGTCAATGGAACATGTTTGGAGATTTTAATATTAAAATCCTTGATCATGATTTTATTTTAAAAAACCATGTACGTGTTATGATTTTTTGGTTTGGTAATTTACCAAACCTATGTGTAATCGAGATATTTGAATTTAATGTAACCCAATCACACTAGGGTGTTTTGGGCAGTTTTAAGGGCACGATTGGTAAATTTTTTGTACACCATATTGGTGAACATACCCGACCAAAGAATTATTTTACACCTCAATGAAGATCAACTAGAAAATGTAAACCTATTGATAGGTATGGCTATAGTCCATCTAATTTTTATTGTGTTTTTGCTTTATCTTGTACTAAAAATGAACCTAGATATGTGAAGTGGGCCTTATCTCCAACTGAACATGATTACTTGTTGGAGGCAATCAAAGATGAAATAAAGGCTTTAGAAAAATGTGACACATGGATTCTAATTGAGCTACCTAGGGGGAGAAAATCCATTGGGTGAAAATGGGTAGTTAAGAAGAAATTTATTACAGATGTTAAGTTGGAATGGTATAAGACATGATTAGTAGTTAAAAGTTACTCACAAGTTGAGGGACAGGATTTTGGTGAGGTTTTTTTCTCCCATGTCTAAAATCACCTCCATTAGACTTCTTTTATATATTACTACTACCTTCAATATTTAATCCAGTAGAGAAAATGAATGTTAAAATGTTCAAGTTTCTTTTTTGGGATATTGATGAGGAATTATTTATGAAATAGCTTGATAATTTTATTTTGAAGGGAAAAAAAAACTTTCTTTGTATGTTAAGGAGATCTTTGTATGGTTTGAAACAATAACCAAGAATGTGTTATCAAAAATTTGATCTTTTACATAAAATTATGACTTTATCAGAAGTGAGTCCAAGATCATTATGCTTATGTCAAATAATTAATGATCAATTACTAATCATTGTCCTTTATGTTTATGATATGTAACTATTTATTGAAAATGAGAAAAGGTTCAATGACTAGGGAACTTAGGGGTCATCTACCTAGTCCTTTTGATATTAAAGATTTAGGAGCTACAAAATATGTCTTGGGCATGGAAATCAACAAAGATTGGGTCAACATAAAACTATTGTTAATTCAAAAAAAGTATGTTAACACTATTTTGTAGTATTTTTCTATGCATGATTGTAAACTAGTTAGTATTCCATTTCTTATTGGAACTAAGTTAATCTCTAAAAAAATGTCCTAAAAATGATGATGAACTTTAAGAGATGTATAAAGTTCCATATGATAGTGTTGTAGGAAGTCTTATGTACACTATGGTTTATACAAGACTAGATATTGCCCAAGTAGTGGGATTTCTTAATAGATTATAGAAAATTCTAGTAAAGAACATTATACTAATCTGAAAAGGGTTTTCAAATATTTACATGGGACTTCAAATCATTGCATTTTATTATCATGGATCTAATAATATTAGAAGGGTTATTTATTTGTTAGACTTTGTTGATTCATATTTTTTTGGTGATCTAGATTATAGAAAGTCCACAAGTGGGTGTTTACTTTGTTTGGAGGAGAAGTTAGTTGGACAAGAAAATCAAAACCTATAGTTGCATTTTCCACTACTCAGGTAGACAACACATGACTCAAACACATAATTTTTAAGTGCCAATGCAGTTAGAGATATTGCGTTCTAATGTAGGTTTTGAATGTAAAGTAAGAATAAATGAAAAATGCATGAAGAAAGGGAAAGATAGATGAAAGTGTGGATGAGATAAGGGATATCTTTCAAAATACATATAAGATCCCAAGTTGAAAGATGAAGGTTTCTATTTTCTCTTATTTATGCTTGAAATGTTCTAGAAACCATTTTTTTTTTTTTTTTTATCTCTTGTCTATATATTTAGTTCTTGACTTGAAGCATGATGTTGTAATTTGATAGATCGTTGAAGCAATGAAGTGTTGAATCTTTGTTTGTGTAGTATTTCCTTAATGATGGTTTGCACTTAGTTTTCCATCCATCAACAATTATTAGTTTTTTATTAAATAAAAACTGGTTTTACTGGGACAAGAAACCCAATTCTTTACAAACCAGTAGTAAAAGTATCAAAACATTAAACAATAAGTAAAACATTACAACCTAATAGAAAAAAGACCACATAAACAAGGGACTAACACCCCAAGATGGACTACATACTATTTATTGAACACTTATTCTTCTAGATAATATCAACATTAATACTCTTAAGATTCTTAGCTATACTATCAATAGGGACACCCCCTTATACTTGCTCATTAAGTGTTAGTTATTTGTTTATATGGTTAATGGCATGTTTTTCACTATATTGTTTTATCTTATTTTTCAACATTCTGTATTAGAGCCAAGGTGGCTTGTTTTGAGAATGGGATGCCTTTCTAGGAGTATTGATTAGATTTTTTCTGTCAATGGGAGTGTTTTGTTTTTCTTGTATTTTTAAATTTGAGATCATAGCTGTAATACTCAAAAATTGGCACCTATTAATTTCAATCAATTTTGGTACATTTTCTTCAATTTCATCATTAAAGTCCTATTTACTAGGCAATTTTCTCTCTACTACCTGACTTTATTTTGACTTGATGTCAATTGCAAAAACCCTAATTTGCATTAATCTCACAACATAATTAATTCCTAAGTATTAGACTTTATTAGCTAAATAATCCCTATGATAAATTAATTTAATTCTAAAGTCTTAAGTGCTTTAAATTAAATTAAAATCCACCCCATTTAGCTAATACACATAAAAAAAAGAATTTATTTAGTTATTTGAATGGACACCTCTTTATTTGAATTTAATAATTCAAATTACTCGAATGGTGACCCATATGTGGCAATATTTCATTCTCTTAATTAAATAAATCTTTCAATATGTGTCTCAATTGGGAATGAAGAGGCAACCGTGTTAGAAAGTAAAGATCCCCAAGATAACTGAGAGGGGGGGGGGGGGGGGTGAATCAGTTATCAGATAATTTAACCATTCAACTGCTTTAAACAATATAATCAATGTACTGATCAACCATAGAAAGATAACCATACACAATTGCACAATAACACAAGATATGTTGACTAGGGAACCTCTTGAAAAGAGTAAACCCTGGTGGGAATGATGCCTACAAAATGATGCACTAATACGAAAGTTCCTTGTTAGAGGATAGACCCTGTTAGGAGTCTTATGAAATACATTCAGTACATATAAATCCCTGTTAGGAGATTTTGAATCCCTGTTAAAAGATTCTAACCCGGTTAAGAGTTTATGGAAGACAGAAGGACCCACTGCCCAAATAGCTTCAAGGCAAGATCTCTGAACCCACTGTCCAAAAGATCTTAGAATTATTCAACAAAATAATATGAAATATATTACCTCCTTCACACTGTTCCAAAACTACACTCTCTGCTACACAAGATCACAATTCCAGATCTCTATACTCACAAGTCTTCCTTCATCACTGAATTAGCTCTTTTCTTCACTTCATGCATATATTCGCATCTCAATCTTCATAGTAAACATTACAACAAGGAAAAAATTCCTTCTTATATACCAAACTCAAATAATTACAAATGAGTCGGTTCTCAATTACAAAATAATAAATTCTACATGCTACACACAAAATTCACATAAAATTATCGGCTTCCAAATACTATAACTTTCTCCAAACATATCTTCAAAGTTTTCATTGTGAACCATGTCATCATTAATGAGTCTCCAACATCCCTTTAACTACACAAAATCAGATTCCATCCCAGCTAAGAGATATCCTTTGATTTCTAAAAATCGCTTCACAGAAACACTGTCAAAACACTACTTTCACCAAAATGCTCATAACTCTCACAAATGAATGAATTTCTTTTTGCGCTATTAACCATAGGTTAATAACACACCAAAGAACATACCATCAACTGGGAAAAAGCCAATCTATAATACAACATGTGTGCAAAATAAAATTATACCTTCTTTCCTGCTAATATCCAGAATATCACTGTGTTGACATTAATGACAATCTAAGTCATGAATGCAACAACAACTGCTACAGAATGACTTCCAAAATACTTTACATTCATTCCTAACAATCTCCCCCATTGGCATTGATGGCAACATAGATGAAAAACATCCAATGTTCCAAAAATCCGATACTGCAACATCACTGCAAAATATCAAATTAAATCTTGCTTCATTTTCCTATTCAGCTCTCTCATACAATCCACAATGTTTTTCATGTATATCTCTCGCCCATTGACATCAATGACAGAAATTCAATCACTAAGTCAACAACAACTTAATGTCAAAAGACACTTTTTAAAAAAATACAATAACAAGAGGCCTCATGACTCAGCTCATAAACTCCCCCATAGAGGAAGTTCCAACATCCAATCCAAAAGAAAGATACGGCTCATATAACACTGGACAGATGCAATCATCTGCATCAATTCTTAAAAATAGGTTGGGGCATAACCCCAAGCATACCTCTTAGATACACAAATGTATCCTTAGGTAAAGGCTTTGTAAATATATCTACTATCTGCTCCTTTGTACTTATGTACTCTAATCTTACTTCTTTTTTTGCAACTTTCTCTCTTACAACATGATACTTGATCTCAATATGTTTAGTCTTAGAATGTAAAATAGGATTTTTTGACATACTCACTATACTAGTGTTATCACAATGTATAACAACAGGCTCATCAAACTTTATTCCAATATCCTTCAACATCTGCTTCATCCAGATAATCTGATTACAATTATTTGCTGCTGCAACATATTCTGCTTCTACTGTACTTTGTGAAGTACAATTCTACTTCTTACTTAGCCAAGAGACCAATTTTCCTCCAAGAAAAAAGGCTCCACCACTGGTGCTTTTCTTGTCATCAACACTACCTCCCCAATTTGCATCGGTATAGGCACATAAAGTAAAATCATCAGAATTCTCATACCATAATCCATAATCCATTATTCCTTTCAAATATCTCAGTATTCTCTTTACTACTGCATAATGTGATTCTCTAGGTTCTGCTTGAAATCTTGCTACAATCCCAACTGAATGTGCTATATCAGGTCTTGTATGTGTCAAGTACTGCAATCTTCCAATCATAGATCTATACTTTTTCTGCTCAACTGCTAGTGTCTCATCTTTGCTAGATAACTTATGTCCAATTACCATAGGTGTTCCAATAGGTTTAGAATCTTCCATTCCAAATATTTTCAATAAGTCATTCAAATACTTAGTCTGACTTACAAATATACCTTCCTTGCTTTGTGTTATCTGTAATCTCAAAAAATATTTCATTTCTCCAATCATGCTCATCTCAAATTCAGTCTTCATGTCATCTGCAAATTTGTCACTAGCTTCATCTTCTCCTCCAAAGATAATATCATCAAAAAATATAACTATAACCAACAAACCATTCTCAATTTCTTTTGTGTATAAGTTACTATCTGTTGTTCCTTTTATAAATCCCAATTTCAATAAATACTTATCCAATCTTGCATACCAGGTTCTAGGTGCTTGTTTTAATCCATATAAAGATTTCTTTAACTTACATACCATATCTCTTTCTTGTGTCAAAGGAAAACCTTCAAGCTGCTCAATGTAGACTTCTTTTTCTAATTCACCATTCAAAAATGCTAACTTCACATCCATCTGATACACTCTAAATTTTTTGTAAGCCGCATATGCTAAAAACGTTCTCACTGCTTCAATTCTGGCCACAGGTGCAAAAGTTTCTTCATAGTCAATTCCTTCTTGTTGTGAATATCCTTTACATACCAATCTTACTTTGTTTCTTATCACTTCTCCTTGTTCATTCATCTTGTTTCTGAATACCCACTTTGTTCCAATCACATTCTTGTTTTCAGGTCTAGGGACCAATTCCCATGTCTTATGTTTTTCAATCTGGTCTAGTTATTCTTTCATAGCATTAATCCAATGTTCATCTTCACAAGCTTCATTAGTAGTCTTAGGTTCAATTTGAGAAATCAAACATAAATGTACCTTATTTCGAGTCAAAACTCCTCTATTTAAACTTCCAATAACTTGCTCAACAGGGTGATGTCTTGAAGTATACCTGTTAGGTGTCATAGTTACTGATCTTGTTCCGACTGTAGATTCTTCTATGCTTTCTTCTTTGTTTACTTCTCTATTTTCTTCTCTATTTTCTTCTTTGTTTTCTTCAGTATGACTTTCATTCAGCAAATCACTGTTAGTTTCAAAAAATAATTTTGCATTTTCAATGTTAGGCTAAGGTTGTGCTTCTCCATCAGATTCATAATCAAGCATTCTTTCCTAAATTTTAAACTTCTCATCAACTTTTACATTTGCACTTTCAACAATAGTCTTAGTTCTTTTGTTATAACATCTATATGCTTTGCTTTTTAAAGAATATCCAAGAAATATTCCTTCATCACTTCTAGGATCAAACTTTCCTATATCATCATCTCTCTTTATATAACATTTACTTCCAAAAATTCTAAAATACTTAACTGAGGGTGTATGTCCAAACCATAATTCATAAGGTGTCTTGTTTGTATCTGCTCTGATTTGTACTATGTTCATAGTGTATACTGTTGTGTTCATTGCTTCTCTCCAAAAAGTCTTAGCCAAATCATTTTCAAACAACATAGCTTTTGCTGCTTCAGTTATTGACTTGTTCCTTCTTTCTGCAGTACCATTTTGTTCTGGTGTTCTAGGGGCTGAAAGTTGTCTCTTAATACCATTCATTTCACAAAAGGTGTTAAACTCTCTAAATGTAAATTCACCAGCTCTATCAGATCTTAGACACTTAATCTTCATTCCAGATTCATTCTCAATTTTGCTTTTCATGATTTTAAATTTATCAAATGCTTCAGATTTTTCTTTCAGAAATGCAATCCACATCATTCTTGTAAAATCATCAACAAGAATCATAAAATACCTTTCTCCATAGAATCCTCTAGTCCTAGTAGGACCACTCAAGTCTTTATGAACAATGATGAAGGGTGCTCCCCTTAGTACCACAAACACATAACAGAAATAGAGAAACAACAACAATAATATGCAAGAACAGAAAATTGGCTTCTTATTATCTCCACAAATGTGGAATTACAAACTTTCAAAATTACAATATGCAAAGCCACATGGGCATTCCCTTACAATATTCTGTAGGAAAAATCCTCGAATCAATACACAGATCTACTACCCGGAACTGCTCTAGACAACACTACGGGCCTTCTTTATATAGGCAATTTCCACCGCCAGAGAAGGTTCCATAAATTTAGCCCTAAGGGCCGACCCAACTTAGAATTATTTTATTTTTCAATTTATTACATCAAATTTGGCCCAAAATAACTTTTGAAACTCGAACAAAAATTTTGAAGGAAAATTATTTTCTGCAATTTCTGGTGGCCTGACTTCTAGAGACCATAAGTCATCACCAGTTGACCGGATTGACTATTATAACCCCATTTCAGAAATGCCATGAAGCACTCTATAGGCTTGATTGGCGCAAAGCACTCGTCACCCAATTTTTTGACCTCATCCAGGGCCTCAAAAGCCTTCAAAACTGAGTTCAAAGTTTTTGTACCCTGTTGCCAATACCGAAAATCTTCAATATCTTCAAAACTAGACCTGATCTAGCCATGAAACTTTGCTGGCAGGCTGATATGACTGAGATGAACCTCCACATGTAAAATTAAAACATTCTGAGATCGTAAGGCCAACTTACTAAAAATAGCAAGTTTACATAAATAGCAGCTCTGCACAAGATAGCCCTTATTGAAGTAACCCTGTCATGACTCAGGTGTGCAGAGGAAAACCAAGACGGTTAACCTCCTCCTTTGTTAGCCATGATGAATCTTCTACAGGTCATCCTTTCTATTTGACCAAATACTCTTCATATGTCCTGTTCCTTGTGCTTCTGCCAACATGACTGTCCAGTATGTCTTCAATCTCCTTGATATCTGAACTGGTTGCTGGAATACTCCACTATGCTGCTGCAACCTTATCTTCAACACCTCCTTCATGATATTCTATCAAATCTAAAATGTTAAACACTGGTGAAATATTCAGCTCAGTAGGTAATTCTACCTCATATGCATTTCCTAAATCATGCTTCTTGAGTATCGTACATGGTCCAAACTTCTTCATTTTCAACTTGTTATATGTACCAACCGAAAATCACTCCTTCCGCAAATGAACCATGACTTCATCCCCAACCTAAAATTTCTTATGCCTCCTTTTCTCATCTACCTTAGTCTTATACTGCACATTCATCTTGGTAATATGCTTCCTCACCTCCTCATGGATGTTCTTTAAGTGTTCTGCAAAATCCTCATCTTCAGCACTACTTATTTCTCCTTTATCTATCTTTCTCAACTTAGATGCATTTCTTGGACTACTTCCATATACAATCTGGAATGGTGATTTACCAGTGCTCCTATTGACAGAATTATTGTATGCAAATTCTGCCTATGGTAAAATCTAATCCCATCCTATTGGCTTATCTCCAACCAAACATCTCAGAAAATTTCCCAAACTTCTATTCACCACCTCTATCTGTCCATCAGTCTATGGATAATGTGATGAACTGAACTTCAAATCTGTCTTCAACTTCTTCCACAATGTATGCCAGAAATATCCAACAAACTTAGTGTCTCTATCTGAAACTATAGTCTTTGGCAAACCATGTAGTCTCACTATTTCTCTGAAAAACAATTCTGCTACATGAACAACATCATTAGTCCTCTTGCAAGGAATGAAATGTGCCATCTTTGAAAATCTGTCAACTACTACAAAAATTGAATCATGTCCCCATTGAGTCCTCGGTAAACCAAGAAAAAAGTCCATACTGATATCCTCCCAAGGCTTCTCTGGTACAGGTAATGGCTGATATAACCCTGTATTCTACTTCACTCCCTTTGCCATCTGACATACTCTGCAACTCTGTACAAACTTCTTCACATCTTGTTGCAACTATGGCCAATAATAATTCTCACCAACCAAAGCAAGAGTTTTATCATGACCAAAATGTCTAGCCAATCCTCCACTATGCTTCTCTTTGATGAGATTCTCCCTCATAGAACTTCGTGGAATGCACAACTGACTCCCTCTAAATAGCATATCATCTTGGATGATAAAATCCATCCATTTCATCCTATCTAGAGTAACAGGTTCTTTACAAGCTTTCCAAGCTCCACCAAAATCAGGATCCTTTGGATATAAATTCTTGAGTTCCTTGAACCCAACCACCTCAATCTGCATCTCTGTCAGCAATAGTTTCCTTCTGCTAAGAGCATCTGCAACCCTGTTAGACTATCCACTTCTATGTTTCAAAATAAATGTATAACTCTACAAAAACTCAACCCATTTCAAATGTCTCTGATTCAACTTTCCTTGACTATTCAAATATTGCAAAGCTTGATGATCAGTATACAAAATAAACTCCTTAGGAAGTAGATAGTGTCTCCACTTCTTTAATACCTGAACTATAGGATAAAATTTCTGATCATAAACATAATACTTCCTCTTGGCATCATTTAACTTCTCACTAAAATAAGCAACCGGTTTACTTTCTTGGCTCATAACAGCTCCTATTGCGGTACCACTAGCATCACAATCTACTTGAAACACCTTATTAAAATCTGGAAGTGCTAAGACAAGTTGTTCTGTAACTTTTTGTTTCAACAATTAAAAACTCTTTTCTGTCCCATTAGTCCACTTAAACTCTTTTCTATCTCCTCTCATTGTTTCAGTCAAGGGACCAAAAATACTGCTAAAATTTCTGATAAACTTTCTGTAAAAGCTAGCCAAACCATGAAAAGATCTTACCTCAGTAGCACTCCTTAGAGTAGGCCATTCAAGGATAGCCTGTACCTTCTCTGGGTCCATTTTTAGACCTTCTGCTGAAACTACAAATCCCAAATACACTAACTCTTTCTTCACAAAACTGCACTTCTTCAAATTAATCAACAATTTCTCATCTCTTAGCTTCTCAAACACCATACGAATATGCATCATATGCTCCTCCAATGTCTTGCTAAAGATCAAAATATCATCTAGGTAAACAATGACAAACTTACCCAGAAATTCCTTTAGAACCTCGTTCATGAGCCGCATGAAAGTGCTTGGTGCATTGGTTAGCCCAAAAGGCATGATTAACCACTCATACAATCCTTCCTTTGTCTTGAAGGCAGTCTTCCATTCATCTCCTTCTCTGATCCGAATCTGGTGATATCCACTCTTCAGATCTATCTTTGAGAAATACACAGCTCCACTCAAACAGTCCATAATATCATCCATTCGTGGCAATGAAAACTTATACTTGATTGTGATCTTGTTTATTGCTCTAGAATCTGTACACATCCTCCATTCTCCATTCTTCTTTGGTGCTAATACCGCTGGTACAACACAGGGACTCAGACTCTCTCGAATCAACCCCTTCTACAATAACTCATGTACTTATCTGTTCAACTCTTCACTTTCTACTGGTGTCATTCTATGTGCTGCCTTGTTTGGCAAACTGGCTCCTAGAATTAAATCCATCTGATGACTGATCTTCCTTACCAGTGGTAATCCATTAGGTACATTATCAGATACAATATCAGGTACATCCTCTACTTCCTTTTTACCAACTTTTGGAATTAAAGAAAAACACACATGCTCATGCCTCATACCATCTAGGAATTTTCTTCCATCAACAAAAGTTATTCTTGCATTACCACATACCTTTTCTTCAGTCTCCTTCAATGGCTTTAGCTTATGTCGCACTCCATCCTTTGTCAAGGAATAGATATTCGCACGACCATCGTGTATAGCACATCTGTCAAACTACCACGGTCTACCCAACAACATATGACATGCATCCATAGATATTATATCACATAGTACCTCATCTTGGTACCCACCGATCTTGAACTTTACCAGGCACTGTTCACTGACCATGACCTTGTGGTCATCCTGCACCTAGGCAATCTGATATGGATGTGGGTGTTTCTATCCCTTGAGCTTCAACTTTGTCACCATCTCTTCTGAAACCAAATTGTCAGTGCTTCCACTATCAATAATCACATCATAGCATTTACCTTCACACTTGCATCTAGTGCAAAACAAGCTCCTCCTTTGTTTAGGTTCATTCTCACCACTCAGCAGGACTCTTCTATTAATTAGCATTTCTCCTCTTTCAGCATCTTCAGAATTTAATGATCTGGCATCTTCGTCTACATGTACAACTTTGGCCTGGCCTTCATTTCTCTTGTCTGTTTTGCCTTGGCACTGAGGACATTCAAATGCACTATGACCTTCTTCTCCACAATGAAAACATGTTCCACGGAAGTCTCCTCTTCCAGATCCTTGTCCTCTTCCTCTTCCTCTCTGATCTCTATTATTATGATCTTGGAAACGATTAGAATTGTTTCCTCTCTGATTCTGGCTGCTACTGGCCTCATCCTTCTTTTTCGAATCTTCCTCTTCCTCTCTGATCTCTATTATTATGATCTTGGAAATGATTAGAATTGTTTCCTCTTCCTTCAGCCATCATATGACCGTCCACCAGATCTTCCACCATGACCTCTTCCATTTTGTCTACTCTCAAACTTCTTGTTCAACTTTTCCTCTACTTTTAGGGAAAATTGGTATTCCTCCTCAATACTGTTCATTTGAAATAGATTCAACTCCTCCTAAATACTTGGCCTTAACCTATTAAGGTATCAAGCAACTTTCTCCTTATCAGCTTCCGCATGGCCTGTTCTGATGAAGAGTCGATAGAAATCCTCTGTATACTCCTGAACAGATCTTCCTACTTACTTCAAACTTTGCATTTTTTTTAGTAGGTCAAGCTCATAATCAACAGGAATGAACTGTCGCTTCAATTTATCCACCATCCGATCCCATCTTGTGATTTTATCTTTCCCTCTTCTATTTCGCTCCAATTGAATCTTTTGCCACCAGATCTTCGCATGACCTTTCAGTCTGGCCTTTGCAAATTTGACCCTATTAGGATCCTCAACATCTTCATACTCAAAATATTCCTCACATTCATTGATCCAGTCGATCAATTCCTCTGGGTTAAGATTTCCAAAAAATGTAGGAACCTCAATTTTAGGTCTTTTCCCAATCTTGGAAATCACCCGAAAAAGCCTTTCTTCCTCCTGATTCACAACTTCAGCTTCTCCTTCTTGATATTTTTCTTTGGCTTCATCCTCACTTTCCTCTCTGACATTAAGATTCATTCCTCTGCAAATCTCTTCTTGCAATGCTCGCACTTGTCTCTACAACTCTCTAACCTTAGGTGTCACAGCATCAGCTCTTCCGCCACGTTCTCTTTGTGGAGGCATTTTCACAATGCACGCTGAAACCCTAACCATGGTCCTCGTGCAAACTGTCTCACAGTCAGCGATCTATTTACACACTCAAGAACTCTTGCTCTGATACCACTTGATGAAGGGTGCTCCCATTAGTACCACAAACACATAACAGAAATAGAGAAACAACAACAATAATATGCAAGAATAGAAAATTGGCTTCTTATTATCTCCACAAATGTGGAATTACAAACTTTCAGAATTACAATATGCAAAGCCACATGGGCATTCCCTTACAATATTCTATAGGAAAAATCCTTGAATCAATACCCAGAACTGCTCTAGACAACACTACGAGCCTTCTTTATATAGGCAATTTCCACCGCCCGAGAAGGTTCTAGAAATTTAGCTCTAAGGGCCGACCCAACTTAGACTTATTTTATTTTTTAATTTATTACATCAAAGTCGGCTCAAAATAACTTTTCAAACCTGAACAAAAATTTTGAAGGAAAATTATTTTCTGCCATTTCAGGTGGCCTGACTTCTAGAGACCATAAGTCATCACCAGTTGACCCTATTGACTATTATAACTCCATTTCAGAAATGTCACAAAGTGCTCTACAGGCTTGACCTATGCAAAGCACCTGTCACCCAATTTTTTGACCTCATCCAGGGCCTCTAAAGCCTTCAAAACTGAGTTCAAAGTTTCTGTACCCTGCTGCCAATACCGAAAATCTTCAATATCTTCAAAACTAGACCTGATCCAGCCATGAAACTTTGTTGGAAGGCTGATATGACTGAGATGAACCTCCACATATAAAATTAGAACATTCCAAGATCGTAAGGCCAACTTACTAAAAATAGCAAGTTTCCATAAATAGTAGCTCTGCACAAGATAGCCCTTATTGAATACAAAAATAAAAATATTTTTGGGTGATGCAAGATTACCCTTACACCCAGGATGCTCCTGCATCAAACAATCTCTAGCTTCTTTGTCGATGTGAACTTCTTGTTGGGAAATGAATTCTTTTTCTTCTTTTCCATCATACATTCTTTGCAAATCATGTTAGTAGGTTTCATAATTCTAGGTAAATCTCTTACCGCAAGTGTAGTGCTCACCTTGACAATATTATCAAAGTTTATATGACAAAACCTTTTATGCCATAACCAACTATCATCAATCCTAGTTATCAAACATGTCATCTTAGTAGGATTCAACTGAAATACATTACCTCTGGTTCTAGATCCTTTTCCAATCAGATTTCCATCTTTATCTTTTATCACACAAGTTTTCTCAGAAAACCAAACTTGATAACCCTTATCAGCCAATTGTCCAACACTTAGTAGATTATGTCTCAGTCCATCAACAAAGTAAACATCATCAGTGTTAGTCTTTCCATCAAGAGTAATAGATCCTATACCCTTAATCAAACAAGGTGCATTGTTACCAACCCTAACAATTCCTCCATCATAATTATCTAACTTAACAAAATTTCTTTTATCTCCAGTCATATGATGTGAACAACCACTGTCTATAATCCAATCAGATTTATTTTCAACTTGTGAAACTAATGCTTTTTCTTCCCTTTTATCAGATTCAAAACTTTCTTGTTTAATTGCTACAAATCTTATTTCCTCAAAGTTATCATTATCACTGTCACTTAAATGTTTTTCAATTCCTACTTCAAGATCTTCATCATTTGCATAATAACATTCTTTAGATCTCCTAGGTTTAAAGTTTCTTCTATACTTTTTAACTCTTTTAGGACATTCTTTGCAAATCATGTTAGTAGGTTTCATAATTCTAGGTAAATCTCTTACCGCAAGTGTAGTGCTCACCTTGACAATATTATCAAAGTTTATATGACAAAACCTTTTATGCCATAACCAACTGTCATCAATCCTAGTTATCAAACATGTTATCTCAGTAGGATTCAACTGAAATACATTACCTCTGGTTCTGGATCCTTTTCCAATCAGATTTCCATCTTTATCTTTTATTACACAAGTTTTCTCAGAAAACCAAACTTGATAACCCTTATCAGCCAATTGTCCAACGCTTAGTAGATTATGTCTTAGTCCATCAACAAAGTAAACATCATCAGTGTTAGTCTTTCCATCAAGAGTAATAGATCCTATACCCTTAATCAAACAAGGTGCATTGTTACCAACCCTAACAATTCCTCCATCATAATTATCTAACTTAACAAACTTTCTTTTATCTCCAGTCATATGATGTGAACAACCACTGTCTATAATCCAATCAGATTTCTTTTCAACTTGTGAAACTAATGCTTTTTCTTCCCTTTTATCAGATTCAGAACTTTCTTGTTTAATTGCTACAAATCTTATTTCCTCAAAGTTATCATTATCACTGTCACTTAAATGTTTTTCAATTCCTACTTCAAGATCTTCATCATTTGCATAATAACATTCTTTAGATCTCCTAGGTTTAAAGTTGCTTCTATACTTCTTAACTCTTTTAGGACATTTAGATGCAAAATGACCATATTCTTGACAAGTCCAACATTTAAAGATTTTCTTACCATCTGGTTCTCTTTTTACAAGTAATGCAATACCATCTTCAATCTTCTTATCTTCCTCAGATCTGCTACTTCTGACATAATCTCCATTCACACTAGTACTTCTTGTAGGTCTAATGTTAAGAGCACTGAATGATGTTTCCATTCTAGGTAGCTCTCCTGATATTCTCAAGTTCATCTCTGCTATTTCTAATCTTCCAA
Source organism: Chamaecyparis obtusa (assembly GCA_027943335.1). Taxonomy (NCBI): domain Eukaryota; kingdom Viridiplantae; phylum Streptophyta; class Pinopsida; order Cupressales; family Cupressaceae; genus Chamaecyparis; species Chamaecyparis obtusa. Next base: position 371,643 of record BSBK01007734.1, read on the forward strand.
GAAGAGTCTCTCTTGAAAATTTTGATGTACAAGGTATCACTTGTTCAATCATCTGTGTTGTCTGCTTGAATACTAGTGTCAAAGCTCTCAGAATTTTCCATATCACTTCATTCTCTATCTTATCACCTCCACAAGACTTTATTCCTATTACAAACATCCTACCAATATAGCTTCTAATAGATTCATCTTCCATCATTTTGATATCTTCAAATGCACAAATCCAATTATGTAATCTAGCCTTCTTTGCATGTTCATCACCTTCAAAAGTAGAATGTAAAGCTTTCCAAATTGCATGAGATGTTTTCAAACATCTTACCTGACTATATTTATTCTCCGGTAGTGCTGACAAAAGTGCTTCTCTTGCAAGTATGTTACACATGAATAGATCTAGTTCATCTTTAGTTCCTGCCTCTAGATTGTCTTCCTCAATGATAGTCTTCTCATTCTTTGTAATCAAACAATAACTTGGTCCTAAACACAATAGATGTGTCTTCATCTTTTCTTTCCAGCTATCAAAATTTACTCCATCAAACTTAGGGCTTTCTTTTCTGAAATTTTCCATGGATCTCTTTAAGTTGTTAAACTTTTCTTTCAAGGACCTGCTGCTCTGATGCAGGAGCATCCTGGGTGTAAGAGCAATCTTGCATCACCCAAATATATTTCTATTTTTGTATTCAATAAGGGCTATCTTATGCAGAGTTGCTATTTGTGGAAACTTTCTATTTTTAGTAAGTTGGTCTTACGATCTCCGAATGTCTAATTTTACATGTGGAGGTTAATCTCAGTCATATCAGCCCACCAACAAAGTTTCATGGCTAGATCAGGTCTAGTTTTGAAGATATTAAAGATTTTCGGTATTGGCAGCAGGGGACAGAAACTTTGAACTCAGTTTTGAAGGCTTTAGAGGCCTCGGATGAGGTCAAAAAATTGGAAGACAGGCACTTTGTGCGAGTCAAGCCTATAGAGAACTTCATGGCATTTCCAAAATGGGGTTATAATAGTCAATTGGGTCAACTGGTGATGACTTATGGTCTCCGGAAGTCAGGCCACCTGAAATGGTGGAAAATAATTTTTCTTCAAAATTTCTGTTCCGGTTTCAAAAGTTATTTTGAGCTAACTTTGATGTAATAAATTGTAAAATAAAATAATTCTAAGTTTGGTCGGCCCTAAGGGCTAAATTTCTAGAACCTTCTTGGGCGGTGGAAATTGCCTATATAAAGAAGGCCCCTAGTGTTGTCTAGGGCAGTTCTGGGTAGTAGATCTAGGTATTGATTCGAGGCTTTGTCCTACAGAATATTGTAAGGGAATGCCCATGTGGCTTTGCATATTGTAATTCTGAAAGTTTGTAATTCCACATTTGTGGAGATAATAAGAAGCCAATTTTTTGTTCTTGCATATTGTTGTTGTTGTTTCTCTATTTCTGTTATGTGCTTGTGGTATTAAAGGGAGCACCCTTCATCATGCTCTGATACCAATTGTTAGAAAGTAAAGATCCCCAAGATAACTGAGAGGGGGGGGGTGAATTAGTTATCAAATAATTTAACCATTCAACTGCTTTAAACAATATAATCAATGTACTGATCAACCATAGAAGATAACCATACACAATTGCACAATAACACAAGATATGTTGACTGGGGAACCTCTTGAAAAGAGTAAACCCCGGTGGGAATGATGCCCACAAAATGATGCACTAATATGAAAGTTCCTTGTTAGAGGATGGACCCTGTTAGGAGTCTTATGAAATACATTCAGTACATATAAATCCTTGCTAGGAGATTTTGAATCCCTGTTAAAAGATTCTAACCCGGTTAAGAGTTTATGGAACACAGAAGGACCCACTGCCCAAATAGCTTCAAGGCAAGATCTCTGAACCCACTATCCAAAAGATCTTAGAATTATTCAACAAAATAATATGAAATATATTACCTCCTTCACACTGTGCCAAAACCGCACTCTCTGCTACACAAGATCACAATTCTAGATCTCTATACTCACAAGTCTTCCTTCATCACTGAATTAGCTCTTTTCTTCACTTCATGCATATATTCGCATCTCAATCTTCATAGTACACATTACAACAAGGAAAAAATTCCTTCTTATATACCAAACTCAAATAATTACAAGTGAGTCGGTCCTTAATTACAAAATAATAAATTCTACACGCTACACAGAATTCACATAAAACTGTCAGCTTCCAGATACTGTAACTTTCTCCAAACATATCTTCAAAGTTTGCACTATGAACCATGTCATCATTAATGAGTCTCCAACATCCCTTTAACTAGACAAAATCAGATTCCATCCCAGCTAAGAGATATCCTTTGATTTCCAAAAATCGCTTCACAGAAACACTGTCTAAACACTGCTTTCACCAAAATGCTCATAACTCTCACAAATGAATGAATTTATTTTTGCGCTATTAACCATAGGTTAATAACACACCAAAGAACATACCATCAAATGTGCAAAATCCAATCTACAATATAACATGTGCACAAAACAAAACTATACCTTCTTTCCTGCTAATATCCAGAATATCACTGTGTTGAGATCAATGACAATCTAAGTCATGAATGCAACAACAACTGCTACAGAATGACTGCCAAAATACTTTGCATTCATTCCTAACAAACCGTTTATTTTCAAGAACCTCTTCTTTCTCTCCCCGGGCTCGTCTATTTAATGAACCTTCTCCTTCATTCAAAAAAAGGCAATTGTGATAGCATCCATACTATAGAGAATTTTAGTCTCAATTATCTTCATATTTACAAGCTTCTTTATTGCATAATTATCTTAATTTCTCATTTAGTATCAATTGCATCCTCATAATAGATTAATTTGATTATTGTTATTAGATTAATCTCATATTTCTTTCAAAAGCACTTTAGATTAAAATCTGCATTTCATATTTCCTTCCAAGTTCTTAGCTTAAATCTGCACTTCATTCTAGATTACAATGGCATTTTCATCCTAGATTAATTACATTGTTTTTCTTTCATAGCTTTCAAATCCTTCATATTAGCTTGGTCTTAAGGTTGTTGGCTCTCATTCTAAGAGTAAATCAAAGACCCTAGTTAATTAGAAGGCAATAGGTCAAATCGATAGAATCATGTGAATGGGTAATTCATAATCAATTTCATGATTCGATGATCGAGCAATGACTATGTTGTGTTTGTAGCTGGATTAGAGGTCCATGTTTAGCTCATAGCATTTTGGTGCCCACCATGGGGCCGAAAAATTGATTTCTGGCCTAATTGATTTTAAACTTTTTTTTAATTATGTAATCTGTTGTACATTTGTACTTCTCTGTGTACCGAAGTTTTCACGAGATTCTTGAGCATACCGCACAAATTTTTTCTCCCTATAGCACTCTCTCGCACAGGTCCTGGTACTTTCTCACGTGCAGTGCAGTACTTCCTCACATGAAGTTTCACTGTCAGATAATTAATTTTTCACAAATTTTGCAATTTTATTGTTGTTTTCCCTGACATCTGATTTTGTTGTTGATTTTATATCTCTATTTTTATCATAGCATAACAGTGGTCTGTAGGTCGCTTTGTCGAAGATCATAAAACTTGCTAATAGTTTTCTTGTAGGATGATTATCAAAGAACAATTAAAACATTGTGTTTTTTTCTTTCTTTCATTCACATAGTCTAATTAGGGCTCCATTAAAATTTCTTAAAGGTACTGATAGCAAAGTAGGGGAATAGGCTCTTCATTATGTGGAATTGATACCCATGGATGAAACTGAGACCCAGATATTGCTAGAATGATGGATACTTGGGGAAGTGGAGAAAGGTAGTGAATCTTTAACACTTCTACTTGCCATGGGATTATGCTCTTCTCTCTTTGAGAGAACCAAAAACCCAAAAGCTTGTGGATTTGGTGAAGTTAAGCTAACTCGGTGATGAGTTTACTTGATGTGTTTGGGTGAAGTGATGAGGTAGAGAAGTATGCTCTTCTCTCTTTGAGAGAAATAGAAAATCAAACCCTCAGATCTAAACCAAGTTGTGTCACCTTTAGAGGGCCTGCCGGAAGTTGAACCTCAGGGAACGACCCAAGTGAGTATGCACCTATCATCGGTGATTCCACCTCACTATAATAAAGAATTTTTTATTGAGTCTAAAGACTCCAAAACCATGTTAGCTTCCTTCTCTTGATTTTGACATCATCTTGAGAGGGCTCCATCTGTTGTACTGAGTGGTGCCGCTCCTAGCGCTGCTTGTGGGGGTGTATGACTTTCAGGTGTTGGTGTGGCTGTGAGGCTCTAGCCCTGTATCAGAGGCACCAAAGGTTAGTGTGAATGAAATCCCACTAAAAACTTTCCCTAGTTACTTTCCTACCCCATTCATCGAAAGGAGTCATAATCTTTGCATAGGGAGGGGGAAGAATCTCTCCCGTAGATTCCCACCATAGGCATGCACTTGGACGCTTGAAGGTGGTATATGACATTGGCCCCTGCTACAAGGGTAACCTTTGAACATATACTATAGATTCCTTAGAAACACCAAAAACATAGGCACCCTCTAGGGGGTGACATAGTTGTGTGAGCTGCACACATGTGCATAAGTTGTGGGGCAAAGGTTTTGGCTTCTCACCATTTTTTTTGTAGGGATAACTATGTTTTTGTTATCGATTCTTAAACTTATCCATCATGATTGAACAAAGACTCCCTTGATACTACCAAGTTGCTTTGTCCTTGGTAGGTCTGTTTACGACTACTTCTTGTATCATCATTGCTTGATCAAACCTTTATGCTTGTAAACAAGTGCTTGAAACCTTCAAACTAAGATTATTGATTAAACTGTCCTTCAAACCTGTCTGGAAATTAGATTTGCAGTCAGAAAACTATTTAGGTTGTACTTTAGAACTTGACTTTTATCTCAAAATTTGCATTGAATTGTCAAACACTATCTTTTTTCCCATGCGAAGTTTTAGAAATTGAGCACTTTCTCACGCAAGATTTCATTCTCTCGCATGAAACTTTGCATTCTCTCATGTGGCTTGTTACTTTCTCACACAAACCTGTACCCCAATTTTCAAAATAGAGGCTTATTTCCCATTGACTGGTTGACTTTTTATCTGATCTAGTTTTTGTTTGAGGTCTATTTGTCTATTTTCCTGTCATTCATTGTCAAAAACTGAGTGTCTCAAGTTGCGAACCAATCGATTTTTCTTAAACTCTCATCTATCTCCTTGATTTTTGTCTTAGATTTTATGCTTTTGTACCTCACATTGTGATAGTCTTATCTCAGCTGTTCTAGCCATACTCCTGATGATTTGTACTAGGTGCATTTCACATCTTGGTTGTTCTTGCCTTTATCTCCTTTTCGTTGTTCCTAGAGACAAAGGTTTAGCTTTATCCTAAGTCTTCTCTCATTTCATCTTCATCTATGACTATCACGACTCGAAGTGGCAACACTTATCCCATTCGTAATACTGGTCAAGGTAGAGACAAACCTTGTAATCAAGAAACAAGTTGTCCCGAACCTATTGTGCAAACTGAACATTGTGAGGAATCCTCAAGTTCTTCGTTGAGTAATTTGAAAGATAGCCCGTCGCAATCAACTTTGGTGTTCCAAGAGTATTTTAATCCATTTTTTGAAGCACAACTTGGTTTCTCATTTCAAGGTCAAGAAAACTCATTCTTCCAAAACAACTCACTGTTTCACAACTTTGGAAGACCGCTTCCTCGGACTAGTCCTATCATTGAACCTATCAATCCTGTTGACAATATTGACTCATCTAAACCCATTGATCTTCTTGATCCTGTTAAAGCACCAAAGGTTACCTTAGTTGCACCCTTTCAACATCGTTCATACCATTTTACTGAGGCTTCAATTTCTGCACTATCCTACACCAACAAGATGGGAGAGCCATTTGACTTCCAACGAGGAAAATACAGCCAAACTTTTGATCAATCTCAAAACAAATAGCATTTTGGTCAATCTTCGAATGACCAACATCATGCTCAACCCCAAAATGAGAAACACTATGATCAAACACAAAATCACCAAGCTCAATACAAAACTCAAGGTGGTCAACCAACATATCACTATCGTCCTGCCCCTTATGATCAGACTCAAGATCAAATTCCAAGCACTTCTGAGAACCTTTGCAATGAGGGTGATGACACAATAACTTGAGATGACAGAGACACTGTGAAAGAAAACAAGAGTCTTATTAAGATGATGGAGATCATCCTTATAGAAGAGAAGGAAAATTACTTCCTTGAGTTGGCCAAACAAGGAGCTAAATTACCCTCAGACTATCAAGTTGAAACTCTTGTGGCCAAGGAAGAAGAAACTGAGACTGCTAAATTGCAAAAGATGGTCCAAGACATGCAAGATCAAATTAGCCAACTTGTGAAGAATAAGGACAAACCTTCTCAATAATTCAAAATGGAAAGTATTTTTCCTTTCCCCTTTGATAGGAGTCTTCACATGCCACCTTTTCCTAGAGGTACAAAGCTGCCTAAATATGACAAATTCTTGGGTGGAACCGATCCCCAAGAACACCTAAGGGATTTTGGTGCTTTATCCATGGAATTCATGCATGATCAAACATATCTTAAGCACCTATTTCCTCATAGCTTGGGTGGACCAGCTATGGAATGGTTTTCTCGATTGCCTACTAGCATTAAGACTTTTGATGAAATGGATAATCTATTTCTCGAACATTACTCGCATAATATTCAGCATTCAGTCAACATATAGGATCTTTGCAATTTAAAATAGCGACAAGGAGAATCTTTCCTAACATTTCTCCAAAGATGGAGACAATTGTGTACACGGTGTCCTCACAAGCTACCAGAGTCCCAGAGACTCGACATTTTCTTGGACAATCTTGTCCCAGACTTCAGATACCAAGTGCAGTTACAAGGTCCTATAACATTTGGTAGCATGATTAAATAAGAAGTGTGAATAGAGGCCTTTATGATCAAAAAAGGGGAATTGACTTTAAGAAAAGACAACAAGCAAGGATCTTCAAACCCGAATAAGGATAAAGGGAAGTTGGCCAACAAGAATAGAGACATTGTGAATGATGGAGTGGTCGACAATGTGACCGCGAAGCCTACTAAGTCTATTTTTAATCTCTCTTCTAGCATACAAGCAGTCAAAGCGGCTCAAAATCCTACGACGGAAAATCAACAACCTTCAAGGTTTTCTAAGAACAAACCTTGGGCACCTTGACCCAAGCGCGAATTCACTTCCTTGGGAGAACCACTTGATGTGGTCTATAAAACTCTTGTGTAGAATCAGATTCTTACTCCCTTGGAAAAGCATTTCTATGACCCACAACCATGACCTCATTGATGGAATGACAATGCCTACTTCGACTATCACCAGAATAAGGGTCATAAGACTTCTACTTGTCTTCATCTGAAACATAAGGTCCAAGATTTGATTGATAACGGTGACATTGTTGTGGACGACCATAACAAGAATTCTGACCATCAAGCATTTAAGGATCCCTTCCCTCCTCATGAGAAGGGCGAATCTTCAAACACTAAGAATACTAATGCTGAGATCAATTATACATACACTGATGATGACAAGGTCATTGGTATGCTCAAACCTCTTGAGTTTGAATATTGTGACGTGGTTACTATTTAGAGAAATGGTGATGCTCCCAAACCTAAGACTCCTTTCATCTTGCATAGTTTTGCGTCTCGTTTGTCTGAATCTGAACAACCTCAAGACTATGCTAATGTTGTTACTCGATCACGAGGAAGAGTTGTTTTGAAAGGTCCTAATACTTCTACATCCACTCCAAAGCAAAGTGCATATAAGACTATTGTTGGCCCTGCCAACAAGAACACGAAATCTATCCCTACAGCTAGCTAGGCTAGTTGTAGCATCTTAGATCAGCTCCAATGAACCAATGCTGAGATTACCATTTTTTGAAGATCACACCTACTCACAGGAAAATTCTGGATAAAGCCCTCACCAAGGAAAACATTTCCAAGGATATTGATCTCAACCAATTCCAATCTATGGTGGGTCATTTGACCTCAACTCACTATCCATCTTTCTCTGAAGAAGATGGTCACTCTTTGAGCCATCCACATAATTCTCCCTTGCACATAGAGGTCATGATAGGTCCTAAATGCATCTACTAAGTGCTCGTAGACAATGGTGTTGGTCTGAATATCTATTCTGCTAAGCTACTTACCTAGCTAGGTTATGATGAGAATTGTATAGACTCACACAAAATAATTACCATCAAAGCTTATGATGAGGAAGAACGCAAATCCAAAGGCTTAGTTGTGCTACCTATCCACGTAGGACCTATTGAGAGACATGTTACTTTTCAAGTCCTTGACATTCCTCTTGCCTATAACATCTTGTTGGGTAGGCCATAGATTCATGAGATGCAGGTTGTTCCATCCATGTACAATCAATGCATTAAGTTTCCATTTCATGGGGTGGAAGTCACTGTGCCTACTAATACCAATTATTCTTGCAATACCCTTGCACAATCTGCAGATATCTTTGTTCCGGCTAATAGAGAGTCCACTGAGTTCTATGATGCTAAGCTTAAGAAAATGGAACTAACTTTGAAACTTAAGGATACAGGCATGAGAGAATACCGAATTGAACTTTTGCTATCACTTGCTTCTCTACCTCCATCTCCATGCTCTCATAGGAGACTTTCTAAGAATAAAAAGACTTCTGATGACCCTCCTCAAACAATCTAAAATGGTGCCTTTGCATGAACCTCTACACCTTTAGAAGATGATGATGAAGAGAGGGCCACAACCTGGATCTATAAAGGAAAAGAAACATCTAAAACAACTACTCCACCTCCAGACTTAGAACAAGAGCCATACAGTGAAGCCTTCAAGATCATGAAGTGCTTTAGGTTCTTTTTTCTTCATACAAAATGAAATGCCCAGAAATAATGATTGCAACCCATGTGAAGCAAAGATATCATTTTTCAATGTGTTATGAGCATGGAGGTTTCAAATCCAAAATTTAGAGGAGATACAGAGATGTTTTATGATTTTTTTTGTAGATATTTTCATTTTTATCCATCAATCTTAAGGCAATAAAAGTATATAAAAAAGAAGATATTTTTCTTCATTTTGATGTAAGAGAAAATCAAGTAAATTTGAGCCATGAAGCAACAACAAGAATGATGCAAGAGCATCCTGGGTGTAAGAGCAATCTTGCATCACCCAAAAATATTTCTATTTTTGAATTCAATAAGGGATATCCTGTGCAGAGCTGCTATTTGTGGAAAGTTACTATTTTTGGTAATTTTCGTATGTGCTCAGAATGATCTGATTTCTTTCTTGGAGGTTCATTTTGGTCATATAAGTCTACCAGTAAAGTTTCATTGCCAGGTCAAGTGTACATTGGAAGATATTGAAGATTTTCGGTATTGGCAGCAGGGTACAAAAATTTTGAACTCAATTTTGAAGGCTTTAGAGGCCCCGGATGAGGTCAAAAATTTGGGTGACAGGCGCTTGCATGAGTCAAGCCTGTAGAGCACTTTGTGGCGTTTCTGAAATGGAGTTATAATAGCCGATCGGGTCAACTGGTGATGACTTATGGTCTTCGGAAGTTGGGTCACCTGAAATGGCGGAAAATAATTTTCTTCAAAATTTATGTTCGGATTTCAAAGGTTATCTTGAGCCGACTATGATGTAATAAAATGTAAAATAAAATAATTCTAAGTTTGGTCGGCCTTATTGGCTAAAATTCTAGAACCTTCCCAGGCAGTGGAAAAATTGCCTATATAAGGAAGGCTGTATTATTGTCTTAGGCAATTCAGAATAGTTCTGGGTAGCAGATCTAGGTATTGATTTGAGGCTTTGTCCTACAGAATATTGTAAGGGAATGCCCATGTGGCTTTGCATATTGTAATTCTGAAAGTTTGTAATTCCACATTTGTGGAGATAATAAGAAGCCAATTTTCTATTCTTGCATATTATTGTTGTTGTTTCTCTATTTCTGTTATGTGTTTGTGGCATAAGGGGAGCACCCTTCATCAGGTGGTATCAGAGTAGGAGTTCTTGAGTGTGTAAATAGATTGCCGACTGTGAGGTAGTTTGCACTAGGACCGTGGCTAGGGTTTCAGCGTGCATCGTGAAAATGCCTCCATGAAGGGAACGTGGCGGAAGAGCTGGTGTTGTAACACCTGAGGTTAGAGAGCTGCAGAGACAAGTGCGAGCATTACAAGAAGAGATTCATAGAAGAATGAATCTTAATGTCAGAGACGAAAGCGAGGATGAAGCCGAAGAAGAATATCAAGAAGGAGAAGTTGAAATTGTGAACCAGGAGGAAGAAAGACTTTTTCGGGTGATTTCCAAGATTGGGAAAAGACCTAAGATCGAGGTTCCTACATTTTCTAGAAATCTTAACCCAGATGAATTGATCGACTGGATCAATGAATGTGAGGAATATTTTGAGTATGAAGATGTTGAGGATCCTGATAGGGTCAAATTTGCGAAGGCCAGACTAAAAGGTCATGCGAAGATATGGTGGCAAGAGATTCAGTTGGAGCGAAATAGAAGGGGAAAGGAGAAAATCATGAGATGGGATCGGATGGTGGATAAATTGAAGTGACAGTTCATTCTTGTTGATTATGAGCTTGACCTACTGAAGAAAATGTAGAGTTTGAAGCAAGCAGGAAGATCTGTTCAGGAGTATACAGAGGAGTTCTATCGACTTCTCATCAGAACAGGCCATGCAGAAGCTGATAAGGAGAAAGTTGCCCAATACCTTAATGGGTTAAGGCCGAGCATTCAGGAGGAGCCGAATCTGGTTCGAATGAATAGTATTGAAGAGGCATACTAGTTTTCCCTAAAAGTAGAGGAAAAGCTGAACAAGAAGTTTGAGAGCAGACAAAACGGAAGATGTCGCGGTGGATGATCTGGTGGACGATCATATGGTGGTCAAAATGAAGATCCGAAAAAGAAGGATGAGGCCAGTAGCAGTCAAAATCAAAGAGGAAATAATTCCAATCGCTTCTAAGATCAGAATAATAGAGATCAAAGAGGAAGAGGAAGAGGACAAGGATCTGGAAGAGGTGGTTTCCGTGGAACATGTTTTCACTGTGGAGAAGAAGGTCATAGGGCATTTGAATGTCCTCAGCGCCAAGGCAGAATAGACAGGAGAAATGAAGGCCAGGCCAGAGTTGCACATGTAGATGAAGATGTCAGATCATCAAATTCTGAAGATGCTGAAAGAGAAGAAATGTTGATTAACAGAAGAGTCCTGTTGAGTGGTGAGAATGAACCTGAGCAAAGGAGGAGCCTGTTTCGCACCAGGTGCAAGTGTGAAGGTAAATGTTGTGATGTGATCATTGATAGTGGAAGCACTAAAAATTTGGTGTCAGAAGAGATGGTGACAAAGTTGAAGCTCAAGAGACAGAAACACCCACATCCATATCGAATTGCCTGGGTATAGGCTGACCACAAGGTCATGGTCAATGAACAATGCCTGGTGAAGTTCAAGATTGGCGGATACCAAGATGAGGTATTGTGTGATATCATATCTATAGATGCATGTCATATGTTGTTGGGTAGACCATGGCAGTTTGACAGATGTGTTGTACATGATGGTCGTGCGAATACCTATTCCCTGACAAAGGATGGAGTGCAACATAAACTAAAACCATTGAAGGAGACCAAAGAAAAGGTATGTGGTAATGCAAGGATAACTTTTGTTGATGGAAGAAATTTTCTAGATGGTATGAGGCATGAGCATGTATGTTTTCCTTTAATTCCAAAAGTTGGTAAAGAGGAAGTAGAAGATGTTCCTGTAGAAGTTGCAGATTTGTTGAATGAGTTTCAGGATATTGTATCCGATAACGTGCCTGATGGATTACCACCAGTCAGGAAGATCAGTCATCAGATGGACTTGATCCCAGGAGCGAGTTTGCCGAATAAGGCAGCACACAGAATGACACCTGCAGAAAGTGAGGAGTTGAACAGACAAGTACATGAACTGTTACAGAAAGGATTGATCCGTGAGAGTCTGAGTCCTTGTGCTGTACTAGCGGTATTAGCACCAAAGAAGAATGGAGAATGGAGGATGTGTACAGATTCTAGAGCAATAAACAAGATCACAATCAAGTATAGGTTTCCATTGCCACGAATGGATGATATTATGGACTGTTTGAGTGGAGCTGTGTATTTCTCAAAGATAGATCTGAAGAGTGGATATCACCAGATTCGGATCAGAGAAGGAGATGAATGGAAGACTACCTTCAAGACAAAGGAAGGACTATATGAGTGGTTAGTCATGCCTTTTGGGCTAACCAATGCACCGAGCACTTTCATGCGGCTCATGAACGAGGTTCTGAAAGAATTTTTGGGTAAGTTTGTCATTGTTTACCTAGATGATATTTTGATCTTTAGTAAGACATTGGATGAGCATATGATGCATATTCGTATGGTATTTGAGAAGTTGAGAGAAGAGAAATTGTTGATTAATTTGAAGAAGTGCAGTTTTGTGAAGAAAGAGTTAGTGTATTTGGGATTTATAGTTTTAGCAGAAGGTCTAAAAATGGACCCAGAGAAGGTACAGGCTATCCTTGAATGGCCTACTCCAAGGAGTGCTACTGAGGTAAGATCTTTTCATGGTCTAGCTAGCTTTTACAGAAAGTATATCAGAAATTTTAGCAGTATTTGTGGACCCTTGACTGAAACAATGAGAGGGGATAGAAAAGAGTTTAAGTGGACTAATGGGGCAGAAAAAAGTTTTCAATTGTTGAAACAAAAAATTACAAAACAACCTATTTTAGCACTTCCAGATTTTAATAAGGTGTTTCAAGTAGATTGTGATGCTAGTGGTACTGCAATAGGAGCTGTTATGAGCCAAGAAGGTAAACCTGTTGCTTATTTCAGTGAGAAATTAAATGATGCCAAGATAAAATATTCTGTTTATGATCAGGAATTTTATGCTATAGTTCAGGCATTGAAAAAGTGGAGGCACTATTTTCTTCCTAAGGTGTTTGTTTTGTATACTGATGATCAAGCTTTGCAATATTTGAATAGTCAAGGAAAATTGAATCAAAGCATTTGTAATGGGTTGAGTTTTTGCAGAGTTATACATTTATTTTGAAACACAGGAGTGGAAAGTCTAATAGGGTTGCAGATGCTCTTAGCAGAAGGCAACTATTGCTGACAGAAATGCATATTGAAGTGATTGGGTTCAAGGAACTCAAGAATTTGTACCCAGAGGATCCTGATTTTGGTGAAGCTTGGAAAGCTTGTACAGAACCTGTTAATCTAGACAGGATGAAATGGTTGGATTTTATCATCCAAGATGATATGCTATTCAGAGGGAGTCAGTTGTGTATTCGACGAAGTTCTATGAGGGAGAATCTCATCAAGGAGAAGCATAGCGGAGGATTGGCTGGACATTTTGGTCATGATAAAACCCTTGGTTTGGTTAGTGAGAATTATTATTGGCCACAGTTGCAGCAAGATGTGAAGAAGTTTGTACAGAGTTGCAGAGTATGTCAGATGGCGAAAGGAGTGAAGCAGAATACAGGGCTGTATCAGCCATTACCTATACCAGAGAAGCCTTGGGAGGATATCAGTATGGAATTTGTTCTTGGTTTACCGAGGACTCAGTGGGGACACGATTCAATTTTTGTGGTAGTTGACAGATTCTCAAAGATGGCACATTTCATTCCCTGCAAGAAGACTAATGATGTTGCTCATATAGCAGAATTGTTTTTCAGAGAAGTAGTGAGACTTCATGGTTTTCCAAAGACCATAGTTTCAGATCGGGACACTAAGTTTGTTGGATATTTCTAGCGTACATTGTGGAAGAAGTTAAAGATAGATTTGAAGTTCAGTTCATCACATCATCCACAGACTGATGGACAGACAAAGGTGGTGAATAGGAGCTTGGGAAATTTGCTGAGATGTTTGGTTGGAGATAAGCTAACAGGATGGGATTTGATTTTATCACAGGCGGAATTTGCATACAATAATTCTGTCAATAGGAGCACTGGTAAATCACCATTCCAGATTGTATATGGAAGTAGTCCAAGAAATGCATCTGAATTGAGGAAGATAGATAAAGGAGAAATAAGTAGTGCTGAAGCTGAGTATTTTGCAGAACACTTGAAGAACATCCATGAGGAGGTGAGGAAGCATATTACCAAGATGAATTCATAGTATAAGGCTAAGGCAGATGAGAAAAGGAGGTATAAGGAATTTCAGGTTGGTGATGAAGTCATGGTTCATTTGCGGAAGGAGCGGTTTCCAGTTGGTACATATAACAAGCTGAAAATGAAGAAGTTTGGACCATGTAGGATACTGAAGAAACATGATTCAGGAAACGCATATGAGGTAGAATTGCCTACTGAGCTAAATATTTCACCAGTGTTTAACATTTTAGATCTGACAAAGTATCATGAAGGAGGTGTTGAAGATGAGATCACAGCAGCACAGTGGAGTATTCCAGCAACTAGTTCAAACACTAAGGAGATCGAAGATATACTGGACAGTCGTGTTGGTAGAAGCACAAGGAACAGGACATATGAAGAATATCTGGTCAAGTGGAAAGGATGACCTATTGAAGATTCATCATGGCTGACAAAGGAGGAGATTCGCCATCTTGGTTTTCCTCTGCACACCTGAGTCGTGACAGGGTCACTTCTCAAATTACCCCGAGTGTTTGATGCAGGAGCATCCTAGGTGTAAGAGCAATCTTGCATCACCCAAAAATATTTTTATTTTTGAATTCAATAAGGGCTATCCTGTGCAGAGCTGCTATTTGTGGAAAGTTACTATTTTTGGTAATTTTTGTATGTGCTCAGAATGATCTGATTTCTTTCTTGGAGGTTCATTTTGGTCATATAAGTCTGCCAGTAAAGTTTCATTTCTAGGTCAAGTGTACATTGGAAGATATTGAAGATTTTCGGTATTGGCAGCAGGGTACAAAAACTTTGAACTTAGTTTTGAAGGCTTTAGAGGCCCTGGATGAGGTCAAAAATTTGGGTGATGGGTGCTTGCGCGAGTCAAGCCTGTAGAGCGCTTTGTGGCATTTATGAAATGGGGTTATAATAGCCGATCGGGTCAACTGGTGATGACTTATGGTCTTCGGAAGTTGGGTCACTTGAAATGGCGGAAAATAATTTTCTTCAAAATTTATGTTCAGGTTTCAAAGGTTATCTTGAGCCAACTATGATGTAATAAAATGTAAAATAAAATAATTCTAAGTTTGGTCGGCCTTATTGGCTAAAATTCTGGAACCTTCCCAGGCGGTGGAAAAATTGCCTATATAAGGAAGGTTGTATTATTGTCTTAGGCAGTTCAGAATAGTTCTAGGTAGCAGATCTGGGTATTGATTCGAGGCTTTGTCCTACAGAATATTGTAAGGGAATGCCCATGTGGCTTTGCATATTGTAATTCTGAAAGTTTGTAATTCCACATTTGTGGAGATAATAAGAAGCCAATTTTCTGTTCTTGCATATTATTGTTGTTGTTTCTCTATTTCTGTTATGTGTTTGTGGCATAAGGGGAGCACCCTTCATCAGTTTTCTTCTCAGAAGTTGTGGCATTATATGCTAGCTCACACTACAAGGATTATTGCAAAAATTGATCCACTAAAGTACTTATTGAGCAAGACTTCCCTCACAGGTAAATTAGCAAAATGGGTGATGATACTTAGTGAATTTGACATTGAGTATGTAGAAAGAAAAGCTATTAAGGGACAAGCAATTGTTGATCAGTTGGCAGAAGCTCCTCTGAAAGATCACCAACCTTTGAGTATTGAATTCCCAAATGAATCCATCATGCTTCTCACACATCAGGCTTGGAGCATGTTCTTTGATGGATCATTCACTCAGCAAGGATCCCGTGCAGGCATTCTATTTATAACACCTCAAAGATACTCATTACCAAAAGCTTACAAAATGTTATTTCCCTACACAAACAACATTGCTAAATATGAAGCTCTCATTAATGGTATGAAGATAGCCATTGAATGGCATGTGGATGAGCTCAAGGTCTTTGGAGACTCTTAGTTAATCATCAACCAGGTCAATGATGTCTACCAAAAAAAAGATGACAAGCTAGTGCCTTACAAAAGAATGGTAGACGATCTCAAATAGTATTTTTCACACATTTCCTTCTAGCAAATTCCAAGGGTAGATAATAAAGTAGTTGATGCTATGGCCACTCTTGCTTCAATGTTAAAAATGCTAGAAAATGACTTCAGACATGAATTCTTGGTGGAGGCATTACACTATCCTGCCTATGACATTCCTGAATCCAAGATAATCTGTTTAGTCATTGGACATGATTCATCCCGCTACCACCACATATATTCCTACATCCATGACCAGATCATTCCAGACACCTATACCAAGAATGAAAAATGTCACCTAATTCATACTGCTTCACGGTATGTCATCATAGCAAATGACTTCTATAGACGGGGCTAGACAGTACCCTCATTAGGTGTCTAGAACCTGATGAGTCTAAACATGCATTAGTTGATGTACATAAAGGTATCTGTGGGTATCATTCGAGTGGTCTGACGTTAGCCCAAAAACTTATTAGAGCTGGTTATTTCTGGCCAGATATGGAGAAAGAAGCTGTTCAATATGTGAAGACTTGTAAACAGTGCTAATTTCATGGAAAACTGATCCATGCTCTTGCTAAAGAACTTATTCCTTTCATCAGTTTTTGGCCATTTCAACAATGGGCCTTTGATCTGTAAGTTAGATACATCCTTCTTCTTCAAGAGGACATAAGTTTATCATCACATCTACTGACTATTTTACTAAGTGGGTTGAGGCAGTCCCTCTAGATGTAGCTGATGGCAAGTCTATGGCTATGTTTATACTAAACTATATCATTTGTAGATATGGTGTAACCTCATCCATTATCACTGACAATGGGGGACAATTAAAAAACAAGGACCTGAGAGAGTTATGCACCAAATTCAGGATTATTCAGCATTGGTCATCTATCTATTATCCTCAGGGTAATGGACAAGAAGAGGCTTCTAATAAGACAATTCTCAAAATCTTACATAGAACAGTTCATAAATCTGGTAGAGATTGGCATCTCCAAATTAATCCAGCTTTGTGGGTCTACAGGACAAGTATCTGAACACCAATGGGGGCCACACCCTTTGCCTTGGTTTATGGAGCAGATGTAGTATTGCCTATTAAGGTCAAGATTCCAACATTATGAATCTCTCTAAGAGGCCTCATCACTAATGAAGAAAACAAAATATCCCAACTTCAAGAGCTTGAGTTACTAGATGAATGTCGGAAGGTGGCATTCAATCATCTTCGAGCATACCAAAAGAGGATTTCCAAAGCATACAATAAGAAGGTCAGACAAAGAGAATTCCAAGTGGGTGATCTCGTCCTGAGAGAAAACCCCAAGAATCAGTAGCAGTGAGTCTAGAAAGGGAAATTTGAACCAAACTGGCTTGGTCTGTATGTTATTACTACGGCATTTGGGTCTGGCACTTATCGAATCTCCACTACTAAAGGAGAATAGCTAAAAGAGCCTATCAACACTCTTCACTTGAATAAATTCTACAACTAAGGCATTCTTTGTGTGCTCATGTACATACTTATTGGTTCTGAAAAAATCAAAAAAAAATGATATATTGGCAAAAAATCCTAAAAATTGCAAAATGTCCTGAAAAAATGATCATCTTAGTGAAAACCTAGTAAACAGGTGCTTTGGTGTATCTATTATCCTAGTGAAAACCTAGTAAATAGGCACCTTGGTAATAATAAAAAACAAATATAGAAATTTTGAAAAAATACAAAAAAAATAAAAAATACAAAAAAAATCAAAAGATCAAAAATACAAAAAAATGAAATATTCAAAAAATACAAAAAATTTGAAAAAGAAGAAAAATGTGCCATTGATGAAAACTTGGTAAACAGGCATCATGGTAGCAAAAATAGAATCTCTGCCAAGATGGTGAAAACCTGGTAAACAGGCACCTCTTGTTTCCTGAAGCTATATCTCATCTCAGCACCATTTGGCTCTCACTTTCCTGCTTTAGTTTGCTTTCCCATTTTCCTGATTTAGTTTGTTTCCTATTGTTAGTCTGTTTCCTGCTTTGGCTTGCTAGCTCATGCACTTTCTTTCAGTTGTCTTCGAGATTTTCCTTGACTCTTCATGGATTGGAATTGGTCACACTTGTGGGCATCTTCCTCATCTAGGGGGCATTGTCCTATCACTTTCAAAAAATTTGATCGTGCATCAGTCACCAGTGGTTCTCACTGTGTCTGCCTGCTGATGCCTAGCTACTTTTGAGATTTCTCTTCTTGAGGATCTCTTGCATACCTGTCGCCAGTGGTTCCCATTATGACTACCTACTGATACTTATCTTTCATTAGTCACTAGTGGTTCTCACTGCATCTTCCTACTAATGTTTTGTTCGTGCTTAATTCTCTCTTTTGAGAATCTTCCTTGTATCAGTCACCAGTGGTTCTCACATCATCTGCCTACTGATACTTGGTTCACACTCTAATATCTTCTTTGAGACTTCATCTCTCGAGATAGTCACCAGTGGTTCTCACCGTGTCTTCTTATTGTCACTATCCTGTTGAGACTTTGAACGTTGTACATTTCCGATTTGACTTCAATCCGCTTGAACACAAATGTAAACTAAAACTAAAACTGAATTTGTGTTCCTTTGAAGCATGTTGAGATTTTTCTTTGAGTGTTTAATATGGTTTCTTTATCATTCCTCCTCAATTAACTCTAAGATGTCTTCGTAATCGAGAGAAGCAAAGACTGGGGGCATGATCTTTTCTTTGTTTTCTATTTGCTTGTTTAGTTTCAATGATCCAATGAATCTACATAAGAGGGGTGTCCATCTGTAAGAGCCTTCATCTTGTATTGGATGGCCATGTGTACCTCAACTCCTTTTATATGGAAACTTTGGTGAGGTTGGTTCTTCTTGTTTTTTTTGAGTGACTTCTTTCTGCTACAAGTGAAATTGCTAACGTTCATCCTGCTAAGTGAATGTAAGGGTCACTACAAGAAATCTTTGGCAAAAGAAGGAACTCTCATGTGTCTGGTGTGCTTGTTCAAAAGAAACATTCTGGTTATTCTAGCAATTATGCTTTGATGCTTATGTTAACTTGCTAAATCAAAAGGAATAGGTGGTCAGGTCATTTTAGCTTCTTGTGCCTTAATGCTTACATCTCAGTCCGATAAATCTAAAGACTTATGTCATATTCATATTCTCATGATTACAATGTCAGTGAGGATTTTATGCCATCTTGTGATCATCCCGTGCCTAAAATAACTCGATGATGATAATACGATGAGTCCAACAACCAAGTCCTAGGGTTGCATCTAGTTTAGGCTTGCACTTTCATTCCAGGCTTCCATTGAGACTATGTTTTGGTACTCTCTTGATTGTCTTCTTTTGGATCTTTTCATCAAAGGTTCTCATCTTTTGTCCCTGGTTCGTCATGGTTGCAAAAGTGTCCGGCCCTCACTCTCAATCTTCGAAACATCCTTTTGATTATTACCTGTCATATATTGCTAAAACTCTACATGAGATGGTTAGTATCACATACATTGTATGTCCATTGAATTTTCATTTGCATCCATAAAATCTATATTCATTTACAATGTGCATCCATTATAAGCATAAATCAAATCATACATTGCATTCATTCATTTACCATGTATTACTATATTTCACATTGCATATTCATATATCATCATAAAAATAAAACATACGATCTCATACATATCTAATCCATACATCTAAAGCATATAAAGAACATCTCATAAAACATCAATATCAAAGCAATATATCAACAAGTATGATGATATCAAAATCGTGATCTCATATATATATATATATATATATATATATATATATATATATATATATATATATATATATATATATATATATATATATATATATATATATATATATATATATATATATATCGGTTGGATCAATGTCATGTACAAAAGAAGGGTGCTACTCGAGCTTAGTATAAAAAATGGAGCTACAATATATATATCAATATGCTAACTTTGCCCGTCGCCACCTGGAGGAGGTGGTGGCAGTGGTCCCTATGCTGGTGCATGTGGTGGTGGCATCGGTCTTTGTGGAGGTGCCTACTATGGAGGTGCCTATGGTGGTCTTTGTGGTGCTCCTACATACTCAAAAAATGGAGGCACCTGCTCTGATACATCTGGAACGGCTTTGCAATATGCTACATAATAATAAGATGCCTGAGCATACTCATATCTAATCTCTAATTGTGCTCTCGCCAGCTCCTCGCGTAACTCTCTAATCTCCTGATCCCTATTGGCTATGTAGGTCTCCTATATGATGACTCAGGTATGGTAGTCATCTCTCTCACATTGAACCTACCTAACCGTCTCCTAGCTCTTCCTGAGAGCCTCCTGCAGCTATGGTGTTTGTGCTCCTATAGGAACATCTGACATATCTGTATCATCACACGGAGGAGTTTGCTACGAGTTATCCCCTATCCTCTACCTGGTGGATCTTTGTTGAGACCCACTACTCCCAGCACCTGCATCTAACCCCATAGTCCTCAGGGGGACGTCTATCTGTGATGACCTGGGCCTCAATGCTCTCTACCCAGGCCGCTATAAAGGTACATGCTACTATATAGGTACCTACTACTATTGTTGTCCTTGCGGTCCCTGCTGTGCAACCTGATGTCATACAAGTTGCTATACTAGTACCTACAGTTGTGGTCCCTGACCCATCTCTATAGGATTTGTGAATCTAGGAAATGGATGGGCTAAGGAGAGGTCCATGTATGCATGATTCATCCTTGCATTGGTGACGTCCACCATGTAATCCCACTGGGCCTAAGGTATGCACGCCTCGATCACACACCTGCTCAGATCTAATCTAGGATGCCACCCCTTCTTCTCCTCATCAGTGAAGCGGGCATAGGGGTAGTACTCTTGGGAGATGTCCTATTGTCTCCCAAACTAATGCTAGAAACGTGTAATTAGAAAGTGCTCAATGATAGTAACACTACGTCCAATCAGTGGACACAAGGCAAACATGTAAGAAATCTCTCTCCAAGCATCATCCCATGGCTTAGTAGCAACCCATGGTCTCTAGACAATAGCCACCATATCATCGAGCTATCCACGCCACTGCTCTGTCTTACCCAACAAAGGCTCAGTTAGCGGACCTACGTACCTATATATATAAGGCTCTAGCGCCTGTCATGTATCATGATATATAGGTCTGCAAACAGGGAGATGCTCCTAGGCCCAGATCTAAAGGAGGAAGATGTATGTGGTTGAATGTGGACCTCTAATCCAACTAAACATGCAACATAGTCATTACTCACACAATCAAATTATGAGAATGAGTATGGATTACTCAGTTCAAAATTCATGGCAAAGTGACCTGTTGCCTCCTAATTAATCGGGGTGTTTAATTACTCTCAAATTAGAGAGCCAACAACCATAAGACTAAGTTAATATGGAGGATTTGAAAACTAGAATGATAAGCAAAGTACAATTAATCTAAGATGAAAATGCAATTTGTAATCTAGAATGAAGTGCAGATTTTAATCTAATAACTTGAAAGTAAATATGAAATGCAAATTCTAGTCTAAGAAAGCTTGAAAGATAGATGATAATTAACTAATAGAAATGAAGAAATTAATCTACTATGAAGGATGCAATTAACACTAAATGAGAGAAAACTAAGTAATGCAATAAGCTTTGAAAATATGTAAATAGTTGAGACAGAATTTTGCTATAGTCTATGTGCTTTCAAATTTCTCTCCTTCGAATGAAGAATGAGGTTCAAGATATAGGCAAGCTTGGAAGAGGAACGAAGAGTTTCTTGATTCGAAATGGTGGACTCTTCATTTCCAATCGAGGAGAAAGAGACAAAGATTAGATAATTACTTAATTAAAGAAATGGATTATTGCCACATGGGTGACTCTTTGAATATTTGATTTATTAAATGCAAATATGATAATCCATTCGAATAACCAAGTAATTTATTAATTCATTTTATGGGTATTTAGCTAAAGGGGTGAGTTTAATTTAATTTAAAGCACATAGGACTTTAAAATTAAATTGATTTATCATAGGAGTAATTTAGCTAATAAAAGTCAAAGACTTTAGGAATTAATTATAATATTTGATTAATGCAATTTAAGGTTTTTGCAATTGACATCAAGTCAAATAAAGTCAGGTAGGAGAGATAAAATTGCCTAGCAAAGTAGGACTTTGAAGATGTAAAATTTGAAGAAAATGCACCAAAATTGATTGAAATTATAAGGTGCCAATTTTGGGGTATTACATTTGCCCCTCTTTGAATTGATGTGTGAGCAGTGTGTTGATTCAAAGAATAGTCTGATATGACAGATGAGTGAAGATTTCAGGAGTCTAAGTTAGATTTCCATGACATCGATCATAAAGAAGCATGATTTTCTAAAGTCTAAGTTAGATTGTGAAGATGATGGTCCAAAAGAGAATTGGAATCAGGGTTAGATTGCCCCAATACCAATTGATGAAGATTTTAGGACTATATCAGAGTCAGGGTTAGATTGCCCCAATAAGAAGCTTATCCCTTCGAGACCCAGGTTAGATTGCCCAGATAACGATCTAAAAGAGATTTCAGGATCCATCTCTAGAAAAAAGCTTGACTCCCAGGAATTAGGGTTAGATTGCCCTAATACCTAAAATATTTTGAGAACCATCTTCGGAACGAAGCTTGATTCCTGAGGATCCGAGTTAGATTGCTCAGATACCCAAAATATTGATGATCAGGTGACTAGATGTGAGGCACTAAGATGCCCCTAGTGAAGAGATGCCCCAAGCGGTGAGGACTTTGATTTAGATCAGATTGAAATGAGACTGGTTTGACAAGATTCAAATGATGCAATCATCCTGCCCCCTCGGGAGAGAAATTGAAAGATGACATATCAGAAGGACAATTGACAACAAGAGGTTGCAGAATAGAAGCAATCAGACTAGATTTGAGAAGCTGCAGAAGGAAATGGAGTGATCGGGGGGTCCTGTTGACCAAGTTTGACCATGGTTGACTAGATTTGACTAGAGTTTACTTTGATGAAAAAATTGAAGATCTCAAGAAAAATGATGAAGTGATGAAAGTCTGGCAGGAAAATGATGCCAAAAGACTGACTACACAAGTGTCCAATCCCAAAGGGTCCTAGAATTTAAAATGCAATTTTGAGCTATCTAGGAGTGTCAGATTTCGATTTCGATCCTGAAAACTTGTGTAGCTGAGACAAACCCGGGACAAAAGATGAGAACCTTTGATGAAGAGATAAGAAAGCACCAAACACTGTCTCAAATGAAAGCCTAGAATGAAAATGCAAGCCTAAGCTAGATGCAAGCCTAGAATTAAAATGCAAGCCTAAGCTAAATGCAAGCCTAAAATGAAAATGCAAGCCCTAGGACTTGGTTGTTGGACTCACCATATTTATCATCATCAAGTTCTTTTAGGCACGGGAAATTCACAAGATGTCATACAACTCTCATTGACATTGTAATCATGAGAATATGAATATGACATAAGTCTTAGATTTGTCGGAATGAGGTGTAAACATTAAGGCACAAGAAGCCAGAATGACCTAAACACCTATTCCTTTTGATTTAGCAAGTTAACATAAGCATTAAAGCATAATTTCTAGAATGACATGAATGTTGCTTGTGAATAAACACACCAGACACACAAGAGTTCCTTCTTTTGCCCAAAGATTTCTCCTAGTGACCCTTATGTTCACTTAGCAGGACGGGCATTTGCAATTTTACTTGTAGCAGAAAGAAGTCACTCAAAATAGACAAGGAGAAGAACCAACCTCACCAAAGTTTCCATACAAAAGGATTCAAGGTACACATGGCCATCCAATATGATATGAAGGCTCTTACAGATGGACACCCCTCTTATGTAGATTCATCAGATCATTGGAACTAAACCAGTAAATAGGAAGCAAAGAAAAGATCATGTCCCTAGTCTTCACATTTCTCTATCAAGAAAGACATCTTAGATTCACTCAAGGGGAAATGATAAAACAACCAAACAAGCACTCAAAAAGAAAAATCAGCATGCTTCAAAGGAACACAAATTTAGTTTTAGTTTTAGTTTATGTTTGTGGTCAATCAGATTGAAGTCGAATCGGAAGCGTACAACATTCGAAGTCTCAATGGGATATCGATAGCATGAAGATGTAGTGAGAACCATTGGTGACCTTCATGAGAGAAAAAGTCTCAAGAAGATATTGGAGCATGAACCAAGTATCAACAAGTGGATGTAGTGAGAACCACTGGTGATTGATACAAGGAAGGTTCTCAAAAGAGAGAATAAAGAAGCACGAACAAAGCATCAGTAGGCAGATGTAATGTTAACCACTAGTGACTGATGTAAGGAAGAGATCCCGAAAAAGAGGGGTTCGAATGAGAGATAATTATCAGTAGGCTAGCACAGTGGGATCCACTGGTGACCAATACATGAGAGATCCTCAAGGAGAGAAATCTCAAAAGTAACTAGGCATCAGCAGGTAGATGCAGCAAGAACCACTGGTGATTGATGCATGAAGAAATTTTTTGAAAGTGATAGGACAATGCCCCCTAGACCAGGAAGATGCCCCCAAGTGTGACCAGTTCCAATCCATGAAGAGTCAAGGAAAATTTCGAAGACAACTGAAGGCAACTGCATGAGCTAGAAAATTAAAGAAGGAAATAGACTAAAGCAGAAAACAAATGAAAGCAGGAAATAGACTAAAGTAGGAAACAAACGAAAGAAGGAAAGAGGGAAAGAAAACTAAAGCAGGAATGCAAGGAAACTAAAGTAGGATATTAAGAGCCAAGCGATGCTGAGATGAGATGTAACTTTAGGAAATAAGAGGTTCCTATTTACTAGGTTTTCACCATCTTGGAAGAGATTCTATTTTTGCTACCACGGTGCCTATTTACCAGGTTTTCATCAGTGGCACATTTTTCTCTTTTTCAATTTTTTGTACTTTTCTCTTTTTTTCCTTTTTTTTGGTATTTTTGAATATTTCATTTTTCTTGTATTTTTTTATCTTTTCACTTTTTTTTGTATTTTTCAAATTTTCTATTTTTTTAATTATTATTAAGGTGCTTGTTTACCAGGTTTTCACCAAGAAAATAGATACATCAAAGTGCCTGTTTACTAGGTTTTCACTAAGATGATCAATTTTTCAGGACATTTTGCAATTTTTAGGATTTTTGCCAATATATCATTTTTTTGGAATTTTTTCAGGACCAATAAGTATGTACATGAGCACATAGAGAATGCCTCAGCTATAGAATTTCTTCAAGTGAAGAGCATTGATAGGCTCTTTGAGCTGTTCTCCTTTAGTGGTGGAGAGTCGATAAGTGCCAGACCCAAATGTGGTAGTAATAACATACGGACCAATCCAGTTTGGTTCAAATTTTCCTTTATGGACTCACTATTGTTGATTCTTGGGGTTCTCTCTCAGAACAAGATCACCCACTTGGAATTCTCTTTGTCTAAATTTCTTATTGTAGGCTTTGGACATCCTCTTTTGGTATGCTCGAGGATGATCGAATGCCACCTTTCGACATTCATCAAGTAACTCAAGCTCTTGAAGCCGGGATATTATGTTCTCTTCATCAGTGATGAGGCCCCTTAGGGAGATTCACAATGTAGGAATCTCAACCTCAATAGGTAATACTGCGTCTTCTTCATAAACCAAGGCAAAGGGCGTAGCCCCTATTGGTGTTCAGATACTTGTTCTGTAGGCCCACAAAGCCGGATTAATCTAGAGATGCCAATCTCTACTAGATTTATGAACTGTTTGGTGCAAGATTTTGAGAATTGTCTTATTCAAAGCTTCTGCTTGTCCATTACCATGAGGATAATAGATAGATGACTAGTGCTGAATGATTCTAAATTTGGTGCATAAGTCTGTCGGGTCCTTATTTTTGAATTGTCCCCCATTGTTAGTGATAATGGATGAGGGTACACCATATCTACAAATGACATAGTTCAGTATAAACATCACCACAGACTTGCCATCAGCTATAGCTAGAGGCACTGCCTCAACCCACTTAGTAAAATAATCAGTAGCTGTGATAATAAACTTATGTCCTCTTGAAGAAGAAGGATGTATCTGACCTACCAAGTCAAAGGCCCACTACTGAAATGGCTAGAAATTGATGAAAGGAATAAGTTCTTTAGCAAGAACATGGATCATATTTCTATGTAATTAACACTGTTTACAAGTCTTGGCATATTGAATAGCTTCCTTTTCCATATATGGCCAATAGTAACTAGCTCTAATAAGTTTCTAAGCTAACGTCAGACCACTCGAATGAGATCCATAGTTACCTTCATGTACCTTAGCTAGCGCATGTTTGGACTCATCTAGTTCTAGGCACCTAAGGAGGGTACCATCTAGACCCTGTCTATACAAGTCATTTGCTATGATGACATACCATGAAGCAGTATGAATTAGGTGACGCTTTTCATTCTGGGTATAGGTGTCTAGAATGATCTGGTCATGAAGGTAGGAATAAATATGGTGGTAGCGGGATGAATCATGTCCAATGACTAAACAGATCATCCTGGATTTAGGAATATCATAGGCAAGGTAGTGTAATGCATCCACCAGGAATTTGTGTCTGAAATCATTTTCTGGCATTTGTAACATTGAAGCAAGAGTGGCCATAACATCAGTTGCTTTATTGTCTGCCCTTGGAATCTACTAGAAAGAAATGTGTGCAAAATACTATTTGAGATCATCCACCATTCTTTTGTTAGGTACTATCTTGTCATCTTTTGTTTGGTAGACATCATTGACTTGGTTGATGATTAACTGAGAGTCTCCAAAGACCTTGAGCTCATCCATATGCCATTCAATGGCTATCTTCATACTGTTAATGAGAGCTTCATATTCAACAATGTTGTTTGTGCAAGGGAACAACATTTTGTAAGCTTTTGGCAATGAGTATCTTTGAGGTGTTATAAATAGAATGCCTGCACGGGATCCTTGCTGAGTGAATGATCCATCAAAGAACATGCTCCAAGACTGATGTGTGAGAAGCATGATGGATTCAACTGGGAATTCAATAGTCAAAGGATAGTGATCTTTCAAAGGAGCTTCCACCAACTGATCAGTAATTTCTTGTCCCTTAATAGCTTTTCTTTCCACATACTCGATGTCAAATTCACTAAGTATGATCACCCATTTTGCTAATCTACCCATGACGGAAGCCTTGCACAATAAGTACTTTAGTGGATCAATTTTTGCAATAAGCCTTGTGGTGTGAGTTAGCATATAATGCTGCAACTTCTGAGAAGAAAACACTACTACTAGACAAGCTTTCTCAATGATAGAATGATTGATCTTATATGAAACCAATATTCTGCTAATATAGTATATGGCTCTCTCTTCATTGTTTTGATCTTCTTGAGCTAGGAGAGCACCCAAAGATGTGTTCGTTGCTAAGATGTATAGTATAAGTGGCTTCCCATGAATAGGAGGCATCAATATAGGTGGATTAGCAAGATATTGTTTAATCTAAGTAAGTCCCCTGTCACATTCTTCATTCCATGAACATAAGTCACACCCTTATGCAAAGTTTTAGTAAATGGTTGTGACTTATCAACTAACAGTGAAATGAAATGCCAAATAGATTGTAGCCTTCCCTGTAATCCTCTCATTTGACTAATGTTCTTGGGTGGAGGCATTTCCATAATAGCTTGCACTTTTTTAGGATCCACTTCTATGCCTTTAGCTGAAATGATGTAACCCAAGAGTTTCCCAGGAGTGACACCGAAAGCACATTTTTTGGGATTAAGTCTGAGACTAAATTGTTCCATGTGGTCAAGTATGGGACCCAAATTTGTAAGGTGATTTCTTCACTGCATTCTTTTGGCTAAAGTATTATCCACATAATCCTCCATTGTTTTATGCATCATATCATGGAAAATAGTAGTGATAGCTCTCTAATATGTTGCTCCAGCATTCTTAAGCCCAAAAGGCATGACATTCCAGAAAAATGTGCCCCAGGCACATGTGAAAGCAGTATTTTCTTGATCTTTTGGCACAATTTTTATTTGATTATAGCCAAAAAATCCATCCATCAAGGAATACATCTCATATCCTATTGTCATGTCCATGATCATGTCAATATTAGGCAATGGGAAGTCATCTTTTGGACATGCCTTATTTAGATCCCTGAAGTCTGTACACACATGAATGGATTTATCATGTTTGGTGACTGGAACAATGTTTGAAATCCACTCTACATAACCAATAGTCCTTATGAAACCAACCCTAAGAAGTTTTTCTAACTCTACTTTGACCAAAAGTGCCACATGTGGATGCATCTTTCATAGCTTCTGTTTAACAGGTTTAATACCTGGTGCAATGGACAAATGGTGCATGATTAGATTGGGGTCTAATCTAGGCATGTCGAAGTAAGTCCATGCAAAGTTTATTTTCTTTCTTTGAAAGAAGTTAGTGAATTCTTCTCTTTCTTTTGCAAACAATGATTGTGCTAGATGAATAATTTGTGGAGCAGCCTCGGTACCCAAATTTACTAGCTGTGTCAGCTCAATAAATACTGTGACCTCTCTTGAAAGTGGATCAGAAGTGTATCAAGTATCTCATCATTGGGTGCCTTAGAGAGGTTTTCACCCTCAGATACATCTTTTATTTTTACTATTTTGGGCTCTAATACTGCCACAATGTGGTTTTCACCATCAGAGCATCTATTTTTTCTTCTTTTAAGTTTTTGACTGAGATACTTGATATCAGTCTCTATCATGCTGACACTTCTTTTGCTGGTGGAGGACATCATAGGTTCAATAATAGGGAGGTAATAGGATAAATCATAATCATTCTAGAATGTTAGGACTTCATTGGATGAGGAAGGGGAGTTCCAGTTTATCAGATCGGGACGGCGGAGTGAAAGAGTAGTAGTGACTGGTTCAATTGCATTCACAGTATAACCATCAAATGTATGGATGAGCAAGTCAAGACCTAGAGTGATTTCATCCAAAGGAGTGTTTGAATCCCTATAAGACCCTACGTTGAAAGTAGAGGACAAGTTAACACCGGTGGCATCTAATTCATGTGTCCTAATGCTTGACCCTTCACCTACTTTGAGAAGTCTTTCATAACATGAACAATATTTATGTCTACATCATAAGTAGCACCAGACAAAGAGTCAAACTCATATTCATGTGAGTCAGTACTTGATGTGGGAATTTCATTAGTACTAGCCGTATCACCTGACTCATCTTCATTCCTTGTGGCATTAACAACTTGCTAAAGTTGTTCTTGTTCAAGATACTTTTGAAAATGTGGCAGCCTGTATTATTCACCTAGAAAATTGGGATCATCATTTAGTGTTTCTTTCCACTACTCATATGTGAATTTCAAAGAGGTTTTATCAGAATCAATATCAGTATTAGTATCAGTCTCTACCATATGGATAGGTATGATAGGCTCATCAGGTTTTGCAAAGAGTATAGCAAGTTCCAGAGGAATAGGATATGGAAAGGTGTCTTCATCAGAGCTAGTCTCTGGATTTACCTCTGGAGTGGTATCTTCAAATTCTGGCTGTTGAGATTTAGGTTCAAGAGCTAACACAAATTTCTTGGTCCCTAAATGAAAGGGAGTCTTTTTAAAGCCTAAGCTAGTAGTATCCTTTATTCTACAACCTGTAGCTTCAATAGGCTTCAATAGACCATTATCATTCTTTCCTATAGGACCACTCCCCTTATAGCCGAAGTGCTTCATGATCTTGACGGTCTCACTGTATGGCTCTTGCTCTAAATCTAGAGGTGGAGTAGTTGTTTCAGATATTTATTTTCCTTTATAGATCCAAGATGTGATAGCCCTCTCTTCATCCTCATCTTCTAAAGGTGTAGAGGCTTGCACAAAGGTGCCATCATAAATTTTTTGAGGAGAAGCATTAGAAGGTTTGTTATTCTCAGAAGGTCTCCCATAAGAGTGTGGAGACAGAGGTAGAGTAGCAAGTTATAGCACAAGTTCAATTCAGTATTCTCCCATGCATGTATCCTTAAGTCTCGAAGTTTGTTCCATTTCCTTTAGCTTAGCATCATAAAACTCAGTGGACTCTCTATTAGCTGGAACAAAGCTATCTGCAGATTGTGCAAGAGTGTTGCAAGATTAATTGGTATTAGCAGGCACAGTGACTTCCACCCCATGGAATGGAAACTTAATGCATTGATGGTATGTGGATGGAACAACCTTCATCTCATCAATCCATGGCCTACCCAACAAGATATTATAGGCAAGAGGAATGTCAAGAACTTGAAAAGTAACATCTCTCTCAACAGGTCCTACGCGGATAGGTAGCACAACTAAACCTTGGGACTTACGTTCCTCTTCATCATAAGCTTTGATGGTAATATTTTTTCGGGAGTCTATACAATTCTCATCATAACCTAGCTGAGTGAGAAGCTTAGCAGAATAGATATTCAGACTAGCACCATTGTCTATGAGTACTCAGCGGACACGTTTAGGACCTATCATGACCTCTATATGCAAGGGAGCATTATGCGGATGGCTCAAAGAGTGATCATCTTCTTCAGAGAAGGATAGATAGTGAGCCAAGGTCAAATGACCCACCATAGATTGGAACTAGTTGAGATCGAGATCCTTGGGAAAATTTTCCTCGGTGAGGGCTTTATCTAAAATTTGCCTATGAGTAGGTGAGATCTTCAGCAGCTCAAAAATGGTAATCTGAGCATTGGTTCACTGGATTTGATCTAAGATACTATAACTAGCTAGGCTAGATGTAGGAACTAATTTCATGTTCTTGTTGGTAGGGCCAACAATAGTCTTATCCACACTTTGCTTCGGAGTGGATGTAGAAGTATCGGGACCCTTATCCACAATTTTCTTTGGAGCAGATGTAGAAGTATTGGGACCTTTGAAAACAACTCTTCCTCATGATTGAGTGATGACATTAGCACAATCTTGAGATTGTTCAGATTCAGATGAATGAGATGTAGATCTACACAAGATGAAAGGAGTCTTAGGCTTGGGAGCATCGCTGCTCCCCTTGGAAGTGATCATGTTACAATACTCTATCTCAACAGGTTCGATCATACCAATAACATTGTCATCATTAGTGTACATGTAATTGACTTTAGCATTGGTATTCTTGGTGTTTGAAGACTCACCCTTCTCGTGAGGAGGGAAGGGATCCTTTAAAGCTTGATGGTTTGAATTCTTATTATGGTTATCCATAAGAATATCACCATTTTCAATGAGATCTTGAACCTTATGCTTCATATGGAGACAAGTAGAAGTCTTATGACCAATTTTTTGGTGATAGTCACAGTATGCATTATCATTCCACCAATGAGGTCATGGTTGTGGGTAATAAGTATGCTTTTCCAAAGGAGTAAGAACTTGATTTTGTATAATCATTTTATAGACCACATCAAGAGGTTCTCCTAAAGAGGTGAATTCATGCTTGGGTAGAGAGGCCCAAGGTTTGTTCTTAGCAAATCTTGAAGTTTGTTGATTATCTGTTGGGGTCTTTTCAACAGCCTTAGCCACTTGTATACTGGAAGTAAGATTAAAAATAGGCTTTGAAGGCTTCACGATAACATTATCCACCACCCCATCATTTACTACATCCCTATTTTTATTGACAACCTTTCCTTTATCCTTGTTCATGGAAAATCCTTGTTTATTGTCCTTATTCAAAGTCAATTCTCCTTTCTTAACCATAAAGGCCTCTATTCACACTACTTGTTTTATCATGCTATCAAAGGTTAGAGGACCTTGTAATTGCACTTGATATCTGAAGTCTGGGACAATATTGTCCAAGAAAATGTCAAGTCTCTTGGACTCTGGTAGCTTGTGAGGACACCTCATACATAATTGTCTCCACCTTTGGAGAAATGTCAGAAAAGATTCTCCTTGTCAGTGTTTTAAATTGTAGAGATCCTGGATGTTGACCAGATGCTGAATATTATGCAAGTAATATTGGAGAAAAAGCTTAGCCATTTCATCAAAAGTCTTAATGCCAGTGGGCAATCTAGAAAACCATTCCATAGCTGGTCCACCCAAGCTATGAGGAAATAGGCACATAAGATATGTGTGATCATGTATGAATTCCATAGGTAATGCACAAAAATCCCTTAAGTGATCTTGGGGATCGGTTGCACCCAAGTATTTGTCATATTTAGGGAGCTCTACACCCCTGGGAAAATGTGGCATATGAAGACTTCTATCAAAAGGGAAAGGACAAATACTTTCCATTGTGAATTGTTGAGCGGGTTTTTCCTTATTCTTTGCAAGTTGACTAATCTGATCTTGCATGTCTCGAACCATTTTTTGCAACTTTGCAGTCTCAGTTTCTTCTTCCTTGGCAACAAGCGTTTCAACTTGATAGTATGGGGGTAACTTGGCCCCTTGTTTAGCTAGCTCAAGGAAGTATTTTTCCTTATCCTCTAGAAGGAGGATCTCCATCATCTTAATAAGACCCTTGTTTTCCTTGGCAGTGTCTATATCATTTTGAGTTATGGTGTCATCACCATCATTGCCAAGGATCTTGTAAATGCTAAGGAATTGATCCTGACTCTGATCGAAAGGAGGAGGTCGATAGTGATATGCTAGTTGACCACCTTGAGGTTTGTTTTGAGCTTGATGTCAATCATCTTGGGTTTGACCATGGTGTTGCTCATTTCAAGGTTGGGCATGATGTTGGTCATTGGAAGATTGACCAAAATGCTAGTTGTTTTGAGATTGATCAAAAGTTTGACTATATTTGCCTGGTTGGAAGTCAAATGGCTCTCCCATCCTATTGGTGTGGCACAATGCAGCAATTGAAGCCTTAGTAAAATGGTATGAATGATGTAGAAAGGGTGCAGCTAAGGTAACTTTTGGTGAATGAACAAGGTCAAAAGATTTAACAAATTTAGGTGGGAAGATATCGTGATCAGTATCAATAGATTCAATAATAGGAGTAGTCCAAGGGAGTGGTCTTCCAAAGTTATGAAACAATGAGTTGTCTTGGAAGAATGAGTTGTCTTGCTCTTGGAATGAGAAACCAGTTTTTGATTCAAACAGTGGATTAAAACACTCCTGGAACACTAGAGGTGATGGTTGAGACAGACTATCTTTCAAAGTACTTAATGAGGAACTTGAGGATCTCTCACAAAGTTCATATTTTGCAATAGATTCAGGATGATCTGTTTCTTGATTAAGAGGTTTGCTTCTACCTTGACCAGTATTCTGAATGGGATAATTTTTTCCACTTCTAGTCGTAACAGTCATAGATGAAGATGTGACAAGAGAAGACTCGAGATAGTGCTAGACTCTATCTCTAAGATAATGGAAAGGAGATAAATGGCTAGAATAGCCAAGATGCGAGATGGACCTGGTATGAATCATCAAAAGAGGTGGCTAGAATTGTCAAGATAAGACTATCACAACATGAGGTACAAAAGGCCTAAAGAGATAAGGTAAACCAACGAGAGACAACATGAGTCAAAGAAAAAATCAATCAATTCCCAACTCGGGACAACCAGTTTCTGACAGTGAACAATAGGAAAATAGAAAAACAGACCTCAGACAAAAAGTAGACCAGGAAAAAGTTTAACCAATCAAAGGGAATTTAGTCTCTATTTTTTAAAACTAGTCTACAGTTTTACATGAGAGAACACCAAAAATCACGTGAAAGAACAAAGTCTTGTGCGAGAAAGTGCTCTAAAAAATTATACTTTGCACGGGGAAAATCTAAAGTCTGACAGTTTGACATAGTTTTTGAGGTAAAAGATGAATTCTGAGATACAGCTTGAATTGATGTCTGACAGAAAATCCAGTTTCCTAACAAGTTTGAAGAATAGTTTAGTCAACAATCTCATTTTGAGGTTTCAAGCATTTGTTTAAAGACACAAATATTTAGATCAAGCAGTTGTGATACAAGAAGTAGTCGTTAACAGACCTATCAAGGACAAAGCAACTTGATAGTATAAGGGGAGTCTTTGTTTGATCATGATTGGACAATGTTTAAGACTTGATAACAAACACATAGCTATCCCTACCAAAAAAATGGTGAGAAGACAAAACCTTTGCCCCACTACTTATGCGCATACGTGCACCTCACACAGCCATGTCACCCCCTAGAGGACACCCATGTTTGTGGTGTTTCCAAGGACTCAATAGTATATGTTCAAAGGTTACCCTTGTGGCAGGGGCCAGTGTCATATACCACCTTCAAGCATCCGGCTATATGCCTATGGTGGGAATCTATGGGAGAGATTCTTCCCCCTCCTTGTGCAAAGATTATGCCTCCTTTTGGAGGTGAACCGGGTAGGCCACTAGCTAAGGAAAGTTTTTAATAGGCCTTAATTCATACTAACCTTTGGTGCCCCCAATATAGGGTTCA
The DNA here is from genome assembly GCA_027943335.1 of Chamaecyparis obtusa. Classification (NCBI taxonomy): domain Eukaryota; kingdom Viridiplantae; phylum Streptophyta; class Pinopsida; order Cupressales; family Cupressaceae; genus Chamaecyparis; species Chamaecyparis obtusa. The sequence goes on from BSBK01007734.1 coordinate 406,033, forward strand.
GGCCTCCCAGCCACACCAACACTTGAAAGTCGTACACCCCACAAGTAGGGCTAGGAGTGGCGCCACTTAGTACAACAAACAAGGCCATCTCAAGATGATAGTCAAAATCATGAGAAGGAAGCTAATATGGCTTTGGAGTCTTTAGACTCAGCAAAGTGTTCTTTATTAAAGTGAGGTGGAATCACCGGTGAAAGGTGTGTACTCACTTGGGTCATTCCCAGAGGTTCAACTTCTGGTAGGCCCTCTAAAGGTGACACAACTTGGCTTAGATCTGAGGGTTTGATTTTATGTTTCTCTCAAAGAGAGAAGAGCATACTTCTCTACCTCATCACTTCACCCAAACACATCAAGAAAATTCATCACCGAGTTAGCTTCACTTCACCAAATCTACAAGATTTTGGGTTTCTGGTTCTCTCAGAGAGAGAAGAGCATAATACCCTAGCAAGTAGAAGTGTTAAAGATTCACTACCTTTCTCCACTTCCCCAAGAATCTATCATATTAGTAGGATCATTGGGTTTTTGGGTTCATTCATGGTCATCACCTCCATGTAATGAAGAGCCAAATTCCCTAGCCCACTATCAAAACTCTCAAGAAATTTTAATAGAGCCCTATTTAGACTATGTGAATGAAAGTAAGAAACAAACACAACATTTTTATGTGATCTTTGACTATCGTCCTGCAATCAAACCATTAGCATGTTTTATATTCTTCGAAAAACATCCTGCAAAAAATTGTTATGTTTTGGAAAGAACAGAGAAATGGAAATTAACAACAAACATAAACTATTAGAAATTTGGAACAGAAAACACAGAGACTAGAAATTTTTTTAAAACTGGAGTCAAATCTCATGCGAGGAAGTACTCCACGGTGCGCGAGAAAGCACAGGATGCTGCACGAGGATGCAAAAGTTCACGTGAGAGAGTGCTACTAAGAGTGAAACTTCACATGGTATGCTCTGTATTCTCGTGCAAGAATCCGTACACATGAAAGTATGGACGCACGACAAAGCTCAAATTTCCTGTTAGAAAAATCAAGAATGGGGCCAAAAATTGACCTTTTCTTCCCCATGGTGGGTGCCAAAATGTATGTGGTTGAACATGGACCTCTAATCCAACTACACACGCAACATAGTCATTACTCACACAATCAAATTACGAGAATGAGTATGGATTACTCAATTCAAAATTCATGGTGAAGTGACCTGTTGCCTCCTAATTAATCAGGGTTTTTAATTACTCTCAGACTGGAGAGCCAACAACCATAAGACCAAGTTAATATGGAGGATTTGAAAACTAGAATGATAAGTAAAGTACAATTAATCTAAGATGAAAATGCAGTTTGTAATCTAGAATGAAGTGCAAATTTTAATCTAATAACTTGAAAGTAAATATGAAATGTAGATTCTAGTCTAAGAAAGCTTGAAAGAAAGATGATAATTAACTAATAGAAATGAAGAAATTAATCTACTATGAAGGATGCAATTAACACTAAATGAGAGAAAACTAATTAATGCAATAAGCTTTGAAAATATGTAAATAGTTGAGATAGAATTTATCTATAGTCTATGTGCTTTCAAATTGCTCTCCTTCGAGTGAAGAATGAGGTTCAAGATATAGGCAAGCTTGGAAGAGGAACGAAGAGTTTCTTGATTCAAAACGGTGGACTCTTCATTTCCAATGGAGGAGAAAGAGACAAATATTAGAGAATTACTTAATTAAAGAAATGGATTATTTCCACATGGGTGACTCTTTGAATATTTGATTTATTAAATGCAAATATGATAATCCATTCAAATAACCAAGTAATTTATTAATTCCTTTTATGGGTATTTAGCTAAAGGGGTGAGTTTAATTTAGTTTAAAGCACTTAGGACTTTAGAATTAAATTGATTTATCATAGGGTTAATTTAGCTAATAAAAGTCGAAGACTTTAGGAATTAACTATAATATTTGATTAATGCAATTTAGGGTTTTTGCAATTGACATCAAGTCAAATAAAGTCAGGTAGGAGAGAGAAAATTGCCTAGCAAAGTAGGACTTTGAAGATGTAAAATTTGAAGAAAATGCACCAAAATTGATTGAAATTATAAGGTACCAATTTTGGGGTATTATAGAAGACACCTACCACCATGGTCCTCGCACTGTGATATATGATCTCATGCATCTCATGGTACATATGGGCTAGCATGCACTCACCCCATTTGAATCTAATGGCTGGCCTCTCCAGGATCCTCTGCAACATAGAGCCCCAACCACACTCCAGTCTGTGTTGTCCTCTATCTGGAGAAAGGTAACAACTCAGGAACATAGCGAGAACAATGGCTAGTGGGTGAGCACCGTCATGCTTATTAATCAAATCCTCCCAAGAGATGGCTTGGCCCATCACTAGATCATCTCAGAATATAGTCCTTAATGCTACTGTGCCTACCCTCAATTGTACATCGTACTCTACTCAAGCACTGTGGATGGGTATCTGCAAGATCTTATATATATCCTTGGGAGTGACTATCATCTCTCCTAGCGGAAAATGGAAGGTGTTCATCTCCAAATGGAAACACTCAACAAGTGCACCAAGAAGACCATGATTTACCCGAATGTCGGGTAAATCACGCAAATATCCTAGACCGAGTCCCTCAATATGAGCACTCTCAGCATCTGTCAATCTTTGTATCAACGTGATGATCATTGGATGATGTGACTGGAAGGCGATGTCGAGAAAGTCAACTTGCAAAGCAAGCGACAACATTGGATCAGTATCTCAATATGATGGTTTTCAAAACAACAATAATAAATAGAGCAAAGCATCTATCCTAGACATGACTCTGTGACACTCTACTCAGTTGATTTCATGCAAATTTGGAAAAATTTGGCAAAGATATTACAACATTGCAACAACTTTTTGCATGAGGAAACTATTCCCTCGCGTGAGACAAAACCTTCTCTTGCGCGAAAGTGAGAAAGTTTGCGTGAGATGACCTAGCGCCCCATGCGAGATTCTAGGTAGAGATCGGGCGAAGGAACCCTAACCCATGTGAGGAAACCATTTCCTTGCACAAGGGGTGACCTAGGCTAGCACGAGGAAACTGTTTCCTCACACGAGACTTGAAGAACATGCCCTAAAATTTGCTAGATCTATCCTAAATTGACCTAGAAAGTAGTACAAATTGAAATGCAAGGAGGATTATCGACTACTTACAATTGGGTCATACTTCGACGGCCGGGTGTGTCATCGCGAGTGCTCAAATCGATGCATATGCACTAGAAGGACCTCCATTCTCTCTCTCAGAGCTCAAAATCACAAGAAGAAAAAAGTGAATAATGAATTGAAAATGACCCCTCCGGGCCTTATATAGCGTTTTGACCTAATTTTCACAGTGCTCTATTTTGCATGAAAATTGCACCCTTGGCTAAATTGACTACTCTGAATCCATTTTCGGGATTGAAATCGAAATCTAACATCTCTAGGTAACTTGAAATCGCATTTTAAATTTAGGGACACTTTGGGATCGGATGCTTGTGCAGTCAGTCTTCTGGCATCATTTTCCTACCAGACTTTCATCTCTTCATCTTTTTTCTTGAGATCTTCAATATTTTCATCAAAGTCAACTCTAGTCAAATCTAGTCAGCCATGGTCAAACTTGGTCAACAGGACCTCTCGATCACTCCAAATTACTTCTGCAGCTTCTTGAATCTAGTCTGATTGTTTCTACTTTGTAACCTATTGTTGTCAATCGTCCTTTTGATATGTCATCTTTCAATTTCGCTCCCGAGGGGGTAGGATGATTGCATCATTTGAATCTTGTCAAACTAGTCTCATTTTCAATCTGATCTAAATCAAAGTCCCCACCGCTTGGGGCATCTTCGTGCCTCGCATCTGGTCATCTGATCATCTATCTTTTAGGTATCTGAGCAATCTAACTCAAATCCTCGAGGATCAAGCTTCATTCTGAAGATGGTTCTCAAAATCTATTAGGTATTGGGGCAATCTAACCCTAATTCTTGGGAGTCAAGATTTGTTCTGGAGATGGCTCTCAAAATCTCTTTTGGACCGTTATCTGGGCAATCTAACCCGGGTCTCAGAGGGCTAAGCTTCGTATTAGGGCAATCTTACCTTGATTCTGGAGATTCATCCTCAATATGCATCTATCATCATTCGATCAATCAGTGTTGGGGAAATCTAACCCCGATTCCAGTCTCCTCTCAAGTTGTCATTAGACCGTTGTCTTCACAATCTAACTTAGACTTCAGAGAATCGTGCCTCATTCTGGAGGTGGTTCTGCAATTCGATCTATTTCAGTGTCTTGGCATCCCAACCTTGACTTTTGAGGGTTAAGCTCTGTTTTGGGGATAATCCTAAAACCTCATCTATCATACCAAACTATTCTTTGAATCAACGTGCTACTCGCACATCAATTCAAAGAGGGGCAAATGTAATACCTCAAAATTGGCACCTATTAATTTCAATCAATTTTGGTGCATTTTCATCAATTTCATCATTAAAGTCGTATTTACTAGTAAATTTTATCTCTCCTACCTGACTTTATTTTGACTTGATGTCAATTGCGAAAACCCTAATTTGCATTAATCTCACAATATAATTAATTCCTAAGTATTAGACTTTATTAGCTAAATAATCCCTATGATAAATTAATTTAATTCTAAAGTCCTAAGTGCTTTAAATTAAATTAAAATCCACCCCGTTTAGCTAATACACATAAAAAAAGGAATTAATCTTATTTAGTTATTTGAATGGACAGCTCTTTATTTGAATTTAATAATTCAAATTACTCAAATGGTCACCCATATGTGGCAATATTTCATTCTCTTAATTAAATAAATCTTTCAATATGTGTCTCAATTGGGAATGAAGAGGCAACCATTCATTTTCAAGAACCTCTTCATTCTCTCCCCGAGCTTGTCTATTTAATGAACCTTCTCCTTCATTCAAAAAAAGGCAATTGTGATATCATCCATACTATAGCGAATTTTAGTCTCTATTATCTTCATATTTACAAGCTTTTTAATTACATAACTAGCTTAATTTCTCATTTAGTATCAATTGCATCCTCATAATAGATTAATTTGATTATTGTTATTAGATTAATCTCATATTTCTTTCAAAAGCACTTTAGATTAAAATCTACATTTCATATTTCCTTCCAAGTTCTTAGCTTAAATCTGCACTTCATTCTAGATTACAATGGCATTTTCATCCTAGATTAATTGCATTGTTTATCTTTCATAGCTTTCAAATCCTTCATATTATCTTGGTCTTAAGGTTGTTGGCTCTTGTTCTAAGATTAAATCAAACACCCTAGTTAATTAGAAGGCAACGGGTCGAATCGATAGAATCGTGCGAATGGGTAATTCATACTCAATTTCATGATTCGATGATCGAGCAATGACTATGTTGTGTTTGTAGCTGGATTATAGGTCCATGTTCAACTCATAAGAATAGCTAGCTCATTTTAGTTGGATAGTGAAAAGTTTAATAGTTCTAGATATGAGTATTGAAGTTAAACATGGAGGATCTCTTAGACAAAAGATATCAATGGAATATTATTGGTAAAGATGAGAAACTAGATACTATGATAGATGAAGATTGGAAGAAAATAGATAAAAAGGCTCGCAACAATATTCATTTGTATTTATTTTGACTCTTTTTATTGGGGTTAAAGTTCACATTTCTTTTTATTGTCTTCATAGATCACCTACTTCCACTCTTGTTCATAAAACTTGTTATGAGGTATGGATAGTTAAACTACCATCACTTTCTCACTTTAGATTTTTTGGCAATGAGGCTTATGTTCATTTTCTTAAAGAAAAATGTTCTAAGATTGATTTCAAAGCTAACAAGTGTGTTTTTGTGGGTTATGGAGAAATCATTAAGGGTTATAAGATTTGGGATCTTGTAACTATAAAAATAGTATATTATAAGGATGTAATTTCTAGGGATCTATAGGAATTTAAGAGTGATGGAAAACCTTAGGTAAAGCCTACCAAAAAAGTGCATTTTGATATTAAGTTTGAATGATAGAAAGACACACATGTAGCATAATATCAATAAGATTCACATGTAGAACAACTTGATAAAAATGAAGGTAAAGAAGGATTAGAAGATAATTTTGAATATGAATGACCAAAGCATGATGTTACATATCAAAGAAGATGTAGTAGACAATGTGAACCTATTAATAGGTATGGATAAAGTCCATCAAATTTTTATTATATTTTTTCTTTATCTTGTATTGGTAATGAGCCTAGATATGTGATGGAGAGCTTCTCTAAGTTAGGTAAACATGAGTCTTGGTTAGAGGTAGTGAAAGATGAAATAAATGCTTCTATTAGAATAAATGAGAGGGGGGTGACTTAGTTATCCATAGTCCCAAATACAAAATGTATATCCAAAAATAATTTAAACAAATTTCTGCAGCTCAGTAACATAGAATAGTAAACTGTCTGTGCTTTTACCGATTACCAGTTAATAACTTGTAGTAACTACCAATCAAATCAAATATGCAACATGTAAAGTATGATATCCAACAATCATCACAATCAACACATAACACAAGAAATTTAATGTGGAAACTCTTTAAAGGGAAAAACCACCTAGGACCGGCAACCCAAAATTGTTCACTCTTCTGAAGTAAGGTCGGTGAAGACCCAACCCTGTTAAAAGTTACAAAACACACTGTAAGGTGTGACCTTGTTAGAAGATTTAACACTAACTGTTATCATCCAACCAGCATTCACTATGGGGTTGACAGGATAACAAATGTACGTTCTATAAATGACATTACAAGACTTTCTAGTCTACTCGGTTAAGAGATTTATCTGGTTACAATAGTTAAATTGTAACAATAGGTGATCTGATTACAATACAACTTAATTTGTAGATGTACAGATCTATATTATGCTCATTCAAATCCTTTGATCAGTATATCAATTCTATTCAACAATATTCAGTAACTTATTATCTCTCGATTATAGCTTTCTGACGCTCGATAATCTTTGCAGTTTGGATCTCCTTAACCAATTTGATCAGGCATGCATGAAGCTTGTTCACGCAATCTTTCTACAATATCCTTTCCTCCAGCATAAGTTTCATAATGAAACCCTAGTCTCTTAAATAGACAAGTAAACCATTTTCCTTTCATCTATCAAATTTTTTCACTTAATTTCCTTAACTGATTTTGCCACTTAAACCTTCATCGGCTGATGTGTCAGTAATACGTTTCAATTCTATCCTTTAGATCTTCCTTGAATTTTGCTAGCCATCAATCTTATAACAAACTTTATCTGTTCACCTCGTGATCATACACATTACATCTCATTAACTTATGTCAGCTAAACTAATCATTTTATTCTTTTGTTCATTCTCAGTTAACAAAGAAATGTGTCGGTGAACACAAGATCAATTTATGTTGTGCTCGGTATACACTACACTGCTCGATGTATACTGGAATGCTTCATTAACCGATGACACTGCTTTGTAACATTTTGCTCCCGACTTCATAATAGATTAATGAAACATAATCAAGTCAACAATATGAATTTATTGACTCATCAATAAGTTACCAAGATTAATCCTTATCCTCATCTCTCATATCCATTTTCCTCTATGTAGATATATCAGTTCTTCATCTTTCTCTTGTCTTCTATAGATGTGTTAGGTGTTTACAACTCCATGATAGGTACTGTCAAAACTAGTTGACATCAATGACAACATAAAATTGATTCAATTATCTTACATAATAATTCAATGCTTGGTGATCTCTAATCACTTGAAGTTCTCCAATCAGGTTCTCAATCAGTTGTAGTTCATCAATCTCTCCCTTTGGCATTGATGGAAACTCAAGCAATATGACGTATTCCATACACATACAAAACATGTATTCTACAACTCTATAAAAAAATGATGTAGCTCAGTAAGCTCTCCCTAGCTTAATATGTTTAATCACTATGTTACATAACAACATTACATGTGTAGACTATCTTCTGCAGATATGATCTTTAGCAACTTTCAGATTCCTTTTGTTTCTCTCCCTTAGATAGATGTGCCAGTATTCTCCTCGGTTATCATATTGTTTATCTCTCCCTTTGACAACAATGCCAAAGAAACAAATAAACAAGCAGCTATTGTAGTAGCCAATTAACTCATTATTTTCCTGTTCATTCACTGTATCTCAGTATACTGATTATGCGAGTAGTTTCTCAAATCTTTCACAACCTTAGACAAAAATCCAAAGTGTGAACTATGCTCATTAACATGAATGATATTTTGATAAGATTAAGCTGATGCAACCTCCAAATCACATTAGTGACTGGTAGATAAGGGATAGACCCCAAGTCTAGTCCTCAAGTATTCAAATGTATCTTTCGGTAGAGGCTTTGTAAATATGTCAGCAAGTTGTTCTTTAGATGTAACAAATTCAAGCTTTACTTTCTTCTCCTGCACTTGTTCTCTTAATTAGTTATACTTGATAGATATGTGCTTTTTTTTTAAGTGCATCACTGGATTCTTTGAAATATTTATAGTGCTAGTGTTATCACAGTATATAATCATTAGCTCAATGATTACCTCATTCATTCCTTCTAACACTTGCTTAATAAATGCAATATTTGAATAGTTTGTAGCAGCAACAACATACTCTTCTTCGACTGTAGACTGGGAAATACAAGACTGATTCTTACTTGTCTAGGTAACAAGTCTTTCACCGAATAAAAATGCTCCTCCAATTGTGTTTTTTCTATCATCCACATTTCCAGCCCAATTAGCATCGGTGTATACTTTAAGTTCAAAATTTCCATCCTTAGGATACCATAATCCATAATCCTTTGTTTTCTTCAGGTATCTTAAGATACTCTCTGTAGCAATCATGTGTGACTCCCTAGGATTTGCAAAAAATCTTGCAACAATTTCCACAACATGTGTTGTATCTGGTCTACTATGTACTACATACATCAACTTACCAATCATTGATCGGTATAGTGTCTGGTTCATCTCTGTAGTTTCATCCTCTTTAGTTAATTTGTAGTCTGTGACCATCGGTGTTCCAACTAGTTTAGCATCTTCCATGCCAAATGTTCTCAGTACTTATTTTATATACTTGGATTGTGTGATGAATATCCCATCATTCTGCTGAATAACCTGTAGTCCTAGAAAGAACTTAATCTCTCCAAACATAGACATTTCAAACTCTTTTCTCATCTCATCAATAAATGATTTACATATGTGATCTTTTCCTCCAAAGATAATATCATCCACAAATATTTCAGCAATTAGAATAGTATCATCAATATCTCCTTTCATGTATAAATTATTGTTCTCACTAGTTCTAACAAATCCAATACTTAACAAATAAGTATGCAGCCTTTTATACCAGGCTCTTGGTGCTTGATTCAAACCATACAAATCTTTATGTAATCTACATACCATGTCTTTCTTGTCTGGATCTACGAACCCTTCTAGTTGTTCTATGTAGACTTCTTCAAGTATCTCATTCAGAAATGCAGACTTAACGTCCATTTGATAAACTTTAAATTTTTTATGTGTTGCATAATCCAATAACATTTGAACTCCTTTTAGTCTATCAATAGGTGCAAAGGTCTCACCATAGTCAATTCCTTCCTCCTATGCATACCCCTTGCAAACTAGTTTGGATTTATTCCTTGTAACCTCTCCATTTTCATTCAGCTTGTTTTTGAAGATCCACTTAGTACCGATAACATTCTTATCCTTCAGTCTAGGTACTAAGGTCCATGTTTTTTTTTTCTCTATCTGTTCAATCTCTTCATTCATTGCATTTATCCACTCTTCATTCTCCAATGCAACTTTAACATTTTTCAGTTCATATTCACAAACTAAGCATGTACCTTGTCTTGACTTACTTCTCGTTCGTATGCCAGCTTTCTTGTCACCACTAATTTGGTTCTCAAGATGATGTCTTCTGACAAATCTTTCCAGTATCCGGTCTCTTCTTTCTTGTTCATCCTATTCAGGCTCATTTGCTTGCTCAGTAGGTCCTTCCTGCTTGTCGATTTCTCTTTCCTATTCCTCGGTGTTGTTTTCCTGTTGATCGGTTGTCACTATCTATGAATTTGGTAGATACTCTAGATGTTAAATGCATGTGAATCTACCGTATTCTTTTGGTTCCTTTGTGCTTTCTTCTATATTCTTGTCATCAAACTCATCAACCCTGATATTAGCACTTTCAATCATTTTATTACTAACTTTATTTAGACACTTATATGCTTATCTTTTAGTGGAATATGCAAGAAATATCCCTTCATCACCTTTTGAGTCAAACTTTCCATTTCTTTCATCTTTCAGAATAAAGCATTTACTTCCAAAAATTCTGAAATAACTTACAATGGGTTTGTGTCCAAACCATAACTCATAGGGTGTTTTGTTAGTGTCCTTCTTCAACTGTACTCGGTTTAAAACATAAACAGTTGTGCTAACTACCTCTCTCCAGTATGTCTAAGTAATATTTTTCTCTATCATCAGCGTCCTTGCACAATCAACTATTGACCTATTCCTTCTTTCAGCAATTCCATTCTGCCAAGGTGTTCTTGATGCAAAGACCTGTCTTTTTATACCATGCTCATTACAATAGTTAGTAAATTCATCAAAAATAAATTCACCTCCTTTGTCAGATCTTAAGCATTTCAATTCTTAACCAGTCTCTTTCTCTACTTTCACTTTAAACCACTTGAACATCTTAAATGCCTTTGATTTTTCTTTCAAGAACATGACAGTCATCAATCTAGTATAATCATCAACAAAAAGAATGAAATACCTATCTCCATAATAAATTTATGTTCTCATGGGACCACATAGGTCGGTGTGAACTAACTCAAGTAATTTCTTTGTTGAACAATCTTTTCTTTTGAAACTAGATTTTGTCATTTTACCTTTCTGACACTCATGACACATAACATGATCAGGCTTAGATAATTTAGGAAAACTTCTAACCTTTTTATTTTTACTCATCTTAATCATGTTATCAAATTTTACATGACATAACCTTTTATGCCATAACCAAGCATCTTCATTTTTTATCATCAAACAAGAAGACTCTACATTATCAACATAAAACAACTTACCTTTTGATTGTGCCCCTGTTCCAACAAGTCTTCCTCCATCATCAGATATTTTTACTTTCTTGCTCTCAAAAGCTACTCGGTCACTTGAATTGTTCATCTATGCCACACTTAGCAGATTATAGTTTAGTCCTTCTACCCAATAAGCATAATCACATTGGATTCTATCATTTATCAGTAAGGATCCCTTTCCTCTAACGATACAAGGTGTATCATTACCCATTTTTACAAATCATCCATTATATTGCTCAAGATGATTAAATTTTTCCTCATCACCAGTCATGTGATGTGTAAAGCCACTATCTATGATCCATGTATCATGTTTATGAACCTTAGAAATCAGTGTTGTTTCTACATACCTTTCTTCTTCCTCAGAATCATCCTTCATAGCAACAAATACCACTTCTACATCATCATCTGAATCAGAATTTGATTCATTTTCTTCTACAATGTAACATACCTTTTTGCCTTTATCATTATTGTCTCAGTTGTCTTTGTTGTAGTGTCGGTAACTTCTATTGCCTCTTCTCCCATAGCTTCACCAAATAGGTCCCTGTTTATGTCATCTTCCTTCCTGTTCAGACATCTAGAAGCAATATGGCCAACTTCTTTGCAGTTAAAACATGCTAAAGGTAATTTGCCTCTATATCTACCTTTTTCTTTAGGTAATCTCCTGGCCATAAGAGTTTCAAGCCTATCAAGCTCATCATCAATATTTCTATCACTATCATCCTTATTATTTCTACTACTAGACTTATCAATCTTCAGAGAAGTCATAAAAGCAAATTCAACAATCGGTACAACACTATTATCATAGTTGTTCAATTCAAAAGTTGTTAGCTTTCCAATCAGATTATCAAGAGTGAGAGTACTGTTAGGTGCTAACCTATTTTCATGAATTGTAGATATTCTGATGGCATAAATAGGTAATAAAGTCCTTAGAATTTTTCTTACCATAGTGTCTTCATCAATAACACCATCAGATGCTCTAATAGTGTGAACTACATCCTTTATTCAGTTTGTAGACTGCACAATGTTTTCTCCTTCTTTCATCTTCATATCATCGAATCTCCCTCTTAAGATTTCAGCTTTGGCTCTCTTGACATTTGTATCACCACTATAAACTTGAGCAAGTTTATCCCACATATCTTTAGCAGTAGTGCAATCTTTAATTTCTTCGAACTCAACATCTATTAGAGCAGTAGCAATCTCCATCATAGTAATGTTATGCTCATGTCTATCTCTTATTTGATCAAGATTCAAAGGTCCAGTGGGTAGTGCAATGTAGCCATTCTCTAATAATGTGAGGGCATAATTCCCAATTCTAGATATATGCAGTTTCATTTAGCTTTGTCATATTATAAGGTTGTCCTTGTTCAGCTTTGGCACATCCCTCTTATACATTTTGTGATCTTTATGCTGAAGCCCTTAAAACTTTGTTCCAAGCAACCAATATTCTCTGATACCAATTGTTAAAATAACTAAGAGGGGGTGAATCAGTTATCCATAGTCCCAAATATAAAATGTATATCCAAAAACAATTTAAACAAATTTCTGAAGCTCGGTAACATAGAATAGTAAACTGTCTATGCTTTTACTGATTACCAGTTAATAACTTGTAGTAACTACCGATCAAATCAAATATGCAACATGTAAAGTATGATATCCAACAATCATCACAATCAACACATAACACAAGAGATTTAACATGGAAACCCTTTAAAGGGAAAAACCACCCGGGACCGACAACCCAAAATTGTTCACTCTTCTAAAGTGAGGTCAGTGAAAACCCAACCCTGTTAAAGGTTACAAAACACACTATAAGGTGTGACCTTGTTAGAGGATTTAACACTAACTATTATCATCCACCCAACATTCACTATGAGGTTGATAAGATAACAAATGTACATTCTATGAATGACATTACAAGACTTTCTGATTACAATGGTTAAACTGTAACAATAGGTGATCTGATTACAATACAACTTAATTTACAAATATACAGATCTATATTATGCTCATTCAAATCTTCTGATCAATATATCAATTTTGTTCAACAATATTCAGTAACTTACTGTCTCTCAGTTATAGCTTTCTGACACTCAGTAATCTCTATAATTCAGTTCTCCTTAACCAGTTTGATCAAGCGTGCATGAAGCTTGTTCACGCAATATCTCTGCAGTATTATTTCCTCTGGCATAAGTTTCATAATGAGATCCTAGTCTCTTAAATAGAGAAGTAAACCCTTTTCCTTTCATCAGCCAGATTTTGCCACTTAATTTCCTTCACTAATTTTGTCCCTTAAACCTTCCTCGATTGATGTGTTAGTAATACATTTCAATTATGTCCTTTAGATCTTCCTTGAATTTCGCTAGTTGTCAATCTTATAAAAAACTTTATCTGTCCACCTTGTGATCATACACTTTACAGATCATCAACTTTTGTCAACTAAACTAATAATTTTGTTCTTTTGTTCATTCTCAGTTAACAGAGAAATGCATCGGTGAACAAAAGCTCAGTTTATACTATTCTCGGTATACACTACACTACTCGGTGTATACTGAAATGCTTCATTAACCGACCATACTACTTTGTAACATTTTGCTCCCAACTTCATAACAGATTAATGCAACATAATCAAGTCAACAATATGAAATCATAGACTCATCAATAAGTTACCAAGAGTAATCCTTATCCTCATATATCATATCCATCTTCCTCCATGTAGATATCTTGGTTCTTCATCTTTCTCTTCTCTTCTACAGATGTGTTAGATGTTTGCAACTCCATGATAACTACTCTCAAAACTAATTGACATCAATGACAATATAAAACTGATTCAATTATCTTACATAATAGTTCAGTGCTTGGTGATCTCTAATCACTTGAAGTTTTCCAATCAAGTTCTCAATCAATTGTAGTTCTTCAGCTTCAGATAAATTTGAAACATGGGGTCTAGTTTAGCTACATAGGGGAAGGAAAGCCATTGGATGAAAATGGGTATTTTAGAAAGAATGTAGAGCATATGGTAAGGTGGAATGGTACAAGTTGTAATTAGTAAAAAAATTTACTCACAAGTTGAGGGAGTGGATTTTGGTGAGATTTTTTCTCGCATGGCTAAAATAACCTCCATTAGTTTCCTTTTATCTATTGTTGCCTCTTTTGATTTAGAAGTACATAAAATGAATCTTAAATCGAATTTCTTACATTGGGATCTTAATGAGGAAATTTTTATCAAAAAACCATAAAATTTTATTGTGAAGGCACAAGAAAACTTGGTTTTCATGTTAACGGGATCTTTTTACAGTTTGAAGTAGCCTCCAAGAATGTGATATCATAAATTTAAGGCTTTTGCATTAAATTGTGACTTTGTCAAATGTGAGAAAGATCATTGTGTCTACATCACATTAACTAATGATAATTACTAATCATTATCCTTTATGTTGATGATATGTTATTTATGGGAAATAATAAGGGAATGATTAGGGACCGTAAGGGTCATTTATCTGTTACTTTTGATATGAATGATTTAGGGGCTGGAAATATATCTTGAGAATGGAAATCAACTAAAATTATGGTTGTCAAAAGAAGCATGTTAACACTATTTTGCATTTTTTTTCCATGCATGATTGTAAACTAGTTAGTATTCCCTTTCCATTTGGCACTAAGTTATCTCTATAGCAATATCCTAAAAAATGATGTTGAACTTGAATATGTGTATAAAGCTCCATATGCTAGTGTTGCGAGAAGCTTTATATATACTATGGTTTGTACAAGACTAGATGTTTCCCAAGCAGTGAGCATTTTTAGTAGATTTATGGAAAATCGATGTAAAGAACATAGGACTTATGTGAAAAGAGTTCTTAAATATTTACATGGGACTTCTAAACATTTCATTTTTTATCATGGATCTAATTGTATGAGTAGGGTGGTTGATTTACAAGGCTTTATTAATTCATATTTTTCTAGTGGCTTAGATTGCATAAGGTCCACAAGTGACCATGTCTTTACTTTGTTTGGAGGAGTAACTAGTTGGATGAGAAAAAGACAACCTACAATTGCATTGTCCACTACCGAAGAAGAGTACATGGTTGCAACACATGCTAGTAAATAGTTAGTGTGGTTAGATAGATTCTATCTTGGTGTTGATTTTTGGTGTAAAAAAATAACAATTAGATGTGATAGTCAAAGTACCATCTATTTGGCTAAAAACACAATGTATCATGCTTGGAAAAAATATATAGATGTTTAGCATCACTTTATTTCATAAATGCTTGAGGGTGGTAGAGTCGTGTTGTAGAAAGGGAAAACTCTAAAGAATGTTGAATATTCTCTTACTAAACTAGTAATAAAAGAAAATTTTAGTTGGTGTAGCTCAAGGCTATGGACCTTACTTCCTCTGAAGCTTGTTTTGTGTAGTTTCCCTTTATGTTTTTCCCAAGATGGTCAACAAGTGGGAGAATGTTGAGAAAATATTTCAAGGTTGTTGTTTTTATACGTTAGGCCATTTTTCTGTCATAGCAAAAATCTTATGAAAATGGCCTCCTGCCTGCAAATGTTTTTGTAAAGTGTCATGCCCCGTGCTTCATGTTGTCACCTTGCTCTAGTCCAGATTGCACGTGCTGAATTGCAGAACCCAGAAAGATATTCAAATTCTAAGGTCTACAGGAAAATAATTTCAAAATTTGCCACAGTGTCGAAAACCCACAGTATTTTTGAAAATCCATGATGTTTTCGGTCTATGTGAAAACCTTCATTGTTTTCAACCTTATGTCTTCCCGCTTTTGTGCGCTTATATTTGGCGTCAAAAAATTTGTGTGTTTTCGATCCTCTTTCATCGAAAACTTTGTGTGTTTTCGACCTCGCACTAGTTCCCTGTTTAATGGTGTTTCTCTAACTACGTAAGTCCGACTGGATGGTGGGCCCGGGTCTTCAAAGGCTCTTCTTGATTGGTTGTTGCATGGCCGCATGTCAGACCTTTTTGACATGCGATCATGCGACCACTTGCCACCTGTCCGTGTGGGTCCCAGTTCTTCCCATTGCCCAACACGGTTAAAGTTCGGACAAGATTTGTGGCTGTCGCTAGTTCGCATGGTAAAGTTGCACGGTGTTTAGCCTCTACACTTTTATGACAACTGTCTGATCCTTCGAAAAGGTAAGGCTTCTTTGGTAGTGGTCCCGGAGGTGGCGATGTGGCAGCCTGTGATTGGCTATCGCATGATCACATAGCCCAATTTTTGGCTATGCGATCATACGACCGGTCGACACGTGTCCCTGGGGCCTGGTGGCAGGTGGTGATGAAGGGTGCTCCCCTTAATACCACAAACACATAACAGAAATAGAGAAACAACAACAATATGCAAGAACAGAAAATTGACTTCTTATTATCTCCACAAATGTGGAATTACAAACTTTCAGAATTACAATATGCAAAGCCACATGGGCATTCCCTTACAATATTCTGTAGGAAAAAGCCTCGAACTATTACCCAGATCTACTACCTAGAACTATTCTGAACTGCCTAAGACAATAATACAGCCTTCCTTATATAGGCAATTTTCCACCGCCTGGGAAGGTTCCAGAATTTTAGCCAATAAGGCCGACAAAACTTAGAATTAGTTTATTTTACATTTTATTACATCATAGTTGGCTCAATATAACCTTTGAAACCCGAACAAAAATTTTGAAGAAAATTATTTTTCGCCATTTCAGGTGGCCCAACTTCCGAAGACCATAAGTCATCACCAGTTGACCCGATCGGCTATTATAACCCCATTTCGGAAATGCCACGAAGCGCTCTACAGGCTTGACCCGCGCAAGCGCCCATCACCCAAATTTTTGACCTCATTCGGGGCCTCTAAAGCCTTCAAAACTGAGTTCAAAGTTTCTGTACCCTGCTGCCAATACCAAAAATCTTCAATATCTTCCAATATACACTTGATCTGGCAATGAAACTTTACTGGCAGACTTATATGACCAAAATGAACCTCCAAGAAAGAAATCAGATCATTCTGAGCACATACGAAAATTACCAAAAATAGTAACTTTCCATAAATAGCAGCTCTGCACAAAATAGCCCTTATTGAATACAAAAATAGAAATATTTTTGAGTGATGCAAGATTGCTCTTACACCCAGGATGCTCCTGCATCAGACACCCAGGGTAATTTGAGAAGTGACCCTGTCACGACTCAGGTGTGCAGAGGAAAACCAAGACGGCTAACCTCCTCCTTTGTCAGCCATGATGAATCTTCAACAGGTCATCCTTTCCACTTGATCAGATATTCTTCATATGTCCTGTTCCTTGTGCTTCTGCCAACACGACTGTCCAATATATCTTCGATCTCCTTAGTGTCTGAACTAGTTGCTGGAATACTCCACTATGCTGCTGCAACCTCATCTTCAACACCTCCTTCGTGATACTCTGTCAAATCTGAAATGTTAAACACTAGTGAAATATTCAGCTCACTAGGCAATTCTACCTCATATGCATTTCTTGAATCCTGCTTCTTCAGTATCTTACATGGCCCAAACTTCTTCATTTTCAGCTTGTTATATGTACCAACTGGAAACTGCTCCTTTCGCAAATGAACCATGACTTCATCACCAACCTGAAATTCTTTATACCTCCTTTTCTCATCTGCCTTAGCCTTATACTGTGCGTTCATCTTGGTAATATGCTTCCTCACCTCCCCATGGATGTTCTTCAAGTGTTCTGCAAAATCCTCAGCTTCAGCACTACTTATTTCTCCTTTATCTATCTTTCTCAATTCAGATGCATTTCTTAGACTACTTCCATATACAATCTGGAATGGTGATTTACTAGTGCTCCTATTGACAGAATTATTATATGCAAATTCTGCCTGTGGTAAAATCAAATCCCATCCTGTTGGCTTATCTCCAACCAAACATCTCAGCAAATTTTCTAAACTTCTATTCACCACCTCTGCCTGTCCATCAGTCTGTGGATGATGTGATGAACTAAACTTCAAATCTATCTTCAACTTCTTCCACAATGTACGCCAGAAATATCCAACAAACTTAGTGTCCCGATCTGAAACTATGGTCTTTGGCAAACCATGAAGTCTCACTACTTCTCTGAAAAACAATTCTGCTACATGAATACCATCATTAGTCTTCTTGTAGGGAATGAAATGTGCCATCTTTGAAAATCTGTCAACCACCACAAAAATTGAATCATGTCTCCGCTGAGTCCTCGGTAAACTAAGAACAAAGTCCATGCTGATATCCTCCCAAGGCTTCTCTGGTACAGGTAATGGCTGATACAACCCTGTATTCTGCTTCACTCCTTTCACCATCTGACATACTCTGCAACTCTGTACAAACTTCTTCACATCTTGCTGCAACTGTGGCCAATAATAATTCTCACTAACCAAAGAAAGGTTTTTATCACGACCAAAATGTCCAACCAATCCTCCGCTATGCTTCTCCTTAATGAGATTCTCCCTCATAGAGCTTCGTGGAATGCACAACTGACTCCCTTTGAATAGCATATCATCCTGGATGATGAAATCCAGCCATTTCATCCTGTCTAGAGTAACAGGTTCTGTACAAGCTTTCCAAGCTTCACCAAAATCAGGATCCTTTGGATACAAATTCTTGAGTTCCTTGAATCCAACCACCTCAATCTACATCTCTGTCAGCAATAGTTGCCTTCTGCTAAGAGCATCTGCAACCCTGTTAGACTTTCCACTTCTGTGTTTCAAAACAAATGTATAACTCTGCAAAAACTCAACCCATTTCAAATGCCTCTGATTCAACTTTCCTTGACTATTCAAATATTGCAAAGCTTGATGATCAGTATACAAGACAAACTCCTTAGGAAGTAGATAATGTCTCCACTTCTTTAATGCCTGAACTATAGCATAAAATTCATGATCATAAACAGAATATTTTCTCTTGGCATCATTTAACTTCTCACTGAAATAAGCAACAGGTTTACCTTCTTGGCTCATAACAGCTCCTATTGCAGTACCACTAGCATCACAATCTACTTGAAACACCTTATTAAAATTTGGAAGTGCTAAAACAGGTTGTTCTGTAACTTTTTGTTTCAACAATTGAAAACTCCTTTCTGCCCCATTAGTCCACTTAAACTCTTTTCTATCCCCTCTCATTGTTTCAGTCAAGGGTCCACAAATACTGCTAAAATTTCGGATAAACTTTCTGTAAAAGCTAGCTAGACCATGAAAAGATCTTACCTCAGTAGCACTCCTTGGAGTAGGCCATTCAAGGATAGCCTGTACCTTCTCTGGGTCCATTTTTAGACCTTCTGCTGAGACTACAAATCCCAAATACACTAACTCTTTCTTCACAAAACTGCACTTCTTCAAGTTAATCAATAATTTTTCATCTCTCAACTTCTCAAACACCATACGAATATGCATCATATGTTCCTCCAATGTCTTGCTAAAAATCAAAATATCATCTAGATAAACAATGACAAACTTACCCAGAAATTCTTTCAGAACCTCATTCATGAGCCGCATGAAAGTGCTCGGTGCATTAGTTAGCCCAAAAGGCATGACTAACCACTCATATAGTCCATCCTTTGTCTTGAAGGCAGTCTTCCATTCATCTCCTTCTCTGATCCGAATCTGATGATATCCACTCTTCAGATCTATCTTTGAGAAATACACAGCTCCACTCAAACAGTCCATAATATCATCCATTCGTGGCAATGGAAACCTGTACTTGATTGTGATCTTGTTTATTGCCCTAGAATCCGTACACATCCTCCATTCTCCATTCTTCTTTGGTGCTAATACCGCTGGTACAGCACAGGGACTCAGACTCTCACGGATCAATCCTTTCTGTAGCAGTTCATGTACTTGTCTGTTCAACTCCTCACTTTCTGCAGGTGTCATTCTGTGTGCTGCCTTATTCGGCAAACTCGCTCTTGGGATCAAGTCCATTTGATGACTGATCTTTCTGACTGGTGGTAATCCATCAGGCACGTTATCAGATACAATATCCTGAAACTCATTCAACAAATCTGCAACTTCTACAGGAACATCTTCTACTTCCTCTTTACCAGCTTTTGGAATTAAAGCAAAACATACATGCTCATGCCTCATACCATCTAATAAATTTCTTCAATCAACAAAAGTTATCCTTGCATTACCACATACCTTTTCTTCAGTCTCCTTCAATGGTTTTAGCTTATGTCGCACTCCATCCTTTGTCAGGGAATAGGTATTCGCACGACCATCATGTACAGCACATCTGTCAAACTGCCATGGTCTACCCAACAACATATGACATGCATCCATAGATATGATATCACACAATACCTCATCTTGGTATCCGCCAATCTTGAACTTCACCAGGCATTGTTCATTGACCATGACCTTGTGGTCATCATGTACCCAGGCAATCCGATATGGATGTGGGCGTTTCTGTCTCTTGAGCTTCAACTTTGTCACCATCTCTTCTGACACCAAATTGTCAGTGCTTCCACTATCAATAATCACATCACAACATTTACCTTCGCACTTGCACCTGGTGCAAAACAGGCTCCTTCTTTGCTTAGGCTCATTCTCACCACTCAACAGGACTCTTCTGTTAATCAACATTTTTCCTCTTTCAGCATCTTCAGAATTTGATGATCTAGCATCTTCATCTACATGTGCAACTCTGGCCTGGCCTTCATTCCTCCTGTCTGTTCTTCCTTGGCGCTGAGGACATTCAACTGCCCTATGACCTTCTTCTCCACAGTGAAAACATGTTCCACGGAAGCCACCTCTTCCAGATCCTTGTCCTCTTCCTCTTCCTCTTTGATCTCTATTATTCTGATCCTGGAAACGATTGAAATTATTTCCTCGCTGATTCTGACTGCTACTGGCCTCATCCTTCTTTTTCGTATCTTCATTTCGGCCACCATATGACTGTCCACCAGATCGTCCACCACGACCTCTTCCGTTTTGTTTTCTCTCAAACTTCTTGTTCAGCTTTTCCTCTACTTTTAGGGCAAACTAGTATGCCTCTTCAATACTGTTTATTCGAACTAGATTCAGCTCCTCCTGAATGCTTGGCCTTAACCCATTAAGGTATCGAGCAACTTTCTCCTTATCAGCTTCTGCATGGCCTGTTCTGATGAGAAGTCGGTAGAACTCCTCTGTATACTCCTGAACAGATCTTCCTGCTTGCTTCAAACTTTGCATTTTCTTCAGTAGGTCAAGCTCATAATCAACAGGAATGAACTGTCGCTTCAATTTATCCACCATCTGATCCCATCTTGTGATTTTATCTTTCCCTCTTCTATTTCGCTCTAATTGAATTTCTTGCCACCAGATCTTCGCATGACCTTTCAATCTGGGCTTCACAAATTTGACTCTATCAGGATCCTCAACATCTTCGTACTCAAAATACTCCTCACATTCATTGATCCAGTCAATCAATTCCTCTGGGTTAAGATTTCTAGAAAATGTAGGAACCTCAATCTTAGGTCTTTTCCCAATATTGGAAATCGCCCGAAAAAGTCTTTCTTCCTCCTAGTTCACAATTTCAGCTTCTCCTTCTTGATATTCTTCTTCGGCTTCATCCTCGCTTTCATCTCTAACATTAAGATTCATTCCTCTGCGAATCTCTTCTTGCAATGCTCGCACTTGTCTCTGTAGCTCTCTAACCTCAGGTGTTACAACACCAGCTCTTCCGCCACGTTCCCTTCGTGGAGGCATTTTCGCGATGCACGCTGAAACCCTAGCCACGGCCCTGGTGCAAACTGCCTCACAGTCGGCGATCTGTTTACACACTCAAGAACTCCTACTCTGATATCACTTGATGAAGGGTGCTCCCCTTAATACCACAAACACATAACAGAAATAGAGAAACAACAACAATATGCAAGAACAGAAAATTGACTTCTTATTATCTCCACAAATGTGGAATTACAAACTTTCAAAATTACAATATGCAAAGCCACATGGACATTCCCTTACAATATTCTGTAGGACAAAGCCTCGAACTATTACCCAGATCTACTACCCAGAACTATTCTGAACTACCTAAGACAATAATACAGCCTTCCTTATATAGGCAATTTTCCACCGCCTAGGAAGGTTCCAGAATTTTAGCCAATAAGGCCGACCAAACTTAGAATTAGTTTATTTTACATTTTATTACATCATAGTCGGCTCAAGATAACATTTGAAACCCAAACAGAAATTTTGAAGAAAATTGTTTTTCGCCATTTCAGGTGGCCCAACTTCCGAAGACCATAAGTCATCACCAGTTGACCCGATCGACTATTATAACCCCATTTCAGAAATGCCACGAAGCGCTCTACAGGCTTGACTAGTGCAAGCGCCCGTCACCCAAATTTTTGACCTCATCCGGGGCCTCTAAAGCCTTCAAAACTGAGTTCAAAGTTTCTGTACCCTGCTGCCAATACCGAAAATCTTCAATATCTTCCAATATACACTTGATCTGGCAATGAAACTTTACTGGCAGACTTATATGACCAAAATGAACCTCCAAGAAAGAAATCAGATCATTCTGAGCACATACGAAAATTACCAAAAATAGTAACTTTCCATAAATAGCAGCTCTGCACAAAATAGCCCTTATTGAATACAAAAACAGAAATATTTTTGGGTGATGCAAGATTGCTCTTACACCCAGGATGCTCCTGCATCAGGTGGTAATATGGCATCCGCGGTGGTGACATGCTGAGTTCTGATTGGTTGCCAGTGTGCCCGGTGGTAGGGGGTTTGCAGTGGGACCCGTGTTTGTAGTGCCTGAGCGTGTTTGACATTCGATGGTGAGTGCTAACGATTAGTCACATGTTCACATAGCCTTTTTCAAGGCTATGCGATCATGCGACTGATGTTTTTCGATAACCCTTAGCGGCGGCAGTTGTGCT
This sequence comes from Chamaecyparis obtusa, assembly GCA_027943335.1. Lineage (NCBI taxonomy): Eukaryota > Viridiplantae > Streptophyta > Pinopsida > Cupressales > Cupressaceae > Chamaecyparis > Chamaecyparis obtusa. Next base: position 429,022 of record BSBK01007734.1, read on the forward strand.
GGCAGTTTCGGATTGCAGGTTGTCGCATGTTCGCATAGCCCGTCCCCAGGCTATGCGATCATGTGACTGACCATTTGTTGTCGCGGTTGTGAGGTTGTGGTGTTAACATTGCCAGGGACTTTTTCTGTGGGGTTTGTGACTGTTGGCTATGGTTAGAAGACCGCGGTCGCATGATCGCAAGGGTTAGTTTGGTGCCTTGCGATCATGCGACCAAGCATAAGGTGAAGCCCACTTTCCTGTGGTAGTTAAGTTGTTGACCGTACGATTGCGTGACTAGGGGCAAATAGTTAAAGAGCATAAAGCCCGTGAATTGCAAAGTGACCATTGCTTTTCAATTTTGAATTCTTGCAGAGAGCTTTTGCAATAGGAAGGACTGGTTTTAAATGTTGTCTGGGCCAGATTTGACTAGTTTGGTGGCACTTGTTGCTATGACGTGGTCTGAAGTGTTTGACAGTTGATTGCAGGGATTTGTACCGTAAAGGAATGATTTCAATCTTGGCTCGAGAAGTGTTTGCAGGTGGTTGATTAGACTGGTTTTTATGGCAATCTCCTGGTCTTATGGCCTGATCTTAATATCAGTCTGAGATCTTTTCTCTTTGGGTTGCCTAACTTTCATGCCCCTGCAATAAATTTTTTACCATTTCCAATTGGTTTAACCGTTGCAATCTATACCCTAGCTGTCTGAAGCTTGTCGCATCCTATCTTTGGGATTCCAGGGCAGCTAGTGGTATAAATTGTCAAAATTTTGACTTTGTGAGGGGTTCTAGTTTTGAAGTTCTGAAGTGTTCCTAGTCCTGGATCCAAGATTGTAATACTTTTGCATTTGGTATTCTGTTGATGATAGAGAGAAAGTTGTAGGTCTAAGCTGTAATTTGCAAGCTTGACTCCTCTGGTTTGATTGTTTACACTTAAGGATTCTTCATACTTAATACAAGTACAGGACTCTTATCTCTCCTTTATGTCAACTTAGATAGATTCTGAACTTTCTAGTCCTCTGCATAATGTTTATGTATATGTATCAATTCTTGAGTTCTAATCCAGGATTAGATGAAATGATGTTTTAGATGGGACATAGGTCTATCTTGTTGTCTATGTAAGGATATCTCATAAGTAGTAAAGGGGATTGTAGGTGTGTTTATGGCTTGGAATCTCAGCTATTGTCTGGTGTGTGTAGCATTCATGTTCTAGGAGATCTTGCCCAATGGATGAGGCACTAGCCTAAATGATTATCTCTTTATCAACAAATACTGATTGTTGTTGTTATGATCCCAAAAGCATAAATTAAGAACCATTCCTTAAGTTTGCAGTATTTGGTTGTGTAAGGTTCCACCCCATAGTAATGGAGAGTCAATGAATGTGTGGTTATCATTCAGTACTTTCTTACTATCCTTTTATCTGTTATTCAAACCTAGTTCTTAGTGTATGAAGTGTATTTTATACTAGGTTAGGTGCACTCACCTTGGTTTTGTAGAGCCAGAAGCAGAAGAGGGCATATTAAGTCCCTATAGTTGGTCCAGTTACCCTAAGACCTCATTACATTTTGGAGCTAACCATTCCTAAAATCCATCTGAGGGTATATTGGCAGCCTTGTGGCATAAGAGTTTTCGAACACTAACACTATATTTGAATTAAGTTATTAATTGGCTAATTTTTATTATCTTTAGTTGTCATATAAAAATTATTAAATGAAATTATGACAACTTGTGAGATGTTTTTAAATTGTAAAAGTAGTAAAAGCATGAAAAGAAAGAAAGATAAATAAAAGTGTGGATAAAATAAGGGAAACCATTTGTTTTTTATGTTTTATCTATTGCCTAAATAATTAGTGCTTGAGTACAAGCATTGTGCTATAATTTCACATATTGTTGAAGTAATGAAGTGTTGGAACTTTCACTATGAAATTTGTTTTTGGAAGAATTTCTGTACATAAATTCTTAAATTATGATTTGCACTTATTTTACCATCCATCAATAATTATTAGTTATATATTTATTTGACTACAATAATTATTAGCACTATATATTTAATACTATTTTCATCATTTCATTATTGACACCAAAGATGGGCACACAATGTCATAATATGTCAAATTGAGTTGCCCATTAAATTTGCTCAAACACAAAAAAAAACTCAATGCAATTGGAACTCTAGTCCTCATTATTGATTACTACGCAAGCAGGTCGACAATGCAAGAAATTGTAGCGTTGAGAGTCTAGGGTAGCATTGTCATCTTATTGTCGCTGAAAAATTCTATGCTGACAGATAGGGAAGGGTTGTAATTGAAATCACACACATTATACTGAAGATTAAATCAGAAATACAAATCTCTTCATAAAACTTGAAATCGGAAAAACATTAACTAAGCAGCTCATAAATAGACGAAATAGCAAGACTGGATTGTATATATTTCCTTTGTTGTACAAACAACAAAATGAAATTTTATTGAATTGTCATGTGTGGAGACTACATAAGAAAACTTACATATATGAAAACAAAGAGATATTTCAACTTGTCTCTAGGATGCAGTGATTCAGAAAAGCTACAAATGAACTAAAGAAGCACTGAAAACAACAAGAGCTAAAAATATGAAACTGAAGTTAACTGCTAGTCTAATGCACTATGCATTCGATCCATAATTTTCCAAAAGCATAAGTCCAACATTGACTACAACATGCAATCAAAACTACGATACTATGTATACAACAATTTATTATGCAAAAACAAAGAGACTAAATTAAAACTACCGTTCAACTATTGAAACCTACCATTGATCAATCAAATGCCATTAAATATCACCTTCCAAGATTTTTCTTCCTCTTTGTAATGGTGTGGGGTGCACAAATGGTACATTACATAATCGAAAACGTGTTGGTCTACACAAATTGACTACCGCCTACAAAAACTATTGAATATATATGATCAATTTCTATAATGGTTGTAATCATCTACAATTTCAAATTCTTGTTTGAATGTTAATGCCTCTTCCCATTTTAATATTTTTCTAATATTCTATATTGATCGTTGATATGCGTGAGCTTTACCAAAATTTTAAACATTCTAGGGTAGATTAATAGATGTCCCCTAGTTTCATTGCACATTTCACCTCTGTTAATAGTGTAGATATATATTGAAATAGGTAATCAATAGGCTGTCAAATAAATAAAATAAATCATAGTATTAGAAGCAATCCCATACAACCCATCTAGTTAAGAAGAATTGAGTGTCTATTAATAGTTATTAATATTAGCAATCACACCTCGATGTGTAATAGGTATGTTGAAAAGTTATGGAAGTTCAAGTAAAGGAAATTTTGTCTAGTTTTCTTATACATTTGTGTTGTACATGAGATCAGTTGGTAGGCAAAGATAGAAAGATAAAAAGGTAGATGGAGAGCTAAGAAGACAAAGAGGGCAAGGTAGAAAGAAATAGTTATAGAGGAAGAAGATGATGGAGAGATAGAGAGAAATATAGATGGTGAGATTTAGTGATGGAGAAATGGGGATATAGGGAAATACAAAGAGAGGGGAGAGGGATAGAGAAGCAAAGTGATATATATATATATATATATATATATATATAAAGAGAGAGAGAGAGAGAGAGAGAGAGAGAGAGAGAGCCTCTAGTGCTAATAAAATAATGTTTATTTATCCACAAATAGTTGAGATTCGAAAACATTTCAATTTTGAATTAATAAGACAACATTTGTATTTTTAAAATTGAGAACTCTCCTAGTGATTACTCTTAAGTCTTTTAATGACTATTTTAAAAAATAAATTATAGATATTTTTTCAAGGAGAAGAAACATGTATATGTTACAAGAAGAAATGTCTCTCATGGGTTGTGCCTACCAATGGCATTGTATTTAGGCTCCATTAGATGGATATCAACTTGGATGCATGACAAGAGTGAACAAAATAGATTAGTCACATATAAACACAACACTTGTGTGTGCATATTATAATAGTACATACAACAAGGTCCTCTTGATTCTGATTTAATATGATATGCTATATTTACATACTTATCAATGCATGCATTTTGAAGATAGCTTCAAATTAGTTGTGCATCAACTTATAGGAACTCAAACATGACCAAATCAATGGACTACCAAGATCAATGACTCAACCTATTCGGAAAGGAATGCAAGAGGATAAAAATAATCTCTTGCACTCATTCCACCTCCTACTAGCATGATATTACCTCAAAACCCATGTGTACGAACCATACTAATGTTTGGATCCTTGTAAGAGGATGCATAGTTTATTTGAATCTATCACATCTCAATTGAGAATACTTTTTCTCAAACAAAAACATTTTCTAAATGGCCTATCATTGACCTCCTGTACAATGTAAATGTATGCAACCAATAGACCATATTTTTTCCTAATTGACCTTCCAAACCTCTTTGTTAGACCCATTACACAACAAGGTGCAATTGCTAGTAATAATATATTTATACTAGCCTCTCTCTCTGTGTGTGTGTGTGTGTGTGTGTGCGCGCGCGCGCGCGCTTTATACATTGGAAGATGCAATTTCTCCCACCAATGTAAAAGAAAAATAAATAAATATATAATTCTAGAGGGAATTTGCTTCACAGAAATGTTCTAGAGAAAAGCAATATAAGGATGGATTGAGAAAATATTATATATTTGACTTCTATTTAAAAATGCATCATGTAATTGGTTAGAGTATCAAGTATTTGTTAATCAAGTGATTGAAGAATAATTGAATATTTTAGCATTATGATTATTTGTAATGTTTATATCACATGATCAATAAAAATAAATTATTAATTATTTGTAAGGTATATATTGTATGATTAATAAAAATAAATTATGGATAAAATCCTCTTTTATCAACTTTATGATCTTATTCTAGGATAGATTTTTTTAAATGTATTATTGATTTACGCCCATCCACCACTAACATTATCACTACCCACTCTTCTTAACCCTCAAATATTATATATTGTTATTCAATTGACGTACTTGATCCAGGAAAATAAAAAGGAAAAGATATCTTCCCATGCAAATTGATGTACTTACCAGACCAAGATGTAAATGTACAAAAAGATAAAATAAATAAATAAGAATAAAGTTATCATACCCATAATCAGCATACTACTGACAGAGATTTACATGCAACGTTCTATAAATACACGATATACATGTCATGAGAATAGTATAGGTTGTATGTATATATACAAAACCGGAAACTTCACGAAATTCTAAATAATTCTTCTAACATAGAATATTTTATTGTTGCAGCTGAGAGTGTACTTATTTGTTAGGGCTACACAGACAAGGAAATTTGTGCAACTTTACTGTACACCACAGCCATAATATCTGCTGTAACAGGATTCTATATCTGCTGTAGCCCATTAAAGTACTAAAACAAATACCTTCGTAAATTTCATCTCTACGCTCTAGGCATGCTTATCTAACCACATGAAAGTAAATCGTTCTGTTCGCTCCAACTTCATTGAATGGTTATAAAAACTAAATAAAGCATAATACAAATAATAAAATTATTTAGTTGGGCTTCCTACAATTCTTTCTGATTTGTCCCTTGGTACCAGTGAGAGGTTTGATGTTTCCCATCTTCACCATGGCAGCTGCAAAGTCCTTGAAGAATGTTTTCTGATCAAGAGAGTATTCCGTAACCTGAGAATCAGTAGATCCTCCCATAAATAATTGTTGATCAGAATGGAGAAGTCCCTTCAGGCTTTTCAGATTTTTGTAGTAATTATTTTCAAAGACAGTGGGAGTGAGACGATCTAAGGGAGCCAAATTATTGTCACCACTGCCACTGGTGCTTGGGCAGTTCGCCTCGAGAGAACTGGCAAACAAAGTATTTATCTTGGATTCATTGTAAATGCGAGCTCTAAAATTGGTGCAGCGGGCTTGACCAATTGTATGAGAACCTATATGAAACATTCACGATTAATCCATTGAAGCTTAAGTAATTATCCCTCCTGTAAGAAAGTGGTTTAGAAATATTGTTATTACCTGAAAGGGCAACTAGGTCCTTTATAGAAAGACCATGAGCTCTGAAAGATGAGATGAGTGCTGTGAGGTTAAGTGTGGGAGCTGGAATGCTGGTGTTTGCCGCTGCTTGGCTTGCAGTAGTGGAGTCTCTCCTCCCTAACATCACCGTCCATGATGGCCCTCCCAACTAGCAATCACAAATACCTTGGAAATTAGTGTTTTTTTCCCTTCATTGTTACTGGGTATTCAAAACTATAAATAAATAATGATTTTGTTTTTTTCCCGTAATTGCTACTGGGTATTCCAAACTATGAAGAAAGGAGGAAATTCCAAGTGATTTCCAAAGAAAAATCCATATTGTTCCTAAAGGCAGAGTTAAGCTATAATGTATATTACTCGAAGACAAAATTATTTTTCTCCGTATCAGCTCATCAAAAAAATAAAATAAGGAGGAAATTAGTGTATTTTAGTAAAGTTTCAGGAAAATGAAATTTAACACATTGAACAGCAATTTCAAAGTACTTTCTTTTGCAACACCGTCGTTTCCACCTACGTAAAGTTGTACTTTCCTTGAATTTGTCACAATGTTACTGCACCGACATGGTAAAAATGAATTCTCACCCAATTATAAGTCACAATAATGAATCATTGACTGGGTAATTTTTTTAAACTAGACTATATAAATTTTATTTAATTAATGTTCCCGGACCATATTTTATGATTCATTAAATAAGTTTAAAAAAACAGCTCAAACTTAAGGTCACAAAATATAATCTGAACAATATGCCTTTTGGATCATCTTATTCCTATAATCTATCCTTATCCCAAGTAACCCAAGACCCTCATTTGATACCTAGCTAATCAGGTGAAACCCGGGTTTAGATTTGTGCTAGCTGTACTCTGAATACTTTGAAGTAGCAGTGCTATGCAACATCAGCTCACAGTTGGGTTTGTTATTTTTGTTATATAGAGGAAAAAAATTGTTGGTGTTTCTATGAATTTTTCATAATCATTTTATAATTCATCATATTTTATCTCTTACTTTACTATTCTCCCGATAGATCATAGAATATAATAATGTTGATTAAAAACTCACTCACTAGCCTAATATAAAAACAGAGCAATTATAGATAATTAAGACAAGTGAACAAAGGTAATACTGAGAATAGAAGAAAAGTTACTTCAACTACTGAATCACGAGCAGCAACGGCAAGAATGTCAGCACAAGACACGACTCCTTTGCACATGGACTCTAATTTTGATTTGATGTTGTCGATAACGTCAAATCCTCTCACAGAGTTATTATTTGGAGCCGCAGTCTTTTCCCCAGTAAATGTCGGCGTGTCATCCAACAGTATCGACCCATCACAGCCCTGTAAAATCAAATCATTCTTACTAAAAAAAGCTTTCACTGAACTCGCAATGTAAAAAACTAGATTAACTGGAATCAAAACCGGCCTTATGGAGCTAAACTAAAGTCCTACATTAACAAAGCAGTCATGAAAGTGAAGGCGGAGCAACGATGCACCAATCCGTTTTTCCTTGGCGACTGCCTCTTTTACAGCTGCTTTGATTGTCGACAGTACACTGGGGCACGTTTTATCATAAAAAGCAGGACAAAGCTGCCCACTTACAGGCCTCGAAGAGAAGATAAAGAAGACAATACATGAAACCAGACTGATAACCCTCATCATTGATTGCAATTCTTCTTGGAAAAGAAAATCTATTACTCCTTCTGAAATGAGAATAGCTTCAATGAGAACAAGTGAGTAATGAACAGCTTGGCTGATAATGGCTTCTTATAAGCTAAGCAGGTTTATCACTTATTCAGACAGAGTTAATCGTTGTTTATCACTTCATTTTCTATTACTCGAGCTTAGCAATGATAATGACCTGTAAACTAACCCCTCACCAACTGAGCTTGTCATTGATAGTGACCGACGGCCAGAGAGTAATGTACAATTTGCTTTATTAGATCATCTCAGCATTAAATTTTGACTGTGAGTCAACTAAACAGTGGAGAAACCCGATACTCAATCTTTTCTGTTTACTATTGTCTATCAAATCGATTTGGGTCGCCCATACCGATGGGCTCCGTACAATTAATCGGGAGGGTGTGAGGTCAAGTTTGTCCATCAGCGAAAGGATTTAGCGGATAGATGGCTTTTCAAATCAATATTTAATCATTCTTGTCGTTTACTTTAGACTCTTCTTTAAAGATATTTTACATTTTCTGTATATTCAACTATTTCTAGCTTTACCTGCTACCTAGGTCACATATAGTTTGATAAATCGTCCATGTGCAACGGGACTTTCTTATTCCAGAATATTGTGAAAAATGAGTGGTACAATCAATCTGCGGAAGACTTTAGACCGAAAACATTATGAACCATTCCAGTTTTCAAGAGTACTGACGTCACATCAAAATGTAAAAGAAAAAGATGGTGGAATATCAAAAGAGGGACATTTCATTAGTAAGATAGTTCACTAAAAAGATCCTTGTATCACTCACTCCATATGGTAGAGGAAGAGCCACTAGAAAGAGCCTTGGATCACCTGTTCTCATTGATAGATTACTAGAAAGAGCCTTAAAATGATAGCTTAATTTTTAATCAAAACAGAGTCCATTTTTAACTGGCCTATTATGTATGGGCGGATACTTGGTTTAAATCTAAATCCAGTGAACCACCCCAATACTTTCTAGTTTGAAATGAGTAAGTCGAGTCTAGGTCCAATAATGCCCTGTTCTTAGGGGGGTAAGAGCATGACTTAGAAAAGGGGTGGTTTCCTCATAGATAATGCAAATTACATTGCTTCTTTAGTCATTATCTTTTGTTCCCTTTTATTTCAATAGTGACAAGGAGTTTTATTTGAGACCATTATCTTTACTCCAATTTAATTTAAAGTATGTGAAGCTTGAATTCTAAATTAGTTTGAGGTTGTGTTTATATCTGTGTTGTTAAAGGGAAAAATTAAATTTTTAGATAAATATATTTTATATTAAAATATTTTATTAGAAATTAATTAAATAGTAATTTTTTTAGATCTTTTGACAGCATCAAGACTACTTTAAGAGAAGAAAAGAAAATAAAATAAATATTGAATGTGCAAATCAAGATATATAAGAGTCTCCAAAAATGACTTTTGTAAGTCAAAATTGAAATAACTAGAAAAATATATATTAATATAACTTTAAAATAAATCTTAGAAATATTTTAAATACTAATACGTGGAAATTGAATCTTATAAGGATGCTTTATTTTAGAACATTGTTCTCCTCCAAGTAGATGAAAAACTGTTTAAAGAAAATAAAATACTCACTAACCCAATTGTTGATCCACAAATGGAAATTGAGTTAGTCAGGCTAAATAGGAAGATATTATCAAATGTATTCGACATTAAGTAGGTTTTTAACACCATCTTATGTATTTTAATTATTTAATCTCTACTTTGATAAATTCTAATTATATTAACTATTGAATTTAATAACAAAAAATGATTCAAACATTATATATATATATATATATATATATATATATATAT